>CM076574.1:133600379-133775832 GCA_034641835.2 Pinus albicaulis | reverse complement strand
CCCTTCTTATTTGGTATTAGTAATAATACTAAATAAGTGGGGACCCTTAGTTTAAAAATCCAAAACATTAAATTAGTGCTTGTTTTCTTTTTTCAAATAAAACTTGCTATCATTAACTTAAGAAAATTCCTTAGAAAATCTTTAGATAAACTTAAGTTTATGATAGATTAGAATAAAACCTTCTTTGAAGAAAATATCGCATCCATCGTAACAAAAAAATACAAGATATCCTTTGCAAGGCAGAATCTTCTAAATTTTGATAGCGCGATCCAAAAACTATGCATTAAAATATTTATTGCAAATCACATATCGCAGAAAATATATTAACAGATATTTTTCATATGACATATTTTGCGATATTGCGATTTCTCGATATTGCGATGTTGCAATGTTACATAATGCGATTTTTGATATGGCGATGATGCAAAGATTGTGATTTGTGAAAGATGCGATTTGCGATATTGTGATTTTTCAATATTGCAAAGCAAATCGCAGATCGTAGTATCACACATTCGTAAAGCTCATTGTACGAAGAAAATCTTTCCATAAATCGATATTCGTTATGCGCCTTAATGTCAAGTTAATGAATGGATTGTCAATTATTAATGAAAAAGGATTTTTTTTTGATCGAAAGGTTATTTCATGATAAAATAATATATTTCATACGCCTTCAGCATTTAAAACTATCCCGTCACCTTTCTCATATCATTATTCTCACTTAATTCGTAAAACTGCAGACGCGAAGAACAAGAGACTATACAAAGCAATATTCAGAGCATTATGGGAAAGAAAGAGAAAGCTCCGAGTTATAGAAAGAAAGAGAAAGCTCCAAGTTCTTAAAATAAAGAGATGGCATCCTTGTACGCAGACACTTCTTGCAACAAAGACGCTGGCATCACCGCTTGGGAGGGTATGTTTAGTTTACTTGAAGAAGAAAACCCAAGGGTAATGGATATTGCGGCTACCGTAGGCTCAAGTAATTATTCTGAAGCATCTCTTACAGAGCTGGCTTGTTCATTTTTACATCGGGTAGCAGCAAGACCAAGAATTCTTCCATATACAGACATGGTAAAATGGGTGTTGGATAGCACTGATATTACGGACAGACAGTTCAAAAACCAAGGTCAAGAGCTCGTCGGGTCATTCACTCCAGAAGATTTGAGGCTTATGTATCATTTTCTGGAGCCTCAGGCAACTTACAACAAAAAATTTATGGAGAAATTTGCCAAGGAAAATGAAAACTTAGCGGAATGCACAAAAGAATGGTCCAGAAGAGATGAACCACTGAAGAAAGATAAACACGGTATGTACAGTACCAGTTCACTCACTTCTCCATATTGTTTGCTGCTACTATGTTATGTAGGCGTTTTGGAAAGCCTGACATCAATAAGTTTTTTCCTGAATGGCTTCCCCTATTGAATGCTGCTGTTAACGCTACCATTGTGGACTGGGCTAAAATATTTTCTGATAATTTACTATGGCTATTTTCAACTACCGGTCTAAACGATCTGTCTCTTAAAGGATTTATCCCCCTTTTTATTTATCTGCCTATGTTATGGATTCAATCTTCTTTGTTTCTAAGTTCCCTTTAATGGGTTGGCAATGGAAAATTCATGATCCCTTGCCCATTCATGTATATCACAAAGAGTTGTGGGAATCAAAATTTATTCCTCATTTTATACAATTTTCCATGGCATAATGTTGCCTCTGTACAGAGTGTTGTATAATAAGGATGCTCCAAGGTTCTCCCTAGAAGCAGAAGTAGACATTCTCCCTGTCGCAAGATGTTTTGGAAAAGAATTGTTTACTTATGTGAGGGTTTTTGGAAGCTTTGCTTCTCCTCATGTTCTACCCTTGTATGTTCCGGATAAACTTATAGCTCGGGAAATTTCATACCAAACCTGTGGACAGGGAGGTTTGACAAAAGAATTAAAGGATAAAAAGAAGGCCATCTAGCCACAATTTCCTGTTTCCTGCGGAGCATTTTCATTATTTGATGTTGGTCATGCGTTTAAGGAAGTAAACAATATTACATGTTTACAATTGTTTAAGTTTCCGAAAAGGTTATTCGACCCCTATGATGTTGTCAAGGATTTCACCACTGCAGTCAAAGTAGGAGTATTTTCTGGAGAAGAAGATCTTTTTGATGATATGTTTCAAGAAAAATGTTCATTTAAAGAAATTTTTCATTTAGCTCAAACATGGTTTTCCCCAGAAGAATTTCAAGAGTTTAAAATATATAGAGAAAGAAGATTGACCACTATTCCTTTGGATAATTTGTGCTTGGAACCCGCAAGGGAACCAACTCCTAGTGTCAGTCTCAGTGGCAGCTCAGATTCAGAAAGGTCTAAGTCAAAGTCTGACAAAGAAATTTCTGAACATTCTAAAAAATCTGATCAAGATAAAAGTGAAGGCTCAGTGAAGGATACAGCGCAATCAAAAGAGCTCTCACAACAACAGACTTCAACTACTCCACAGTTGAATCTTCCACCTCTTAATGAACAGCAACCATCCATCAACACTCAGTTAGATAAATAATGGGAATCATTTAATGATTTGATTAATGTTGAAGGACAGAACATACAAACTCCTGTACAGAGAACAAAAGGTTTGATTACAGAAATAAGTGGCAATGTCACAGAAAAATAACATATCCCCATTACTCTCTCTACCGAGCTTGTACTTAAAATAGAGGAAGTTCCTCCTCTAGATATATTTTATAGCCCACAACATAAATCAGTAGCAAGGAAGCAAAGAAATAAGAGAAAATTAGAAAGTTCGCTCTCTACTGATGCTAAACAATTGGATGTTTTATGGAAAGATCCTACTACGGATCCCACTGAAAATCTTACTAAATTATCTCAGATAACAGAAGCTTATGCCTTCGCAAATATTGACAAAGCATTTGAGGTACGACTGTTATTAAATGAAAAAGAGGGTCAAATACAAGTTCTGCAACAACAATTGCAACAAGCACATACCAACAGTGAAGCACAGGTAAAATTTGAAAAGTTACAGCAAGAGTTTCAGGAAATGCAGATCGGGTATCAGAAAATCTTGGCCGAAAAAGAGAAACAAATACAGATTATGCAAGAAACACATAAAGACGACCCCAAGCTTACAGAGTTTATCTCAGAGTATATTTCTTTGAATAATCAACTGCTGCAACAACAGGATATATTATGCCAAAAGATTTCACAGTGGAACTCTTTTTGTCAAGAAAGTGATAAAATCACTAAACATGTCGTAGAATTATGACATGATTATGATTTAACTAATGAAAGAGTTACTAATTATTTGGCATGGAAAAATACAGAGGAAGGGAAAAGAGTAGGAGCACCAATTATCAATGACAGCCATAAAGAAATTCTCTTCAATAAATGGGATGCACATATCAGAGAGGCAGAAAAAGCAGCAGAGGAAGCAGCTACAGCGGCGAGCAACATTACTGATTGTGTAAATGATAATTTTCACAAGGTTAATTTAATTTCAGAAACCATTCTGGGATACCTACCACAAGCACAAAAATTGCAAACAGAGTGGAAACAGAAAGCTAAAGAAAATGCAAAATCAATTCAAGGATTGACAAAGTTAAACTGGGATTCTTATTGGACGTGTCTAGTAAAACCACACAGTCAATGCAGTACTCTTAATTGCATCATTAATTCTGTTTAGAAGATCGCGCTAACACTTGCTGATTCCATCTTTTCGAGACAATTGAAATCTGAAGTCGGCCAGCCCCCTCTTCTCAAATCAATGCTGGATGCTTGCAAATTCAAAGATCAAATTCATAAGTAGTTAGTTGTTAATTTTAGTTTTAGATTTAGTGTTAGTTTTACTTTATTTTTGCCTAGAAAAAGGACGGTCATTTAAACCGAATCCTAATTTTTTGTAATAAACTATATTAGATTTAGTTAGTAGTATTTAAACCCTTCTCATGCATTTAAAGAAGGGTCTAGAAATTTGTCAAAAAATTATCCTCAGAACATGCACTTCTGTACCCTCGGAGGAGGTTTTGATGAATGAATGGAACGAGATTTATTGATATCTGTGTCTAATATCTGCTACTGATGTTGCATTTCTATACTCTTAGTAGATGTTGGATTAAGAAGATATAAGTCATTATTACTTCTAGCTCAAGAGTAGAACCAGTTATAAATGGTACTTTTATCTCTTAACTATTCTGCTTCGATGTTAAAAGTAATATTTATATTCAGTTGTTTATATATTGATGCTTGAATGCTTAAGTTATCATTTGGCACTTCTGTACAGTGATAGCCACTTATTTATGCTTAATGTATGAATAGCTTATTATGCGATATGTTTTTCACAACTGTTTCATCTAACTTTTTATATGAAGTGGTTTATTTTTATTGAATTATTTTCTTATAACAGTTGAATGATCTTTATTATCGATTGTTATTCGGAATCATTTTAGATCGCATAAACAAGATTTTATCCCGGGTTTAGTTTAGAATTAGATATTTATGTTTAAATTAGAATATAATTTTCATATGATTAGATTAGATTAGAAATAGAATAAAATCATTTCACTTAGGAACCTTTTTAGAAAGGAAATATCTATTCTCAACACACACACATACACATTGAGAAACTGGTCCCATTATCCCCAGTCGGACCCACTAAACCAAACGGAAAAGGAGCTGCTAACCAAGGTCCGGACCAGGTGGGTATCCCCCTTGTTGTAGACCCGATTTTCGGGGCATCAACATAGTTGGCGCTAGAAGGAGGGCCACGAACTATGAATGGCAAGTAAATCTAAATATAAATAACATTCTGAGAGTAAATAACCCTCACCATCTCCCCCGAATTCTCCAATGCACTCAGAAATTTTAAATCTAGAGCCAGAAGTCGAAAGAAGAACAGACACTGCTACAAACCCTGACTTTTCAGAAGAATCTACTATTGAACCACCTGAAGTTGAATCTTTGATTCATAAACTTCAGCGATTTTCAATATCACCTCAAAGATCTGATAAATCTCAAGGCAGTGTGACTTCGCAATATAACCCTGCTCATCCTCTTACCAGATTAAAAAGTGAGAAGCTTGGCATTCAGCCAACTGAATTACCTTTACCTACGAGGAAAAGAGCAAGGAAATCACCTAAAGGGTCTGATAGCGAGACTCTTTTATCATCATCATCCATCTCATACTCTTCACCGCGAAGTCAGCCATCCACCCCTCCACTTCAGACCATTGTCCCTCACTCCATTAGAACTTCCACATAACCTTCTCAATCATCTATAATTATAATATCTTCATCTTCCTAATCACAAACATCATCTTCTACACTTTCCTCTGTTAGTAGTTCAGCGATGGCCCAAATGCCATGGAATAATCCAGGGGCAGTCTTAATGCCTACACCCTTGAGTCAATTACCATCCCATCCTGTAAAATGGCTACCTAAGTTTAACCCTGAAGCAGGCATCCTAGCAGAAGAACATATAAATAATTTTATGTTGTCCATAAATCTCAATGGAGTTATTAATGAAGATGTTGTTGTTCGACTTTTCCCTTATACTCTACAAGGAGCAGCTGGATCATGGTATTTCTCATTACCATCTGGATCCATCACTAGTTGGGATATCTTTCAAGATCAATTTTTGAATAAATTTGGTGATGATAGGTCTACAGCGACATTAATCAATGATCTGTCTAATGTTAGAGCTGATTCAAAAGAACTTGTCAAATATTTTAATTCACGTTTCAATAAATTGTTAAATAAAATTCCTACTGCTTCCAAGCCTAGCAAAGAAGTGCGAAGTGAATGGTACATTTCTGCTTTACCATCAAACATAGCAATCTTTTTTGATAGGGATAACAAAACAACTTTAGCAGAAAACATGAAGGAGGCAATAGCGGTAGAGAAACGTATCATTGTTGTAGATAAGAAAAATGCAATAGAAGAACGAAAATCCAAGAAGGTTACTTTTAAGGAAGACCCCAAGAAAAAACAATCAAAAGATCCATTTGATTTAGAAGGATTGCAAAAAGTTTTGAAAACCATGTCTAACGAAATGGTTGACATTAAGAAACAAGTGGAAGAAACATCTTCTAAAAAGTATTTCAATCCTTTTAGAAGAAATCCTTCAACTGATCCAAAACCACCAAATGCTATAATTAATGCTAAATCAGAAGAAGAAGAAGAAGAAACTGCTACTAAAGAAACTACTGATGAAGATGAAGTCGTAGAAGTACAAGGTATGTGGGATTTCATCCTTCCAGATGAGGAAGATCAAGAAGCATCCCCAGTTAGCACTCAAAGTAGAAATCAACTTGATCCTCCTCAAACTACTCCTAAGTCAAAGAGCACAAGCTCATTGACTAAGGATAAAGTTGCACCCAAGAAAACGACATCTAAAGTAATTCAAACCAGCCCAGTCCAGACAGATTCATCAACTCCAGCAAGAACACTCATTGTTCCAGATGAAATGGAGTATAATATCATAGAAGACATGAAGAATACTAGGGCTAACATCACTTTTTATGAATTGAGCAAGTTAAAACACCAACAAAAGGTACTTTTGAAAGAATTACATGTTGTACCTGAAAAACCTTTGCTTGATCCTGTCATTTCTCAATCTTCCAACGAGATGGGAAGACCTCCAGCTAATGCGATCAGTAAAGTTGATCTAGAAAATATCGCTTTAATTGGAGGTCAAGATCTCATACTCCTCCATTTCTTCTTACTTATGAAGTTTTCAATAAAAATTTGCATAATTGTTTAGTGGATTCTGGAGATTTGTCTAATATTCTACCAAAATCAATATGTGCAAAGCTGAACATTCAACCACAAAAATCTGTTGTGCGCATAGTTCAGTTAGATCGATCGCAAGTGGAAGTGATTGGCGAATTAAATCAGGTTACCATAAGGCTATCATCGAATCCAAAGGTATGTCAAGGTATATATATTTTAGTTGCAGATATTCTAGAATTTTATGGCTTAATTCTTAGCAGAGATTGGTCAGAAAAACTTCATGGATATTTTGCAACTGATTGGTCACATATGTGGCTTCCTTACAATGGTAAACCAAATCAGATAAAGGTTGAACGAGAAAAACATCAGAAATACATAGTAACAGAACTTGAAGGAGAGAATGAACCAATTGCATACAGCAGTAATATCATTGGCAATTATTTTGTTGATTCTTTCTTAGGAAATTTCAATGCTCATACTTCACCTTATTTAGAACATTTTGTTTTATCTCAAATAGAAAAAATTTCCCAAACAGATAGTGCTAAATGTATTAATTTTGTAGATACTCCTGTAAATAAATCTTTATTTTGGAAATTATTTTTTGATGGTTCTAAGTCTAATGAAGGAGCAGGAGCAGGATGCGTTTTGGTTAGTCCAGAGGGAAACAAAATTATGCTAACTTGTAGACTTGAGTTTTATTGCACTAATAACACTGCAGAATACGAGGCTTTAGTCCAAGGATTATATAAAGCAATCGGATTAGACATCAAATATCTACAAGTTTTCAGAGATTCGGAAATTGTAATTAAACAAGTACGCAATACTATACATTGTTTATCAGGTCATTTAAAGCATTATCAATCTTTAGTCCAAGATCTGACTGAACACTTTATAGCATTTAATATTTCATCAATTCCCAGAATTTAGAATGCTAGTTCAAACCTCCTAGCTAATGTAGCTTCCAAGCTCATTCCTGCAGAAGACTTTAGTCCTAATTGATTTTCAATTGAATTAATCTTTCGACCCTCGATTCCTGATAACGTTACCAATTGGAGAATTTTCAATGATGATCCTGATATTGTAAATTTTCTCACATATGAAGGATCTTACACTAATCAGATAATTGATGAAGATCAACATGACAGACAATTGCTCGAAGATAGCACCAATAATGCTATGCCAAAGTCAGTAGTCAAGTTAGAAGACTTTTATGATTTGAAAGATCGATTTAAAATATCTACCAATTCAAAACTACAAAGTTCAACTTTGAATTATGAATTAGTAAATCTAGGAACTGATTCCAAACCACATAATATCAACCTAGGCCTTGGCCTAGCTCCTGAAGAAAAGTTAGCATACCTTCGTCTTTTGAAACAATATAAAAGTGTCTTTGCTTGGAACTACGATGAACTCAAAACTTATGACACTTATATCATCCAACATACTATCCCAATGATCAATGATTAAAAACATGTCCAACAGAAGTTGAGAAAGATCCACCCCAATCTAGAAAACCAAATCAAATCTGAGCTCAATAAGTTATTGAAAGCCAAAATTATTTTTCTTGTTCGACATTCTAAATGGGTTTCCAATATGGTTCCTGTTAGAAAGAAGAATGGAGATATTAGAATTTGCATTGAATTTTGAAACCTTAATAAAGCCTGCCAAAAAGATAATTTTCCTTTGCCTCCCATGGAGAAAATATTACAGGCAGTTGCAGGATCAGAATTAATGTCTTTCTTAGATGGTTTCTCTGGATACAATCAAGTATTAGTCCATCCTGAAGATCAATTGAAAACTACATTTAGAACCAAATGGGGCACTTACGCATATCAAAAGATGCCTTTTGGTCTGATTAATGCTGGTGCCACATTTCAGAGAGCCATGGACATTGCTTTCAAAGGATTAGTTAGCAAATCAGTGGTAATTTAATTGGATGATATAACTGTATATTCCAAAAAACGAAGCAATCATCTTAGAGATTTAAAGTAGATCTTCCAACGCTGTCAAAGGTATGGAATTTCACTTAATCCAAAAAAATCATTTTTTGCATTGAATGAAGGAAAAATTCTTGGATTCATAGTATCAAAATCTGGAATTCATATTGATCCTGATAGAATCAAGGAAATTTCTGAAATACCCTTACCTCACAACAAGAAAGCTATGCAATATTTTCTTGGCCAGATTAATTTTGTAAAGAGATTTGTGCCAGATTTTTCAAGAATTGTATCTCCCTTGCAAGAAATGATTAAAAATAATTCAAACTTCAAATGGGGCAAAGACGAATATGAGGCATTCAATCTTATCAAACAAGCAATTATTAATGCTCCATCTTTAGCAACTCCAAATTTTTCTGATGCTTTTATTTTGTACACATTTGCCTCTGATAAATCTTATGCTGCAATACTCACTCAAGAAAATCCAAAAAAAACAGAAGCCCCAATTGCTTTTTTCAGTTCAAATTTACAGGGAGCTGAATTGAATTATTCAGATGTGGAAAAACAAGCTTATGATGTTTTCAAAGCAGTTAAATATTTCAAACCCTTTCTACTCAAAACCCATACAAAAATCATAGTACCGTTTCCAGCGGTAAGAAATCTTTTAGTCCAAAAAGATGTGGGTGAGAAAAGAGCTAATTGGGTTACTGCCTTACAAGAATATGATGTAGAAATCAAACCAGCAAATATTGTAAGAGGTCACGGTTTTTGCAAAATCCTAGCTGGAGCATCGCTTATTTCTGAAAACCCATCTGAGGAAATACAAACATATGAGGTAAGCCTAAACGATGTTGAATCATTATATGCTGATATCATATTTTATCTAAAGAATGGATATGCTCCTCCAAATCTCGATCACACCAAGAAAAGAGCTCTAAGATTGAAGGCTAAACAATATCAGCTTGTGAATGATGTTCTTTTTAAGATGAATTATCATTCTGTTCTTCTTAGATGTCTGGAGAAATCTGAAGTTGAAAAAGTCTTGCAGGAACTTCATGATGGGCCAGCATGTGGACATTATGCTGGAGATGCTACTGCACATAAAATCCTCCGTGTAGGCTATTACTGGCCCACACTATTTAAATATTCATATAACTATGCAACGAAATGTCAAATTTGTCAAACTGCTGCTGGAAGACCAAAGAAACCATCATTACCATTACAACCAGTCAACATTGAGCAGCCTTTTGATCAATGGGGATTGTACATAATAGGTGAGATCGTTCCTCACTCTTCTAAACAACATAGGTATATCATTACAGTAACTGATTATTTTACGAAATGGGTAGAAGCAGTCCCTCTCAAGACTGCTAATGTTGAGCATATCATCGAGTTTATAGATCAGTTCATAATCACCAAGTTTGTTTTACCTTCTGCTTTAATTTTTGATAATGCATCATATTTTTCTGGTAATGCTATGATTGAATTTTCACTCAAGAGAGGTTTTAAACTTAAATATTCTACCAATTATTATCCACAAGGAAATGGGTTAGCTGAATCCACAAATAAAAATTTAATCAGAATCATTAAGCGAACCATTGATCAAAATCATAAAAATTGGCATAAATATTTAATATATGCTTTATGGGCAGATCGAATAACGCAGAAGGCTTCTATTGGCACTTCTCCCTTTAATTTAGTTTATGGGAGAGAAGTGGTTCTTCCAACTCATCTAGTGATTCCTTCTCTAGCCTTAGTCCAATATATTGATGAAGAACCAACTTCTTCTTTACAATTAAGGCAGATGGAAATAATTAAGTTAGAAGAACAACGAGAAAAAGCCAAAGTAACTCATGCTCATCATCAAGCATTAGTTAAAGCTTCTTTTGATTCAAACATGATAACCAGAAAGGATTTTCAGATAGGAGATCTAGTTTTAAAATGGGACAAGGCTCATGAGGAAAAAGGAAAACATACGAAATTTCAACGAATGTGGCTTGGTCCTTTCCAAATTGCAGAGATCATAGGTCCATCAACTTTTATATTACATGATTTAACAGGGAAAAGCGAATATTTACCTGTTAATGGACAGATCCTTAAAAAATATTTTCCATAGAAGATCATTCTTCTATTTTGTAGATTAGTTTTCTTTATTTTTCATAATAAAACAAGTTGTTAATGGTTACATTTGGAATTCATGAAAAAGATACAAGTTCTCTTTTTAGATTTTATTTCTTCACTTATATAAATAGAAGTGTTTTTAGAATATTGATCATTATTATTCAAAGATACAGTTAAAAGTTTTAAATCTAGAAATGATATTAGTTTCAACTTTGAAAATTTTGATGAAAAACAACTTTGGGTGAAAGATTGTTTTATATCAGTCCAATGAAAGGTATCAATAACAAAACGAAGTTTCTCTGTAGAAAAATTCTTTCAAAAAAACTCTATTATTGTTGTCCAGAGCTATCTTAAGGAAACAATGATTTCCTCCCCACCTAGAAAAATTACAAAGTTCAGGGAATAATCCAATGATACACTTTTAACTTAAAGAGTAAGAGGTCTCATCACGAGCTGACTTATCATGATCATAGATATTATAGCTTGCTGACTTTGCCAATACTGCATACCACAACAGGGCAATGACTCAAGATTATTGCAATCGAAAGGCAAGGGGTCTCATCACGAGCCAGCTTTTTCAGCAAAGTTATAAATCAAGTGAATGGCACTGTCATAAATTGGCTACCAAACCAAGACATTGTTCTTTAAGGATAAAAAAGCAAAGAAAAAGAAATAAGTGTGAATATGGATTTCTCTTTGAAAATTGTATATTTCTCTAAGTAGGACACAGGATCATTGCTGGGTAACAGGTAACCATGTCGAAGCTATAAAGGCTTGCTGGCAGCAGTGGCTCTACCTATGACAAATGAGCATATTTAAAACTGATTTACAGAGAAGTCTTTTGTTTTTTTGTTTTTTTTAAAAACCAAGTAATGACTGATGTAGATACAAGGACTAGCTTGAGGAAGGGAATAGTCAAAGTTGATCATAGAAGAAATAAAATATCATTCATAGATTAAAGCATAATGTACTTTGTCATTTTATAATAAAGTTTGATTTTCTAAGAAATTTTCTATTTTGAAAAGTTTAGAAAATTCAAAAGAAAAACAGAGATAACTGGTACTTCCAAGTGAATCGCCAATTGTTGTGGCCAGCAACAACCCCCCTTCTTATTTGGTATTAGTAATAATACTAAATAAGTGGGGACCCTTAGTTTAAAAATCCAAAACATTAAATTAGTGCTTGTTTTCTTTTTTCAAATAAAACTTGCTATCATTAACTTAAGAAAATTCCTTCGCAAATCTTTAGATAAACTTAAGTTTATGATAGATTAGAATAAAACCTTTCTTTGAAGAAAATATCGCATCCATCGCAACAAAAAAGTACAAGATATCCTTTGCAAGGCAGAATCTTCTAAATTGCGATAGTGCGATCCAAAAACTATGCATTAAAATATTTATCGCAAATCGCATATCGCAGAAAATATATTAACAGATATTTTTCATATGACATATTTTGCGATATTGCAATTTCGCGATATTGCGATGTCGCAATGTTACATAATGCGATTTGTGATATGGAGATGATGCAAAGATTGTGATTTGTCAAATATGTGATTTTGCGATATTGCAAAGAAAATCGCAGATCACAGTATCGCACATTCGTAAAGCTCGTTGTACGAAGAAAATCTTTCCATAAATCGATATCCGTTATGCGCCTTAATGTCAAGTTAATGAATGGATTGTCAATTATTAATGAAAAAGGATTTTGTTTTGATCGAAAGGTTATTTCACGATTAAATAATATATTTCATACGCCTTCAGCATTTAAAACTATCCCGTCACCTTTCTCATATCATTATTCTCACTTAATTCGTAAAACTGCAGGCACAAAGAACAGGAGACTATACAAAGCAATATTCAGAGCATTATGTGAGAGAAAGAGAAAGCTCCGAGTTCTGGAAAGAAAGAGAAAGCTCCAAGTTCTGAAAATAAAGAGATGACATCCTTGTACGCAGACACTGCTTGCAACAAAGACGCTGGCATCACCACTTGGAAGGGTATGTTTAGTTTACTTGAAGAAGAAAACCCAAGGGTAATGGATGTTGCGGCTACCGCAGGCTCAATTAATTCTTTTGAAGCATCTCTTACAGAGCTGGCTTGTTCATTTTTACATCGGGTAGCAGCAAGACCAAGAATTCTTCCATATACAGACATGGTAAAATGGGTGTTGGATAGCTTTGATATTACGGACAGACAGTTCAAAACCCAAGGTCAAGAGCTCATCGGGTCATTCACTCCAGAAGATTTGAGGCTTATGTATCATTTTCCGGAGCCTCAGGCAACTTACAACAAACAATTTATGGAAAATTTTTCCAAGGAAAATGCAAACTTAGCTGAATGCACAAAAGAATGGTCCAGAAGAGATGAACCACTGAAGAAAGATAAACACGGTATGTACAGTACCGGTTCACTCACTTCTTCATATTGTTTTGTTGCTGCTATGTTATGTAGGCTTTTTGGAAAGCCTGACATCAATAATTTTTTTCCTAAATGGCTTCCCATATTGAACGTTGTTGTTAATGCTACCATTGTGGACTGGGCTAAAATATTGTCTGATAATTTAGCCACAGCTATTTTCAACTACCGGTCTAAACGAACTGTCTCTCAGAGGATTTATCCTCCTTTTTATTTATCTGCCTATGTTATGGATTCCATCTTATTTGTTTCTAAGTTCCCTTTAATGGGTTGGCAATGGACAATTCATGATCCCTTGCCCATTCATGTCTATCACAAAGAGTTGTGGGAATCAAAATTTATTCCTCATTTTTATAAAATTTTCCATGGCATAATGTTGCCTATGTACAGAGTGTTGTATAATAAGGATGCTCCAAGGTTCTCCCCAGAAGCAGAAGTAGACATTCTCCCTGTCGCAAGATGGTTTGGAGAAGAATTTTTTACTTGTGTGAGGGTTTTTGGAAGCTTTTCTTCTCCTCATGTTCTACCCTTGTATGTTCCGGATAAAATTATAGCTCGGGAAATTTCATACCAAACCTGTGGACAGGGAGGTTTGACAAAAGAATTAAAGGATAAAAAGAAGGCCATCTAGCCACAATTTCCTGTTTCCTGCGGAGCATTTTCATTATTTGATGTTGGTCATGCATTTAGGGAAGTAAACAATATTACATGTTTACAATTGTTTAAGTTTCTGAAAAGGTTATTCAACCCCTATGATGTTGTCAAGGATTTCACCACTGCAGTCAAAGTAAGAGTATTTTCTAGAGAAGAAGATCTTTTTGATGATATGTTTCAAGAAAAATGTTCATTTAAAGAAATTTTGCATTTAGCTCAAACAAGGTTTTCCCCAGAAGAATTTCAAGAGTTTAAAATATACAGAGAAAGAAGATTGACCACTATTCCTTTGGATAATTTGCGCTTGGAACCTGCAAGGGAACCAACTCCTAGTGTCAGTCTCAGTGCCAGCTCAGATTCAGAAAGGTCTAAGTCAAAGTCTGACAAAGAAATTTCTGAGCATTCTAAAAAATCTGATCAAGATAAAAGTGAAGGCTCAGTGAAGGATACAGCTCAATCAAAAGAGCTCTCACAACAACAGACTTCAACTACTCCACAGTTGAATCTTCCACCTCTTAATGTACAGCAACCATCCATCAGCACTCAGTTAGATAAAGAATGGGAAACATTTAATGATTTGATTAATGTTGAAGGACAGAACATACAAACTCCTGTACAGACAGCAAAAGGTTTGATTACAGAAATAAGTGGCAATGTCACAGAAAAAGAACATATACCCATTACTCCCTCTGCCGAGCTTGTACTTAAAATAGAGGAAATTCCTCCTCTGGATATATTCTACAGCCCACAACATAAAGCAGTAGTAAGGAAGCAAAGAAAGAAGAGAAAATTAGAAAGTGCGCTCTCTACTGATGAAGAACAATTGGATGTTTTATGGAAAGATCCTACTACAGATCCCACTGAAAATATTACTAAATTATCTCAGATAACAGGAGCTTATGCCTCCGCGACTATTAACAAAGCATTTGAGGTAAGGCTGTTATTAAATGAAAAAGAGGATCAAATACAAGTTCTGCAACAACAATTGCAACAAGCACATGCCAACAGTGAAGCACAGATACGATTTGAAAAGTTACAGCAAGAGTTTCAGCAAATGAAGATCGGGTATCAGAAAAGCTTGGCTGAAAAAGAAAAAAAAATACAGATTATGCAAGAAACGCATAAAGACGACCCCAAGCTTACAGAATTTATCTCAGAGTCTATTTCTTTGAATAATCAACTGCTGCAACAATAAGATATATTATGCCAAAAGATTTCACAGTGGAACTCTTTTTGTCAAGAAAGTGATAAAATCACTAATCATGTCGTAGAATTACGACATGATTATGATTTAACTAATGAAAGAGTTACTAATTATTTGGCATGGCAAAAGACAGAGGAAGGAAAAAGAGTAGGAGCACCAATTATCAATGATGGTCATAAAGAAATACTCTTCAATAATTGGGATGCACAGATCAGAGAGGCAGAAAAAGCAGCAGAGGAAGCATCTACAGCAGCAAGTAACATGACTGATTGTGTAAATGAAAATTTGCACAAAGTTAATTTGATTTCGGAAACTATTCCACGATACCTACCACAAGTACATCAATTGCAAATAGAGTGGAAACAGAAAGCTGAAGAGAAGGAAAAATCAATTCAAGGATTGACAAAATTAAATTGAGATTCTTACTGGACGTGCCTAGTTAAACCACAAAACCAATGCAGCGCTCTTAATTGCATCATTAATTCTGCTGAGAAGATCGCACCAACACTTGTTGATTCCATCTTTTCGGGACAATTAAAATCTGAAGTCGGCTAGCCCCCTCTTCTCAAATCAATGCTGGATTCTTGCAAATTCAAAGACCAGATTCATAAGTAGTTAGTTAATAATTTTTAATTTTAGATTTATTTTTAGTTTTACTTTATTTTTGCATAGAAAAAGGACGGTCATTTAAACCGAATCCTAAATTTTTGTAATAAACTATAATTTGATTTATTTAGTAGTATTTAAACCCTTCTCATGCATTTAGAGAAGGGTCCAGAAATTTGTCAAAAACTTATCCTCAGAACATGCACTTCTGCACCCTCAGAGGAGGTTTTGATGAATGAATGGAACAAGATTTATTGATATCTGTGTCTAATATCTGCTACTGATGTTGCATTTCTGTACTCTTAGTAGATGTTGGATTAAGAAGATATAAGTCATTATTACTTCTAGCTCAAGAGTAGAACCAGTTATAAATGGTACTTTTATCTCTTAACTATTCTGCTTCGATGTTAAAAGTAATATTTATATTCAGTTGTTTATATATTGATGCTTGAATGCTTAAGTTATCATTTGGCACTTTTGTACAGTGATAGCTACTTATTTATGCTTAATGTATGAATAGCTTATTATGCGATATGTTTTTCAAAACTGTTTCATCTAACTTTTTATATGAAGTGGTTTATTTTTATTGAATTCTTTTCTTATAACAGTTGAATGATCTTTATTATCGATTGTTATTCGTAATCATTTTAGATCGCATAAACAAGATTTTATCCCGGGTTTAGTTTAGAATTAGATATTTCTTTTTAAATTAGAATATAATTTGCATATGATTAGATTAGATTAGAAATAGAATAAAATCATTTCACTTAGGAACCTTTTTAGAAAGGAAATATCTATTCTCAACACACACACATACACATTGGGAAACTGGTCCCATTATCCCCAGTCGGACCCACTAAACCAAACGGAAAAGGAGATGCTAACCAAGGTCCGGACCGGGTGGGTATCCCCCTTGTTGTAGACCCGATTTTCGGGGCATCAACACAGTGTAACCAATCTAGGATATGGCTCTTACTGAAGTTTGGCTCTCACTTTCCACGAGCATGCATAGTGATTTACATGTAGGAAACTCACAATAAAAACTGAAACCAAGGCTTATGCTCACAAACAAGACAACATTCATCTTCTCCAATGCTTGCAAAAGACTGCTGAAGGGATCTTGAAAATCTTGAAGCATTACATTGTCTTGAGATCCAACAACAAAAATACAATCACACCCTTTATTCTAATCTAAAAGAACACTTGGTTGTTGATCGACAGGAAGGCATAAGGAAGTATAACCTTCTGTTATCTGAGTGTTGGATGTAAATTCCTCAAGCATGAGAAATTTTGACTCAATGTCTCGCATATTGTCTCTCTGAGACTCATTCTCCTCAAATTCATATTCTAAGTCATCTTTAAATTGAAACCATTCTTCAATATTATCAAACATGACAACCCTATCATCTTCATGGAAGAAAACAATATCTGTTAGTTGATCTCCTTGCAGGAAATCATCATCATAAATTGGTTTACTCACAACAATTTCCGATATAGTTTCATCAAAATCCTCATCAAAATTATCTTTATATTTATCATACTTAGGCAAATCAAGTTTAGGAGAAACTTCATCAAATATGAACATTGAAAAAGGATATAGTCTTTCTTCATGCTGATCTATAAATCTAGTTTCAGGATTGTCCTCATTTAAACTTAGATTTTCATTTTCAAAAGTGGAAGAAATTTTACTAACACCTTCTTGACTATGTGAAAACTGCAAAATTGCATTAGCTTGGGCTGTAACATAACTTTTCAGGAGCTGATCTATCTCATCTTCGGACAGAGGAGAAATTAATTTTTGTTTTCTTTTGATAAAATGATAATTTTCTTCTTTCCCTCCTAAAGATTCACAAGGATGTTGAATATCCTCTTTAAACTTTGGCTGATCAACTTGTTGTATTGTTGCAAGAATTGTCTCCTGTGGGAAGTCTTTACGAACATCAAGAAAATATACATCACCTTTTTCTTCCATGAGAGAAAACACTTGCTCTTTTTGGTGATGAAAATGATTTCCATGCAAAGCCTCCAAGATATCTTCATCCATGAACTCATTATCATCATAAGAATTCTCTATATTTTGAATGAAAACCTCAAAATGATTACAACAATTATTAACCAAAGACACAAAAGGGTAGGATTCCTTGTATTCTTCTTAAAATGTTGAATGGAAAATTCTAAGTGAACAAATACTGGCAGGTGTAAAACCTTCATACCAATATCATTCTTTTCCTTCAAGGGAAACCATGAACATTTTGAAGAGACAATCTTCAGGAAATTCAACCTTCAACTTTTGTGTATTCATGTGAAATTTAACCAGATGTAAAGCAGCATCATTCCTATCATAATCTTTAAACATGGGAAAATTCTTTTTCCAATATACCTTAGGCATTTTATTTGGGAAACCTTTAATGTGATCTCTTTTCATTGGAGAGTACCTTCTTGCAACAGATTCCATCTTGAAAATTTCTTCAAGCTACTAATTTTCATGCAGTGGAATGGCCATGAAGTGTTGATTTTCTGTATCTTTCAGTCAACGGAGTCACCAGGTGAATGGTATAGCCTTCCTATGTGTCCAAATGTTGTTCACCATCAACAACTAGATCTAAAAAAATTCGTTATTTCCCAAGGAAGATCTGATCTTTCGTTCCCCGGCAACAGCGCCAGTATTTTATCAGTCTGCCAGATCTCTAAGGCTAAAGAAGAAATCCCAACAGAGGTAACCACAGACCAATCTTTTGGCTTGGTATATAGCCCTACCAAACTAGAGAGGGATCTCTCCATAAGATCACAATCAACAGGGCTAGATAAATTAGGGTTTTAGGCTAGGTATGAGTTCAGGGGTTTTGATTTGATTTGATTGGGTTTGTTGGATTAGGATTAGGTCAAAGAGGCTAGGTTAGGGAAAATAAGATGGGAATTACAGTCCATTCAATGGGGCAAGGTAGGTAGAAAGCTTATCACTTTAAGGTGATTTTGTGAGATGGTTTCAAACTGATGAGGACCTAGGAAGAGCATAAGAGATGTATTATTCCTAAACTGAGGAAAATGGACAAATTATGAAGGCTTTCCCAAAACATAGCATGAAAGAACATGTATTATGCCTATCAACTTGAAAATCATCATATAATAGATATGAAATAGTTTATGATATTACAAAACATTCATACAAATGAAACAAGGGAAGAAAAAATTATAAACATCCATACCACAAGTATCCCAAAGAAATAGTTGCAACTCTTTCATTAAATTCCTGCCAAATACTGAATACACTAGAGTATCTGATCAATACAACAACATCCAACTATCTCCCCTGTGTGAAATGAGTCAATAACTAAAATATATATACATCAAACAACTTCTCCCATCCTCAAGGGTGGAATCCATGAGAGGAGGAGCAGTTCCACAAACAACTGAGCTGAAAGTTGAAGTGTAGGGATGTCCAAGTGACTCATCCCTAACTTTTGTGAACTGATTCATTACACCTCATTGAGTTCATTTACCTAGTGTATTTACCCTAGGTAATAGTAAAAACACCATAAATACATTTACATCATTGCTTTACAGAGGTAAAAACATGATTCCCCAAGATAAAAGTCAATTTGCAGAAAAACTAAAAAAAAATAGAAAATTGTCAAACGCGCCATCCATGTTGCAACCTGATTTATAGTGCCTTCCCCATGTCCAAATTGGGCTTATAATGGCTCATTAGAAAGCCTGTATAGTCTAATTTCCAAATATTCATTTAGTTTACAGAATGAAGTTGATTTTCCTTATCAAAAATTGATTCTCCCAATACTGCTCAGTGCGCAGCGCATAGGCAAAAAAGTGGGCAGAACATTGATTTTTTGAGTGTTTTTTCACCTTTTCAACTGCTAGTTGTCCATAACAAGGCTAGAAAATTGGTTTTCTGGCATGTATTCATCATTATGAATCGTTTGGTGGTCTTATTTTGGTCAAAAAGTGCCTCAAAAAAGAGCGCAGCGCCTAGGGTGTTGCGCGTCTGACAATCTAGTTGTCATAAGATTGTCTAGGTTTGCAAAAAAATCACAAAAACTTCAAGATTTTACCCAAGAATTCTCAAAATTTGGTAATTTGATGTTGATTATGAGGTTAGGCATGAAGTGAGGCTTCAGCCAATATTTCAAGCTTCCTTTCAACTTCTTGCATAGTCAAAGCCTCAATTTTTGCATTGGCTCTTTTGAGCTTGACCCTTGCAATTTTGTCTTTTTGAGCTTAGTTCTTGATCTTATTTCTCAATAAATCAATATATTTGCTTGCCTTCTTTAGAATATTCTCTAAGTGTTGGTTATCCCTATGAAGCCATGGCTCCCGGTTCTCATTGACTACCACTGCAAGTTGTTCATTTAGAGTGAGCTGATTAACAAGCTCAGCCTCTTTTTGTCTTTTGAGTTCTAGAGCTCTTTTCAGCTCTCTAGTCCTAGGGTTTCTCCTTGGCACTTGTTCTACTGCCTAATCTATCAGACCATATGTTTCAAGTGTCACTTCAAGCAAGAATTTGGCATTTTTTTCCTCTCTTTGAGCTTTGATGAATTTGACCTTGTTTTCAGCTGTTGGTTCTCCTTCTCAAGAAATTCAATGAAAAATTTAGGCCTATCAAGATTAGTTTGAAGATTTATAATCTTGGCCTCTTTTTCCTTGATTATTATGTTAATTTCCTCATCATCATCATTCTCATCTAGGTCAAAAAGGTCAAAATCATTTTCTGTCTCATGGAAGTCCTCCTCCTCATGTGTGATCTCTGCCTAAATCTTTACCTAAATCTTTACCTCTATCATCTTTTGCTTACCTTTGTCTACTTGCTTTGTCGATGTAGAAGGAAAGGCCCCTCCCACAATCTGTGGGGAAAAAAATTTCCTGTGACCTCTTTGGTATGTTTTTTCCAATAGCTCTATATCAGCCTGCTTAGTCTTTTGAGTTTCACTGATTTCAACTCTGTTAGGTGATCTAGTCTCAATATGGGATGGAGATGGTGGTGGTTAAATTGATGAAGGAGACTAATCTGATGATGATTATATTAGCTACCTGTAATTTGTAAGATTCGTAAGAACAAATAGTAGAGAACGACATCAAACCAATTTGGAGTCTAAGACCTAGCCTTCCTGGGCTCAGAGATGGCTCTCTCTGTATTTACGATTAACTAATTTAGCTTTATGATTATATTTTCTAATTTTAGGCTAGTTATGATGATTGGGGTTGTTTTTTTTATTGTTTATTTGGTTGGATAGATATAATGTGGGAAGTTTAATCCATTGGGCTATGGAGTCATAAAAGGGTTGAGTTGTGCATAAACTTTTAAAGGGTTTTCATAGGGAAAGCTAACTATGTCAAATGGATCTCTGTGGAAAGATGAATATGAGATGAGAGAAAGTTGTGAGTTTGGTAAAACCAAAGGGAAATTAAGAATCCTTTAACTATCCTTCAACATAAATGCAGAGTAGACTGTATCTGAATTTTGCATTCAGGTCTTTAGAGAAAAAACATTCAAGATAACAGTTCAGTGAAATTAAAGAGCAATTAAGAATTCTTTAACTAAACTTCAGAAAAATCCTTAAGATAACAGTTTGGTAAAACTAAAGAGCATTTAAGAATTCCTTGGATATACTTCACAAAGAAAACCTCAAGACAACAGTCCAGTAATACTAAAGAGCATTTAAGAATTCTTTAGTTATACTTTCAGAGGAAAACATTAAGATAAAAATAACAGATAGAGTTAAGGTGCTCATGCAACATATCTTAATCTAAAATCTCTATTTTTCTTATTAGAGAAATTTATGTACTGTATAAAAAACAAAGGGAAAACATTAACATAGAAGGGATACACATCACCATTAACATAGCTCAAGTATACTATGAACGTGCTTGTAATATTGATGTCCAGCTCAAAAAATAGTTACAATGCTCCAATACAATAATATTTGCAACTCATAGTCTAAATAAAGTCCAACCAACTGATAATGAAAATACATGCAGTATTTAACTTAAATTGAGGTGGTTGCCCTAATCTAGGGTGACAGACTACATTTACTACAGAGTAAATGAAGTTTTGACAATAATTGAGACCATGCAAGGCCCAAGCCAAAAATATCCCTGACAAACCTACTGTAGTAATGTAATATTCCTAATTAGCGACGGCAAATTGGAATATTCGATTTTGTTCAGTTTTGCCGTCTATAGTTTATTAATAAATAAAAAGTGAGTGAAGAGGTTCTAACTCACTTAAGTGGAATAAAACACCCTCCCTAGTAGCACAACATTGTGACTTAAAAGGGAGCCAAGGGGGGCCAAGCACCATGTAGAGAGGGGGCCCACGTATGTTCTAGAAGCTACTACATAGATGAGGATGAGCACGTGGCAAGAGAGAGAGGCTACATTGAGGAGATGGGCCTTAGGGTTGGAGGAAGGCCAAATTTATAAAAGAGGGAGGAGAATTCTCATTTGATTCATTCGTTGTTGATGATATTGAGCTGGTCATTTTGAATTCTTGAGCACACTGGTTGTTTAGCCTGTGTGCAGCACTATTTAGTGCATTGAGTGTCTTCGGTCGGAGATCTCTCCCTTAGCCCCGGTGAACTTTGAGTGCCTGCTCTGGCAAGGTTATTTCTTTATCATTTTGTGTGATATTTTGGTGTTTGTTTTTGTTGCGGAGCCGTGTATTAATAGAGACTGCGCAGTCACTGAGAGGGAGGACGCAGTCCATCTAGGAGGTGTTCCGGATCGGGGTTTTTGCAGGAGATTTGAGCCGAGATTTTGAGCAGAGGATTAGCCTTTTCCTTTGGGAGGATTTTGGTGGAGTTTGAGGCGGTATTTCAGCCATTCCTATTTAGCCTCAGTGCAGAGCCTTGGAGGCCAGCGTAATTCCCCAAGGGGGTGTTTTTCGGAGGTCGGCCATTTATGATATGGTTTCTGGGTTTTGTCGGGATTGGTGAGTAGAGGAGTATTCCATATTTTCAGCTCATTCTAGCAAGGGGAGCAGCCCCTAGTTATAAATTCATTTCAGTGGTAACAGTTACATGGCAATTTTCCAGCAGCTGGGATGCAGTTCAGAGAGCATCCATTTCTGGTGTATTCTGAGAGTATTTCTTCACTTGCCTTGAGCAAGTTTAGGTGCCATCACTCTAATCACCTATTTTACTTCATTAAATTTCTCAGTTTAATAAAATGGCTTAGCATTTCCTCTCTATATTTCTAGATGAGTTGCCGTACATTCTTTCTATGTTATTATATGTCTGTTGCACTGTTATTTTTATATATATTTGAGCATTCTAGTTCTATACCACTTGGTGTGTTTATTTTATACTCTTAGACAGAGTCTGGAAAGGGCCAGGTAGCCTCCAGATTTTGTCCTCTTTTCATAGGCGACATATCTGGTAAACGCCCTCCCAATCCATCTTTGGTTGGAGTTTGTCGTGTTTTAGAGATATCCCCGAAACGGGATATTACAGTGGTATCAGAGCATAGTTCTGGCTCAGCCTGTGGAGCTAGTTGTCTATGACACCGGGGAAGATACCATATATTTGTTACAGAGGCAGGAAATACAGATATCGTGAGTGTAGGTTGGAGAACACCTACGGAGAGGGAGATTGTGTTCGGGTAGTGGACACAGAGCAAGAGGAGCGTGTGACAGACGCAGAGTAGGAGGAGCCTGTGTTAGATTCAGAGCAGAGAGAGCTGATGGCAGATGAAATGGAGGCCAAAAAGTTTGGGGAGGCACTCCTCAAATTGGTGTAGGATTTAGCGAGGCAGATTGAGGTGATGGGTCAAAGATTCACTGCTGTAGAGGCTAGATAGTGTGAGACCCCACGGGTATTCCAGGTAGGAGAGGGATCAGGTACATCCCACCATTTTTTGGAGCATGGCGCTGCTCAGCGTGATACTCCTCAGCCGATGGCTTCACGTGCACCTACACGCTCTACCATGCCCACTTTCTTGGGAGCAGACACAGGGGCAGGAGCCCAGCAGGAGACAGAGCCCAGACACATGGGCGAGTATTTTGCAGAGTATCAGGCATATGCAAAGGATTTTAGGGATGCTATCTCATTCTGAGATTGTTTTCAGCTCCAATGGGACAGTAGACCCCGTGACCATCATAGAGGGCACCGGCATTGTCATGATGGAGATAGCCACCACACATCTAGCAGATTCCATTTGCCTATGTTTGATGGGTCATCAAACAGTTCGGCAAAGTCTTGGGTTGAGAAGCTGGACATCTATTTCCAGCTTAACCAGATGTCGGAGACGGAGGCCATCAAGGTGGGGACATTACATTTGGATGGTGAGGCCCAGGACTGGTGGTTCCATGGGATGGTCACACTCAGACACTCTACAGTGACGATGTATGCCGAGTTTACCAGGATATTGATGGAGCGATTTGACTTGAGAGATC
Organism: Pinus albicaulis; assembly: GCA_034641835.2. NCBI lineage: Eukaryota > Viridiplantae > Streptophyta > Pinopsida > Pinales > Pinaceae > Pinus > Pinus albicaulis. The sequence continues at coordinate 133,751,771 of CM076574.1, read as the reverse complement.
CAGAACAACACTTTGTAGAGATGACGAGGCTCAAGAAGATTGGGAGCCCAGAGACATACATTGCAGAATTCTTAAGGGTTTCAGTGATGTTTCCAGATCTATCCGCAGCACGGATGATCTATATGTTTGTGGAGGGGTTAGCAGAGCCACTTCGGGGTCTATTCAGATCTACTAGACCAGCTACACTTCAGGATGCTATTAGCAGGACCCGAGACTTACAGGATGCATTGCCTAGGACTCAGACACCTTACCCCCAGAGACAGGGTTTCTAGCCCAAGGGGAAGGATGTGAGGATTCCACCTCCAAAGGGGAATCCGAGACGGGCGCAGATAGATGATGATGCTAGGAGGGAGTTGAGGAAGAAGCGGCTGTGCTTCACTTGTCAGGAGCCATGGGCACTAGGGCATAGGTGTGCTACTGGCAAAGCACACTTCATTGAGGTCTTCTCCAATGATAGCGGGGAAGAGGATGAGGAGGAGGATGAGGAGGCAAGAGATAGTCAAACGGCCCAAGACCAGTTGCCACCTCCACCTCCAGGGATAGGAGGTGCAACTTTTGCACCCACAGGAGGGACCCTTGCAGCCTTGCGAGGAGTTCCCAAGTATTTGACACTACGCGTACAAGGGACAGTATATGACCAGCGAGTGTCAGTTTTGTTTGACAGTGGGACAACCCACAACTTCATTGATCCACAGATGGTCGAGCGGAGAGGTATACCGACCGAGAGCTTTGACATATTTTCAGTTTGGTCCCAGGAGCCCAGACGATGCAGTGTGCCTGGTATGTTCTAGAGTTGGCAGTGACAATGGGTACCTACACCGTGACCGATCACTTTTTCGTGGTCAACATATCAGATACCAATGTGGTATTGGGTGTTCAGTGGTTGATTACTCTGGGGAAGATCACCATGGATTGGGAGGACTTAGAGATGGAGTGGGATGATAAGAAGACCAGGAAGCATGAGAAGATCTGCGGGATGCACACTTACCCACCTCAGACAGTTTCGGCACACCGGATGGAGGCCGATTTCCAGAAGGGATACATAGAGTGGGTGGTTGATTTGCAGGCATCAGAGGTAGAGACCACAGGTCGGGAAGTTCATCTAGATATACAGGCCATCCTTGACAGGTATGATGCAGTGTTTGGGGATATACCACCAGGTCGGCCACCGGACCGAGGGTTTGAGCACACCATTGAGCTTGATAAGGGCATTCAGGCAGTGATTACTACCCCATATAGGCATCCCAAAGCCTATCGGGATGAGATTGAGTAGGCCATCCAAGATTTTTTGGCTCTTGGGCACATTAGACCGAGCACGAGTCTGTTTGCTTCTTCCATGGTGTTGGTGAAGAAGAAGGACGACACCTTGAGGATGTGCATTGACTACAGGGCCCTAAACAAGAAGACCCTGAAGAACAGGTATCCTATACCCAGGATCGATGAGTTGATGGATGAGCTGAGAGGAGCCAAGTTCTTCTCGAAGATTGATTTGAGATCAGGGTACCATCATATTTGCGTGAGGGAACTAGACATTCCCAAGACCACCTTCAGGTGTCATTATGGGCACTTTGAGTTTTTGGTTATGCCTTTTGGGCTAACCAGTGCACCAGCCACTTTTTAGTCTTGCATGAACCATATCTTTCGTAGTCATCTGAGGAAGTTTGTATTGGTCTTCTTTGATGACATACTCATATATAGCAGGACTTGGGAGGAGCATCTCCAGCATATAGAGGCAGTATTACATATCTTGGAAGAGCAAAAGTTCTATGCTAAGCTCTCCAAGTGTGAGTTTGGGATGATAGATATGTTGTATTTGGGTCACATTATTGGAGTGGACAGAGTTAGAGTCCATGAGGAGAAAATCAGGGCCATCAGGGATTGGTTGGAGCTGAGGAACGTGACGAAACTTCCAGGATTCATTGGCATATGCAATTATTACAGGAAGTTCGTCAAGTGTTTCTCACAGCTTGTTGCACCCCTTACATATTTGATGAAGAAGGGGGCATTCAGTTGGTCGGATACAGAACAGCGATCTTTTGACAGGCTCAAGGAGGTGATGAGTAGCTGCCCAGTGCTTGCATTTCCGGATTTTACGCAGCCATTTGTCTTGGAGTGTGATGCGTCGGGAGAGGGGATCGGTGCAGTATGGATGCAGGGGGAACACCCTATAGCCTTTGAGAGCCGGAAGCTCCTTCCACACGAGAGGTTGTATTCTATATACGATAAGGAGATGTTGGCCATTATGCATGCCTTGGCCAAATTCCAGCAATATTTGGTAGGGAACAGGTTCAGGGTGAAGACTGATCACAATAGCCTCAGGTTATTTTTGGAGCAGAAGCAGCTATAGGAGAGGCAGCAGAAGTGGATCAGTAAGATCCAAGCATATGACTTTGACATTGAGTATGTCAAGGGTAAGAATAACATGGTAGCAGATGCCCTTTCATGTAGACCATCCACTTTATCTCTTATGAGCTTGGATACAGATTGGAGGGCTCGACTATTAGTGGAGTAATCCAAGGACAGATTTGCATGTGAGATTCTGGATGGACAGGTGGCGGATGATAGGTACTAGGTGGTCGATGAGATCATCTACTATAGGTACAAGATCTTCTTGACTAAGGGATCTCAGCTTAAGAAGAAGATACTCCAGGCATCACATGATTCTCCATTGGCAGGCCATCAGGGGTTTACCAAAACCTACAGGGCCATTAGAGAGAGGTTCTCATGGAAGGGCCTCAAGGAGGACGTACTCCAGCACATCAGGGAGTGCGATGTTTTTCAGAAGAACAAGGGGGAGATGAGCCATCCCATAGGATTGTTGCAGCCTCTTCCCATTCCGGAGGGGAAATGGGAGAGTCTCTCGATGGACTTCATCACAGGGTTGCCCATGGTGCAGGGCAAGGATTGTATCTTTGTCGTCGTTGATCGGCTGAAAAATTATGCTCACTTTTTCGCCATATCCGCGCATTACATAGCAGCACAGGTGGCCGAGCTGTTCTTCAAAGAGGTTTTCAGGCTGCATGGTCTTCCTAAGACCATCATCAGTGGCAGGGACAGTCACTTCAAGGGCGGATTTTGGCAGGAGCTCTTCCGGTTAGTGGGGACGGAGTTGACACCGAGTACCAGTTATCACCCACAAACGGATGGATAGACAGAGATAGTTAACAAGTGGCGGGAGGGCTACTTGTGTAACTATGTCAGTGGGCAGCAGTGAGCATGGCTGAAGTGGTTGCATTTGGGGGAGTACTGCTATAACATGACACATCACATGTCCATTGGTATGTCACCATTTTATGCTTTGTATGGGTATCATTCCTTATCTTTTGTTGATGTGATGTTTGGTGCTAGCAAGGCTCCTAGAGCCAAGATTTGGATCCAAGAGAGTCAGGACATTCTCTGAGCTCTCAAGGATAATATGGCTACAGCACAAAACCAGCAGAAGTTGTATGCCGACAGAGGTCAGGTGGAGAGAGAGTTTGAGGTAGGGGACTTGGTCTACCTACGATTATAGCCATACCGACAGTCGTCGCTGAAGCAGAAGGGAGTTGAGAAGCTCAAGCCCTGACTTTACGGGCCATACAGGGTGATACGCAGGATTGGGCAGGTTGCGTATGAGTTGGAGATGCCCCAAGGCAGCAAGATCCACATCTTTTTTCACGTATCATGCCTGAAGAAGGCGCTGGGGCAGCAGGTGATAGTGACATAGGAGCTACCACCCATGGATGATGAAGGGCATTTTGTGTTGTAGCCAGAGGCTATTATTTATACCAGGGAGAGGCAACTACGGAGCAGGACAATCTGGGAATTCTTGGTGAGGTGGAAGAATTTGTCGGATATGGATGCCACTTGGGAAAGTGAGAATATTTTGTAGCATCCATCACTTCAGTTGCTTGAGGACAAGCAACATTTTGCCGGGGGAGACTGTAATATTCCTAATTAGCGACATCTAATTGGAATATTCGATTTTGTTTAGTTTTTCCATCTATAGTTTATTAATAAATAAAAAGTGAGTGAAGAGGGTCTAACTCACTTAAGTGGAATAAAACACCCTCCCTAGTAGCACAACTTTGTGACTTAAAATGGAGCCAAGGGGGGCCAAGCACCACGTAGAGAGGGGGCCCATGTATGCTCTAGAAGCTAATGCGTAGATGAGGATGAGCACGTGGAAAGAGAGAGAGGCTACATTGAGGAGACGGACCTTGAGGTTGGAGGAAGGCCAACGTTCTAAAAGAGGGAGGAGCCTTCTCATTTTATTCATTCGTTGTTGATGATATTGAGCTAGTCATTTCGACTTCTTGAGCACGCTAGTTGTTTAGCCTGTGTGCAACACTATTTAGTGCATTGAGTGTCTCCGATCGGAGATCTCGCCCTTAGCCTCGGGGGACTTCGAGTGCCTGCTCGGGCAAGGTTATTTCTTCAGCATTTTGTGTGAGATTTTGGTGTTTGGTTTTATTGTAGAGTCATGCATTCATAGAGACTGCGCAGTCACTGAGAGGGAGGACGCAGTCCATCTAGGAGGTGTTCCAGACCGGGGTTTTGCAGGAGATTTGAGCCGAGATTTTGAGCAGAGGATCAGCCTTTGCCTTTTGGAGGATTTTGGTAGAGTTTGAGGTGGTATTTCAGCCATTCCTATTTAACCTCTGCACAGAGCCTTGAAGGCCAGCATAATTCCCCAAGGGGTTGTTTTTCGTAGGTCAGCCATTTATGATATGGTTTCTGGGTTTTGTCAGGATTGGTGAGTGGAGGAGGATTCCAGATTTTCAGCTCATTCCGGCAAGGGGAGCAGCCCCTAGTTATCAGTTCATTTCAGTGGTAGCAACGACATGGCAGTTTTTCAGCAGCTGGGATGCAGTTCAGAGAGCAGCCATTTCTGGTGTATTTTGAGAGTATTTCTTCACTTGCCTTGAGCAATTTTAGGTGCCATCACTCTGATCACCTATTGTACTTCATTATATTTCTTATTTTAATAAAATGGCTTAGCATTTCCTCTCTATATTTCTGGATGATTTGTCGTACATTCTTTCTATGTTATTATATGTCTGTTGCACTGTTATTTTTATATATATTTGAGCATTCTAGTTCTATACAACTTGATGTGTTTATTTTATACTCTTAGACAGAGTCTGGAAAGGGCCAAGTAGCCTCCAGATTTTGTCCTCTTTTCAGAGGCGGCATATCTAGTAAATGCCCTCCCATTCCATCTCTGGTTGGAGTTTGTCGTGTTTTAGAGATATCCTAAAAATGGGATATTACAAGTAATAACTTTCAGATTAACTCATGAGCTAATTTTAAAGTATCTTTGACCAACTACTTGCAAAATTAAATTTTCTAATAACTTTTGAACTGATGCTAAAATATCTCTGACTATAATATTACTGTTGGTTGCTTTCATTAAATCAAAATTAAGCTGGAGGTGGCCTAAGGTGGTTGAGAAGAGGTAAATGTTATCTTGACATCTGGCTTTGTTTTCCTCATTGGTCTATTCTCTAATTTTTCTTTTAACTTTAGACTATCTTTATCTGTATATCTTTTACTCCGTCATTTTATCTTTATCCTGACTGCTCTTTTTACTTCTTTTACCTTTCTCTGTCACAGTGAATCTTTTACCTTTCAATGTCTTTTCCTTAACTCTGTTTTTTTAACTGCATTTTATCCCTTTTTATCTTTACCCTGACTTCTCCTTTCTCTGCTTTTATTTATTCTTCAACTCATAATCCTTTGGTGAATAAAGCCTTTAAATTGAAATCCAAAGGGTCTAGATTTAAACAAGTCTTTGGGAACTAGAACCGAGAATTGTTTATCCTATCTTTCGATATGCAGATCACCTGCAAAAAATCAAAACAATTGTTAACAAAATGCAGGTCCACAGGGAGGCGATATGGCTTAAAAGAACTCGGGAAATAGGTGGAAGGAGTCCAGAAAATGGAGGTTTTTCAATTTTTGCATTTATAAATGGCCTTCCAGGTATTTTAGGAACGTCACAGGGTTTATCACAGTGGTTCAGGATTTAACCGCAATAGCACAGAGCTCATGATTTTTCAAATGGTCAGTAGTTTCGTTTTATGGCGCAGAGGTGGTTTACAGTTTATTCGCACGGTGATGGAATGGTTTGCAGTTTTGGCTTGAGGGGATATGACGAAGTGTATGGGCGATGCATGGCGGATGGGAGGGGTTGCAAATCCGCCCATTTCAAAAACCTTTGATGGTTCTAAACAACAGGAAGTTGGGGGTGCGATAAGGACTAGGGGTCATTGGATCGGGTGGTGGAGATCGGACGATGGTCAGGGTTTGAACGAAGACGGAGGGTTTAAACATTAACGTGGGGTTTTAATATATTTAATGAGAAGCATTGTAATAGTGGGGCCCAGGGATATATCAAAGCAGATAAGAGGTATTTTAAATCAAAGGCTTTAATATAAAGAAGAGTCGGGGTTTTAATATAACGAAGTCAGGGAAATAAACAGAGTTTATTTAAATTGGGACCTGACAGATGAAAATTATTTAAAAACAATGTGAAAGTGGGTTTTACATTGTTTTTAATGAAATAAGGGGAATGAGTGAAGGGGAAGGGATATTAGCAACATAATGGGGTTTTAGCTAGGCAAAGGGGTTTAAGAAGGGGAAAATGTCATATATATGGGGGTTTAAGGTTTAAAATGGGATTTCAGAGCATGAGGTGTCAGAAAAAGGTAAAATGAAAGGTAATGGAGAGGGTAAAAGAAAAATAATGAAGGCAGTGAGATTTGGCTTTCCATCACACTTAATAAGAAAAAAAATTCCTCTTTTAACTGAATCAAATGGTAGATGGGCTTATTTGACCCCTTTGTCACCCAGGATCTCCTTTCCTTTCTGAAAATAAATGATAGTCATGGGATATTATTTTCAGCATGAAAAATATAAGGAATATGCAGTCATCTTGTGAGACTGTAAAAATACAGGAGTCTAACAATGGCTCCAACTAGGGATGGTAGCTCCTTTAGGAGGTGTCAAGAACTTTGTAGAAAAGTAGCCTGATTTATTTGGCTAATCCCCACTCTGTAATCCTAATCTGCTACAACTTTTGTGACTGTGACCTTGAAAAACTGAAATCCATGTTTACTACAAACTGAGGTCTGAATCACACTTTTTCTTGAGCTTAAAAAACAACCTGAAATTGAAAATTTTGAACATGCTCAAGTATTTTGAGAGATATTTTGCATACATACCTACCCAACCTATGATTCAAATCATTTTTCTTCCTTTTGGGGTGCATTTAGACTTGCAAACCTTGACATCATTTTTTCTTTTGAAAGAAAACTCTCTATTTCTAACCTTATAACTTCCAAAGGCTCAGATTAAACTGATGAGCTCTTTTATTCTCTACCTAACTACTGATATACCAAGATTAAACAATTTGCCCAGATATTTATTCACTAACTATCAACATGAAATTTAAATCATGAATGAATTAAGATTAAGCAGTTTAATCATCATGAATTGTGGCATTTTTTGACAAGCTGCACACAATATTATTTGCAAAAGTAAACTAAACTAAGGGCTTTGGTTTTGAACTTCTCATTTATCACCTATCCCTTATTTCTCCTATTGGTTTAGATTATGCCTTTGAACCAATGTCATTTTCTACCTACCTAATAATAAGCCAAGATTTGGAAAATCTTCATTTTCTAACTTACCAGCAATAATTCAAAATTTGTACAATCATGTTTAGACTGTATGATCGAACAAGGCTCTCTTAAGAGTAGCGGAACTTTGATTTGCAACACTTTCAGAAACATTCATTTTTTGGTATGGGGCTTACCTTTTTCTTTTACATTCCCTCTTTTCTTCTTTTTCTTTCTTTTTTTTTGTTTTATTAAACTAGGCTTATGGACTTTGATTTGGGCCTCAACCTGGTCTATTATTCTGTTTGAAATTTATTTAGGAAATGTTGTATGCAATGAAGAAAATTCAAATTGATATTTTTAACTGAAATAATGCTTTAACATCCTGCCATTGACAACCTCCAAACAAATTTGTTCCATCTATTTCTTGTAAGAAGAAAGCATTATTACCCCTTGTAGAATGAATGATGTATGGACCTTTCCATAGGTTATCAAAATTTCCATGCTTGCTTTTGTCCTCTCTTCTAGAATCCCACTTCAACACTTCTTCTCCAATGTTGACATCATTTGATTTGGTCTTTTTTTCAAATATTTTCTTGATGTTTTCTTGTACCAGTTGTGTTATGTTGTACACTCCTTCTCTGGATTTCTACAGTTGAATGGTTTGTTTTACTCTTCTCTGTATATCATTCTCTTCAGACTGTACTTCTTTAATGAGCTTCATTATTGGCACCCCTAGGGTTTTTGGGAAGAGTGCATCCATTCCATAGACTAGCTGATAGGGTGATATATCAATTGATTTTTTATTTGTCAACCTATCTGCCCATAGTGCATGTACCAATTTGTTGTGCCATGATTTCTTCTTTTCCTCCAGTAAAATCTTAATGATGTTCACCAAACTCTTATTTGAGGATTCAACCAACCCATTACCTTGAGGGTAATAAGTTTTAAAATGCCCCAAATTAATGTGATATATGTGGTAGAAGTCCACCATTTTCTTGGATTTAAAGGCAGTAGCGTTATCAGTAATTATTTTCCTAGGACATTCTAATCTTGATAGAATGTTGGTTTCAAGAAATTTAAGAATTACTGAGTCTATGGAGGTCTTGGAAGGAATGGCTTCTATATACTTAGTAAAATAGTTAGTTGCAGTAAAGATCCATTTATGTTGGGAAAAGGAGGAAGGGTGGATTTATCCAATGAAATCTAGACCCCATTGTTGAAAAGGAGCTTCAACAGAGATGGGTTGTAATGGAAAAGGTAGCAGTTTCTTTTTCCCTCAAATATTTGGCATTTATGGTAGGTAACTATCATTTTATGGATGTCTTGGAAGAGGGTAGGCCAATAGAAACCAGCCCTAAGGATATTATTAATAGTGTTTTTCCAATAGAGGTGGCCTCCACAATCCCCTTCATGAAATTCATGCATAATCCTATCTGCATCTTATTTAGGAAAACATTTAAGCAATACACCACCAGAATTTTTCTAGTATAATTTTTTTTCCAGAATGCAGAAATTTACAACCTTTAATTTCAAGAATCTGGCCTTTGTTTTGGATAAACTAGGAGGAGCATTTAAATTAAAAATCACATATAGTATATCTGCGTACCAGGGATAATTCAAGAATTCTTCCTCAATAGGTGGAGTCGCCAGCTCCTGTTGTTCATCCAATGAGTGAATCATATTGATGTCTAGTGCTTGAAAATTTGTTTCAGCCATTAGTTTAGCCAGTCCTTGTCCTTTGATTAATTTGGTGGGTTTTATTTCTAAATCATATTCCAAGATGGCAGCAATACATTTGCCTCTTTTTCCATCGATATCTTGTGTTAGGATGTCTTTAACCACTGTATGGGGCACAAATGCAATGATGTGTGAATACAGAATGTAGACGCTGAAATCATTTAGTGTTTTGATTAAGGAACAAGGTTGCTTTTCCATGATATTATATTTCAAAGGTGCATATCTTAAATCTTGGTTGAATAATGCTATGGGCTACTCTCGTCCCTTTGTATTTTTCTGCAGCAATACAACAACAATTGTGTGTTCTGATGCAAAAGAAACTATAAAGAAATATTTGGTGAAGTGAGGGTTGATCAGAACCAGTGCTTGTGTAAGTGCTTGCTTCATTAGGTCAAAAAACTTCTTTGTTTCCTTGGTCCACTTGACTCCTAAATCTCTTTTGAGCATGTTGGTGATGTTCCTTAGGAGTTTTGCAAGGTTTGGTATGAACCTTCTTAAAAAAATTACCTTTCCAATGAAAGACTGCAGCTCTTTGATATTTCTTCGATGACTGATTTGCAATATTCCCTCAATCCTATTTGGGTCAATCTTGATCCCTTCTTTAGATATGACGTGACCTACAAGTTTTCATTCTTGAAGGCCAAATAAGTATTTCTTGGGATTCAAAGATAGACTGTACTTTCTGCATTTCTTAAAGACCTTTCTCAAATGAGCTAGATGTTCTTCATCAGTTTTTGAATAGACTGTGATATCATCAAGACATATCACAATGAAAAAACCTATTTCTTCTAAGAAATAAATATCCATTGCTCTTTGAAAAGCGGCTCCAGCGTTCGTTAATCCAAAAGGAATTTTTACATACATAAAGGTTCCCCAAGGTGTAGTGAAAATTGTTTTGTGTTGATCATCTGGATGCACTGGCACCTGATTGTACCCTAAAAATCCATCTAGCAGAGAGATCCTTTTGGAGCCTACAACCATTTGCAATATGTGGTCCATCTTTGGTAAAGGGTAGTTGTCCTTCATGGATTCTCTATTTAGATTTCTGAAGTCAATGTAGAGTCTAATTTCTCATGTCTTCTTCCTCAAAGATACAAGATTTGAAACCCATTCTGAGAGTAGGACTATTATCCCAGCATCATACATTTTCTTGATATTTTTCTCAACTAGTGGCATTTGGACAAGATTTATTCTGCATAGTTTCTGTTTAAAGGGCTTCTGGATTTCTGTGAGCGGAATTTTTTGCTGGATGATATAAGTATCATAGGACTTCAAGTCTTCATAACTCTAGGAAAATACATCAATAAATTATTTGAATAACTTGATATATTTATGCTTTATAGGTGTTGGAAGTGTCTTTGATAGCTTTACCATCTTGGGCTCTTGCTCACTGCCCAGATTTCACTCCTCTACATTTTCTTCGGTGGATTCTATTTTTGGATTTCTAGCAACATCATTAAAGTCAGAAAGTTCTTCTAGAGCAACAAGTCCTCTTGGAAGGGTATTATATCTAAATTGTAACACTCCAAATTCTTCTTTTTCTAGGTCTTTATACATTTCTATCATATGTGGGTCTTTCTTTGCTAATAGCTTTATATCAACATTATGAGGGGGCTCCTCCCTGCATGTTTGTTCCTCAGTAGAGTAGCCCTCTTCATGATCTAAGTCTGAATTTTGAATTTCAAACTCATTTTTGGATTGCAGGAAATCTTCAATCTATTGGTCATCTTCAAAAAATTTCCAATATCTCATATTATCAGGGACTTTTGGTCTGTATTTAACTTGTATTGTGTATTGTTTGTTAGAATGAGGCAGTTTACAAGTGTTGGTTGCAAATTCTAGTCCATTGGCAAGGATATTTTGATTTCTTGGGATAGAGGCAAGGGAATATTCTTTAAATTTTTTAAGGAGGTTGAGGGCATCATTCCTGTATGGTCTTAATCAAGGGTGCTTAGCTAAATATTTTCCCTTAATTTGTCTAATGACTAGCTCATAATCCCCATGGATAGAGACCCTTTTGGCCTCTAATTTCTTTAGCAATTGTAATCCTAGAAGGATTGCCTCATATTTTGCTATATTATTTGTATACTGGAAGTTCAGTTTGTAAGAGTGACCCTTTGCGTGGTTGTTCTCAGTGTTGTGTACCCAAACACCTACTCCTGATCCATTTTTTCCACAAGAACCATCAAAGCTCATGCTCCAAAGTGTTTCAGGTTCAGACTTGTGTTTTTCATTTCTATTTGTTTTGATTATTTTTCCTTTTCTTCTTCTTTTTCAGCCATTTGTTCATTAACTGCTACTTTTTCATTAATGTTTTCATCATTGTAAAGGATAAATGAATCTAGTTCTGAATGGACAGAGTAGAGAGGGGATTTATCAGTCTTTTCTTGACTTCTTACCATGTATTTCATATGACTTTCCCTATATAATCTTCTTGGTTGACTAAAGACTAGTATGGTAGTGTAGGTCAAATCCATTTGGAGGGTGCCTTGAAGCTTGGCTCCCCACGAGCGTGATAGAATCATGCCATATTTAGGGGGAATTTCAGCCACCACAATATCCATTACTAAACTTTTGGCTAGTATTTGTGATAAAGTAACACAAAGATATTTGATCAGGGCTAGACATTTAAATCTATTGGAGTCAAAAGAGTACAGGTCTTTATATGGTCTAGTTATCTCAAGGCCAAGTTTATCCATAATTACCTTTGGCATGAGGTTATGAGATGCTCCTAAATCTAACATGGAATTATGGAGGATTTTATCATGAACATTCAAATTGACATAAAATGGGGGCACACCTCCATCTTGAAATTTACCTTATACTACAGGCCCAAACAAAAGTTCAGGTTTGTCATCATTCAAATTTACAGTATCAGTATTTTATCCTCTGTTTAGTGCTTTCAAAACTTGGGATCTATACACATTTTGGCCTACTAATTCAGTGAGAGGTATGGAAATCTTTATCTTGGCAATTTCATTCTCAATACTAAATGGTGTCTATGTTTTTGGCAGATTTGAATCAATTTTATCATACATTATTTTTTCTTGCAACTTCAAATTTTTGATTTGAATTAGGAGTATCAGCTGGATCAGTTTTGTTAGGGCTGATAGTTGATTTACTAGTGCTGCTTTCTAGACTGTTTTTCCTTTTATCGGAATTTTTAACCATTTTATTTGAAATTTATGTTGTCTTTTTAAGATCAGTTTCAGGGGCCTTTCTAGCAAAATTTTTAGAATTATTTCTCTTGGGAATATCCTGGGATTTCTTGCTTCTGAGGTCATATTGCCTATGCACCTCCATGATGACATTTTTGAATCCTTGCTTGTAATTCTCATATTCTTTGCATTCCTCTTCAATTTGGGTTGGGGAAAACATGCCTTGCTCTTCCTCGGTGAGGAAAACAGTCTCCTCATCATTAACTCCCATTAGATTAATTTGGCTTTCTTCTGGCTCTTCAATCACCCCCTCATCCTCATCAGCATATTTTTCTTGGAAAGGAGGCTTGATTTGTTGGTCACATCCTATTTGTTCCCTCTGTCTTATTTGAGGGGGGTTTCTCCTAAAGTTTTGGTTTTGGTTATGGTTTCTATTATGAAGAGTTGTTTGGTTTTCTCTGTGAAATCTCTCTCATTTAGGCTGATTCTCTCCATCATCTTCTCCATGGTTCTAACGAGGTTATCAATGTTATTATCAGATGTGGAGGCTACATCCTCTTCCCTATATGTGACTCTCTTTTTATTTTTCATTCTATCCCTCTTGGCAATCATATTTGCTTCCACACTTACTACAACCCTATGGATGTCTTCTAATGTAGGAGGGTCTCTCTCTCTCAGCTGATAAGCCATCTCTGGGTCAAAAACATCTGGAAATTTCATTAGGGATAGACCTTGTGGGGGTTTCATGTGAGGAGGGAGGGTGTTATATACACTGTTGAACCTAGTGTAGTAATCTTGGACACTTTCTCCAACATTTCTCTTAATATTTTTATATTCTGACAAGATTTGGAGAGGATTTTTCTTGACTTCCCATTTATTCAGGAACAGTTGGTGAAAAGCAGCGAGGTCATGTATACTATTAGGGGTTAGGCCTTTAAACCACTTTCTTTCTTCTCCCCCTAAGCTTTGGGAAAACATTCTTAACTTGATAGTTTCATCATCTATCTCTTGATGATCAAAATAGTCATCCATTCTATCCACATTTTGTTGAGCAATTGTAGAACTACTTTCATAAAATAGGGGGATTTTGGACTGATAATCATGTGGTAGAGGAACCAAAGGAAATGGTAAGACTAATGGGGCATACCAGGTTTCCATGGCTAGTGGTTGGGGAACCTAAGGGGGTTTAACAAGTGGGGGGTTGATAAAAGGAGGTGTAGGGTTGAATGGAGGAAGGTGAACAGTGGGTGTATGAATGGGGGTTGAGACTTCTACACTTGGACTCTGTTGTAAGATGGATAGGTCCAAAACTATCTGGGTTATCTAGTTATGGGATTTAGTCCTGAACAAGCTTTGTTCAAAGTGTGAGTCAAATTGGATATCTAGAAAGTTTTAAAGGTTTTCAGGCAGGGAACCTACCTTATGAATAGGCTTGCTAACAGTTGAACTCTCAGATCTAGGATTTTTCCTTAGGATTTTCTCTGGATTGTTTTTCTTCATGCTTATCTATAAATCTAGTTTTAGGACTATCCTCATTTAAACTTAGATTTTCATTTTCGAAAGTGGAAGAAGTTCTACTAACACCTTCTTGACTATATGAACATTTCAAACCTGCATTAGCTTGGGCTATAACATAAATTTTCAGGAGCTCATCTATCTCATCTTCAGACAGAGGAGAAATCAATTTTTGTTTTATTTTGACGAAACAATATTTTTTTTCTTTCCCTCCTAAATATTCACAAGGATGCTGAATATCTTCTTTAAAATTTGGCTGATCAACTTGTTGTACTGTTGCAATAGTTGTCTCATGTGGGAATTCTTTACGAACATCAAGACAATATACATCATCTTTTTCTTCCATGAGAGAAAAAACTTTCTCTTTTTTATGATGAAAATGATTTTCATGCAAAGCCTCCAAGATTTCTTCATCCATGAACTCATTATCATCATAATAATTCTCTATATTTTGAATGAAAACCTCAAAATGATTACAACAATTATTAACCGAAGACACAAAAGGGTAGGACTCCTTGTATTCTTCATAAAATTTTGAATGTAAAACTCTAAGTGAACGAATACTGGTAGGTGGAAAACCTTCATACCAAGATCGTGCTTTTCCTTCAAGATAAGCCATGAGCATTTTGAAGAGACAATCTTCAAGAAATTCAACCTTCAACTTTTGTGTATGCATGTGAAATTTAACCAGATGTAAAGCAGCATTATTCCTATAGTAATCTTTAAACATAGGAAAATTACTTTTCCAATCTACCTTAGCCATTTTGTTTGGGAAACCTGGATGTGATCTCTTTTCATTGGAACGTACCTTCTTGCAATAGATTCCATCTTGAAAATTTATTCAAGCTATTGATTTTCATGTAGTGGAATGGCCATGAAGTGTTGATTTTCCTGATATTTGAGTCAATGGAGTCGCCAAGTGAATGGTATAGCCTTCCTATGTGTCCAATTGTTGTTCACCATCAACAATTAGATCTAAAATTTGTTGTTATTTCCCAGGGAAGATCTGATATTTCGTTCTCGGCAACAGTGCCAGTATTTTATCACTCTGTCAAATCTCTAAGGCTAAAGAAGAAATCCCAATAGAGGTAACCACAGACCAATCTTTTGGCTTGGTATCTAGCCCTACTAAACCAGAGAGGGCTCTCTCGACAAGGTCATAACCAAGAGGGCTGGATAAATTAGGGTTTTAGGCTAGGTATGAGTTTAGGGATTTTGATTTGATTTGATTGGGTTTGTTGGATGAGGATTAGGTCAAAGAGTTTAGGTCAGGGAAAATAAGATGGGAATTGCAGTCCATTCAATGGGGCAAGGTAGGTAGAAATATTAGCACTTTCAGGTGATTTTGTGAGATGGTTTTAGAAATATGAGGAGCTAGGAAGAGAATAAGAGATGTATTATTCCTAAACTGAATAAAATGGACAAATTATGAAGACTTTTCCAAAACATATCATGAAAGAACATGTATTATACCTATCAACTTGAAAAACATCATATAATAGATATAAAATAGTTTATGATCTTACAAAACATTAATACAAATGAAACAAGGGAAGAACAAATGATAAACATCCATACCACAAGTATTCCAAAGAAATAGTTGCAACTCTTTCATTAAATTCCTGCCAAATAATGAATACACTAGAGTCGTTGATCAATACAACAACATCCAACTATCTCCCCTTTGTGAAATGAGTTAATAACTGAAATATATAGGCATCAAACAACTTCTCCCATCCTTAGGGGTCGAATCCATGAGAGGAGGAGCAGTTCCACCAAAAAATGAGCTGAAATTTGAAGTGTAGGGAGGTCTAAGTGACTCATCCCTAACTTTTGTGAACTGATTCATTACACCTCATTGAGTTCATTTACCTAATGTATTTACCCTAGGTAACAGTAAAAACACTATAAATACATTTACATCACTTATTTACAGAGGTAAAAACATGATTCCCCAAGATAAAAGTCAATTTGCAGAAAAACTGAAAAAAAAAACAGAAAATTGTCAAACACGCCATCCCATTGTCAAATGCGCCATCCATGTTGCAGCCTGATTTATAGTGCCTCCCCGGTGTCCAAATTTGGATTAGGATGGCTCGTTGGAAATCTTGTCCGGTCTACTTTCCAAATATGCATTTGGGTTGCATAATGGAGTTGATTTTCCCTATCAAAAATTGATTCTCCAAATATTGCTCGGCACAGAGCACATAGACAAAAAAGTGGGCAGAACATTGATTTTTTGAGTGTTTTTTCACCTTTTCAACTACCAATTTTACATAACAAGGCTAGGAAAGTGGTTTTCCGGAATTTATTCATCACTATGAGTCTGTTGGTGGTCTTATTTTTGCCAAAAATTGTCTCAAAAAAAAGCGCAGTGCCTAGGGTGTTTCACGTCTGACATTCTAGTTGTAATAAGAATGTCTATGTTTGCAAAAAAAAATCACAAAAAATTCAAAATTTTACCCAAAACTTCTGAAAATTTGGTAATTTGATGTTTATTATGAGGTTAGGCATGAAATGAGCTTCAGCCAATATGTCAAACCTCCTTTCATCTTCTTGCATAGTCAAAGCCTCAATTTTTGCATTGGCTCTTTTGAGCTTGACCCTTGCAATTTTGTCTTTTTGAGCATAGTTCTTGACCTTCTTTCTAAATACATAAATATCTCTGTTTTCCTTCTTCAGAAGATTCTATAAGTGTTGGTTAGCTCTATCAAGCCATGGCTCCTTGTTATCATTGACTACCACTACAAGGTGTTCATTTAGAGTGAGCTGATTAGCAAGCTCAACCTCTTTTTGCCTTTCTAGTGCTAGAGCTATTTTCAGCCCTCTAGTCCTAGGCTTTCTGATTGGAACTTTTTCTACTGCCTCATCTATCACACCATATGTTTCAAGTGTCTCTTCAAGCAATAATTTGGATTTTTTTTCCTTTCTTTGAGCTTTGATGAATTTGACCTCATCAATGACATGTTTTGTTTTCAGCTATTGGGTCTCCTTCTCAAGAAATTCAATGAAAAATTTAGACCTGTAAAGATTAGTTTGAAGCTCTCTAATCTTGGCCTCTTTTTCTTTGATTATTATGTTAATTTCCTTATCATCATCATCATTCTCATCTAGTTCAACAAGGTCAAAATCATGTTCTGTCTCATGGAGGTCCTCCTCCTCATGTGTGATCTCTGCCTAAATCTTTACCTCTATCATCTTTTGCTTCCCTTTGTCTACTTGCTTTTTCGATGTAGAAGGCAAGGCCTCTCCCACAATATGTGGGGAAAACACTTTCGTGTGTCCTCTTTGGTATGTTTTTTCCAATAGCTCTATATCAGCCTGCTTAGTCTTTTGATGCTCAGTAATTTTAGCTCTGCTAGGTGATCTAGTCTCAATGTGGGATGGGGATGATGGTGGTGAAATAGATGAAGGAAACTAATTTGATGATGATGTTGTTAACTCCATGTAATTTGTAATATTGGAAAGAAAAAATAGCAGAGAACAACAACAAATCACTTTGGAGTCCAGGACCTAGCCTTCCTGGGCTTAGAGAGGGCTCTCTTTGTATTTATGATTAACTAATTTAGCTTTATGATTATATTTTCTAATTTTAGGCTAGTTATGATGATTGGGGTTGTTTGTTTGGTTGGATAGATATAATTTTGGAAGTTTAATCCATTGGGCTATGGAGTCATAAAATTTTTGAGTTGTACATCAACTTTTCAAGGGTTTTCATAGGGCAAGCTAACTATGTCAAATTGATCTTTGTGGCAAGATAAATATGAGATGACAGAAAGTTGCGAGTTCAGTAAAACTAAAGGGAAATTAAGAATCCTTTAACTATACTTCAACATAAATGCAGAGCAGACAGTCTCTAAATTCTGCATTCAGACCTTTAGAGAAAAAACATTCAAGATAACAGTTCAGTGAAATTAAAGAGTGGCTAATAATTCTTTAACCTTAAGATAACAGTTTGGTAAAACTAAAGAGCATTTAAGAATTCCTTAGCTATACTTCACAAAGAAAACCTCAAGACAACAATCCAGTAATACTAAAGATCATTTAAGAATTATTTAGTTATACTTTCATAGGAAAACATTAAGATAAAAATAACAAATAGAGTTAAGGTGCTCATGCAGCATATCTTAATCTAAAATTTTTGTTTTTCTTATCAGATAAATTGATGTACAGTATGAAAAACAAAGGGAAAACATTAACATAGAAGGGGAAAACATTACCATTAACATAGCTCAAGGATCCTATGAACGTGCTTGTAATATTGATGTCCAACTCAAAAAACAGTTACAATGGTCCAATACAATAATCTTTGCAACTCAGGGTCTAAAAAAATTCCAACCAACCAATCAACCAACTGATAATGAAAATAGATGCAATATTTAGCTGCAATTGAGGTGGTTACCTGTTGATGCCTCGAAAATCGTTGCTTCAAACATTGGGGGAAACCACCCAGTCCAAACCTTAGGACAACTCCTTTTCTGTTTGGTGTGGTGGCTCCGACTAGATTTACATGACCAGATTCCTAATAATAAATGGATTGGTGATGGAGTATTTGTGTAAATGGATAATGGAACTAACTAACTGAAATATTCTATCTAACTTAATCTAAACTTACAAATAATTCTAAAACTAACCCGGGTTTTAGATATGAATACGACTTAAAGACTGTTTCAATTAAACAAATAACCATGAAAATGTATTATTATTTAATGGAAAGATGTAGTATCATATAATGATAACTTTGTTTAAGAAATTAAACAGAGTTATAATAACACATTGCATTCATAATTCTATATGTCATTTGCACATATTATGATAGATGAATATTTCTATATCTTCAAAAATGATATAATAAAGAAATATTTTTGGAACAAGTATATATAAATGATAGCAAATTTCAAAGAGAATACTTCATAACATAAAGAAAATAACATTAAATCGATAGAAATACCAGATTCATTTAGATATTTTCTTGATGCAATTCAATATCCAGATCCTGTGCTTTAACTTAGAACAATCTCTAAGGTACATAAATGCAACTCCCAAATATAATTCACCATATAATCACAAAATGTGATCCTTTATAAAAAATAAGATAGTCAATGGAGTACAGAAATGTATTATCCAGAGCCAAAATATTACAAATTCAGGACCCCTTTCTAAATGCATGAAAGGGGTTTAAATAGGAAATTAACAAAACAAATTATCTATAACTTATGCTAGAAACTATCATCGGAGATCTAGGAAAAGACTTGCGATATCAAATAAAACATATTCACTGAATTTATTTTGTATTCAATGTGCTGAGGTGGCAGATTTTAGGCATATCTTTAACTTCGGTTGGATGATTCTGACTCAAATGCAACTGACTAGTGTATGTGGCATCGGATAGCTCTGGAATGATGTAATTTATGGCATTAGAAAGGCATTTGATTTCCATATGCTGACTTTGTGGTTTGATCAAATATCTCCATAGGACATCCCATGTAATTTCCTATATTTTGCTGATCTTTTGATTCCTGTTGCTTATTTCCTTCTTCCATATAGTATCAGTCTCTTTCATCCTTGGAAATTTACCTGGAGTACAATCTGAAATCAAATTAGTAGCATATAAGCTATCATTTACTAATTGTGTCAGGTTGTTCATTATGGCTTTGGCCCTTGATGTAGCACATTCTTCTTTAATTAATTATGTATCCCATTCAGCGAACAAAATTTCTTTATGCCTTTCTTCGATCTTAGGAAGATTTGATTTCTTTCCTTGTTCTGAGTCCTGCCATGAAATAAACTCTGAAATCTTATCATCTGCATTCTCAAATTAAATTCTAGTACTGAATGATTCATCAATAATGGAACATATTATTTCACATAAAGGTTCAACTTGTGAAATTTTTGAACACAGGTCATCCAGCTGCTGAGACAATAGTTTACTTGTTTCCAGAGTTTCTGTTCTAAATTGGTCAATTTCAGGATAATCTTTAAATTTATCAAATCTTGCTTGAAAAAAAATTTATTGCTCTGCTTTGGCGGCTTTCTCATTTTGTAGCAAGGTCTGTAGTTTGGACACCTCTTGAGACAACTATTGTTGTTTATTCAAGGCTTGTTGATCAAGCTTCTTCTTTTCAATACTCAGTTGTTCTTCCAATTGTTTGGCTTTGAGTCTTTCTTCTTCCAACTGCTGCTCCAGATGCAATATTCTTTGTTGATCACCTGTTTTTTTCTCCTCTAGCAATGCTATCTGTAAGCCTTTTTGCTTTATCATTTGATTGACTTCAGTAGCTTTACTATAGTGGTTGCACTGTAGGCACCTGCATATTGTGATAATTTGGTAAGATCCTCTAAAGGATTTACCTCAGTATTCTTCCATACAACATTCATTAACTCAACTTTTGAAGTTGCAAATGGTCCTTGACCTACCTTCCTTCTCTTTCTTTGTTTTCTGAAAACAGCCCTATGTTTAGGATTGTAAAAGATATCCACAGGAGGAATGTCTTCAATTCTCAATACAATTTATTCTGATGGATGTTCAGGAATGATCTCCATATCCTGATCATTCAGATTTCCCACTTGAGGATTATTTTGTTCCCCTATTTGCTGAGCAAATTGTTCATATTGACTTATCAAATGGGGAGTAACAATAATTTCAGCAGAATTCACCACTTTGTCCCGTGGTTTTTTTCTCTTTCAAGTTGATCATCTGGCTTATTACCTGTATATTCTGTTTCAGTCTGGACATTAGCCTTGCTGCCAATATTCTCCTTTTTTGTCTGCACATTAGGCTTGTTTATTATATTCTCCTTTTCTGTTTGCACATCAATTTTGCTAGTAGACACTTATTTTCCTGCTTTGCTAGCTCTATCTTCCTTTTTCTTCTGTTCTATTTCCATACTTTCATTTTCTTGTAAAGGAATCCTTAGCTGGTCAAGAGGAACTTTCAGTAATCTCTGACTTTTGAATTGCATAAATTTATTCATATTTTCTTGTTGAAACTTAGATTTAGCCAATTCATAAACTTGGGAAATTTTCTCAATTGAAACAAATAAATCATCAAATTCATCGGTTCATGCTCAAACCTAGCAATTTTAACCTGAGTTGTGAAATCAAAAGCTACTTTAATATCTGGTCATATTTCCTGCCTGGGACAGATGCAAGCTTAAGATCTCTTATTTTAAGGACTTCCTTTTCAGCATGATTAAAATCATTCAGGGTATAGGTTCCACAATGGAAAGGGAATATTAGCCACATCAATTTTTTGGAATTCTTTAAAGACCTAGACATTCCTCTTTTTGTCAACTAATAAGATATTTCTTGAGCTAAAATTTTATCAGGGACATAAATGGGCAAGATATGGGGTTCAACAATGCTTCCAAAAATTCTAATATAGGTAAACTTTTCCTCTCCAAGCCAATTGTCGATTAGGGATATATCAAGCTTTGCTTTTTCTGAGAGCTGAGGAGGAAATTGATTACAAATGATCTCGTAAATGGGTAACATAAATCCATGGCAGATTCTATATACATGGTTCTTGAAATGAACCATCCACAAGAGTTTATGGTAAATGTGAATCGGAACAGGTTCCTGTGAAGTCCATTTCCAACCCAGAATAGGGAATTCAGAATTAAAACACAAAGCATCTAAGATATAGGCACATAAATGAAATGGGGGGGTATTTCCACTATTTTTATCCTTTCTATATTCCATAATTCTGTTAGCGATCTTATCAGAAAGGATAATCGACCAATCCATAATCGCAGAATTTATGGCAGCATGAATAAGGGGTACCATCTGAATTGAAAACCTCGCAGAATTGTCATTCCCAAACAGTCTACACATCATTGCAGCAGCATAGCAATACGTGGGTGCAAGAGACTCCATGGAGTACATACCTGATGCTCCATTTTTATGTTTCTTTGGATCTCATCTCCATTCCTTAATAGGTTCCGATTGAACTTCATTGCTTGCGGCAAAATATTTAATAAAGGCTTTGTTATAGATATTTTGAGGATTTGGAAAATGGTACATTTCTTTTATAACTTCTGCTCTGAAAGACCCGAAACTTGTTCCCGCAGTTGAGACAAAATTTCTGTTTGTGATGGTGGTATTGTCTATCACCCATCGTATTATATCATAATATGAGAACACATTTGCCCGAGCTGCGATTCTTGGCAGAAAAGAATTTGCAAGTTCTTTGAGAGGACTTTCAGCATTAGAATCTAAGTCTTTATCTAGTACTGTCGCCTTTACCACTGTAACAATATGTTTTTCTTCTTCAAGCAAGTTATAAACGTCTTCCCAGGAAATATTCCCGAGACCTTGGCATGCAGTATCTATAACCAGCTTGATTTTAGCTAGTTTTTATTTTGGTATTGTGGGAGTGATAGCAGTTTTTGTGGCGGCAACAGCTCTTGCTTTCTTAAACTTCTTAGACATATTTTCGTCTGTTATTATTTTGCTAGTTTGGTGAACGAGAGGGTTTGATGTTCTATTGCTCTACAAATGAAGAAAACCTTTCAGACGCGAGAAGGAATGAAGCAATGAAAATAACTTATGCTAAAATATTTTTATTAATGATCAAAATTGATTAACTCTATATTAAACTTAAACGCCCTCCATGAGAGTCACATTCACGCATTCATATTAGAATCAATCACCATAATTCATTTTATTTTCTAATTAATGATGATTGTATAATCGAAGATCTGCGATATTGAAATGTTAATATAAAACTTTCCTTTTGAATTTTCCGATTGCGATTGATCAATAATGATATATGCACAGCGCAAACAACGATAAATAAAGACTGACTATTCATCGCATCGAAGGTTTCGAAAGGGAATCAAATAAGATCTCATATTTTCCTCTGATTTGCGATTGCAATTATAGTATATCACATCGGATATTTCCAAAGGAATTAAGTTGTAAATGATTTTTGCCGAAATGCGATTGCGATGATGGCGGGGTCCATCGCATCGGAACAAGTAAATGTGATGTTGCTTCACCAAAATGTGATTGTGATAAATCGCATTGCATCAGAGTTTATTAAATAGACCGAATGAAGGGTATCATTTTTGAAATGCGATTGCGATAAGTTACATCGCATCGGAGTTTTGCAAAATAAAAGTGAAACCTTAAGACCCTACTGATTTGCGATTGCTATTTACTTTATCGCATTGGGATTTTTTAACATGAATACTTCTATGCTTTGTGTCGATGCGATATAAGACTTGATAGTTCATCGGATCGGAAAAATTCAATGTCACATTTGTTTACTTTTATTTGATATATGCGATATGCGATATATGACTTTTAAACAATGAATATTTTTATTGTTTTATTTAAAACAATCGGATTTCTTCAAAGTCTTTTATTTTTATCTAAAAAGAAAGAGGACCTATTTCTAAACAAATTTTATTCTAAAATTATGAAATGGGGATATTTGTTGTACCATACAACAATTGGCGATTCACTGGAAGAAACAGTTATCTCTGAGAAAATAAAATGAACACTATATCTTAAGTAAAAAAGTTTTAAAGATCTATTTTGTGTGTCTATTTACTGGGCATGTTGAATAGGTGGAGCAGTGAATATGTCATTAGCTATGAAAGTACTCCATGAAATGTTTAATTCATTGAGGTGATGGAGGGCTATGATTTTGATGAGGGAGTGGTGAAAAATACTACATTTAGTGGTCATAATCTCTCTTCTGGGCAATAAATTCCATCTTGTCAATGCTCGAGAAGAGAAAATAAGGTATGTTGAGCATCTTGACCCTTGTGAAGTGCATAAGTAGTCATATGTGATAGGTATAAAGTCTAGAGAACCTACCTTCACAAGAAAAGTATTTCATGATGATTTTCATCATGGGAGAATATCTCTCCAAGAGGTAAGAGAAATGAAAAATCCTCTTTCTTTCATTCTTGTATCTGGGTTTAATGTATGGCTCATAGTATCGCTTCTCCAATTCTATTTTCTTGAACCATTTTTCCCCTACATTCAGGATTCCAGTGGCAACTGATATGATGGGAGTGGACAAAGTGAAAGTGACACCAGCAACGGTTACCTGGTTGTCATGGAGATTGGAGATGAATATTTTGGTCAACATAGGATGATTTTGGGCCCTTTTTACTTTCTCACAGAATTCAAAACAACCCACATTCTTAAAACATGTCACTGTTATGGGAGTTTCCATGAGTTCCCTGGTATTTTTTTGGCTCAAGTCTAAGGATTCTCTCTCCTCTGCTTGACTTACTCTCCTTTGTTTCTTCTCCCTCATTATAGTTTCTGTTATGTTCTTCTTCCATATGTGTATTAGTATGAAACCCTAGGGAGATGTGATGATAGTGGAATGTAGGTAATGGGAGTGGGGAATAGTGTGAGGAAATTTACGGAGACGAGAGAAGGGATTTTCAATTTGAGGGAGGTGACATAGAGTAGGAATGATCAGGGAATTGGAATAGGGAATTTAATTACATTTTAGGGATTTTGGAAGCCTAAGCAAGTGAGTAGCCTAGGGTTTAGGGTTTGGGGATGAAAGGTTTATGGAAAGGGGATTATCTGATATAGGGATTGAAATAGGAATAACAGTGATAAGGGAAAGGAATGTGGAGTTTTTGGGAATGAAATTAGAAATGAAATTGGGAATTGAGAGTGAAATAGGGTTTCAAAAGCAAGACACCAAATATTTCACAAAAAATACAAACACCACAAAATCAATTTCAAGAGGAGAGGAATGATGAAATTAAACCTTGCTTGCTGGAGGTCAAATGCACTATTGTTGAATATTGAAGACCATGTGATGATATTTGAATGTTGTTCTAGAGTTTGATGTAGAAAGCGGGAAAACGCGCAACAGACAGATAAAACATGCAACACAAAGAGAAAACGTGCAGTGCACAGTGCAAACGCGTAGCACACAGAGAAAACACGTAGCGCATAGATCAAACGCGCAGCGCTGCCTCTGTTTTGTAAAATTTCGCCCTGAAAACTTGAAAATCATGATTTTGATGAGGTTTCTCAAAGATGGAGGAGACAAATGAATTTTTTTTTGATGTCATGGGGGTTTATATACTTGAGTGAATTTTATTTTAATCCTTTGAAACCCACTTTTCTAATGTTTCAAATTTCACTTTTAAACTTTGTAGAATACCCTTACACTTCTAAACTTTTTTCTTTAACATTTGATCAGTGGATGAATTGAGAGCTCTTCCACTTTGATATTTTATTTTTGGCATGTGGAACTCTGAGTTGGCAGCTTGGGAACTTTGTATTTATTACATATAAATGACATAAAATTACAAAATAAAAATCAAAAATTACATCTTTTTTGGAATAAAATTACATTTTGGAATGAAACTCACACTTGAAATCAAAATTACAACTTTGGAAACCATCTTTACATGCTTTCAAATCCTCTTTAGATGGTAAAGGGATATTATTTGGATCACTCTCATACTTTTTCTGACCTTATGCAAGGAAATGGTGTTTTATTTGGACCTTCAAGAATGAAACCTAGAGACCTAACAAAGACTTTGAGTGACTAGACTTCATGGTCACCTGACTGACATAATGATATGATGAAAAGGACTTTCATGACTGAAGTATTCTCAGTAAGACATGAAGGCGGGCCAGCAAGTATGAATTTTTGAGGAAGAGTGAATTTTTTTTTACTGGGGCTACCATCAATGAGTAAATTTTTGAATGCAAACCTGGGTGAAATGACAAAAATTTCTAAGAGAGACCCTAAAATGATATGAAAAGAGTGTTTTTGATAACTGATGGCAGGATGAAAATACTAACACTAACAGCTGCCTCACTCATGAGGAGGTTGAGAAAGATTTAAATGATTTCCATGCTAGTTCATGTGGTGGAAATTTGTCTGGTTTTTCTACCACGCAGAAGATTCTCTACGTTGGTTACTTCTTACCTACCATATTTCGTGACTGCATTATCACGGTTATAAGTTGTCATGCTTGCCAGATATTTGATTGTAAAATTCGCTTTCCTCCAGCACCAATTCATCCTTTAATCGTTGTTGGACCACTTGCAAAATGGGGCATTGACTTCATGCCATGTAACTTCTGCTTGGTCAGGGGGCATGGGTATATTATTTTTGTCATCGACTATTTTACCAAGTCGGCTAAGGCAATGCCTACATTAAAAAACACAACACAGACAACTCCATTTTTACTTTTTAACAATGTGGCTACACGGTTTGGTGTGCCACAAGCCATAGTCGTAGATCATGGAAAACATTTTCGCAATCACATGATGGATGAGTTGACTGCCAAGTGAGGACTGTTGCATGATAGTTCTACCCCTTATTATCCACAAGAAAATGGACAAGTTGCAGCTATCAAAAAAATTATTAATTGTATGCTTCAACACATGATTGGGGTTCATAAACGAAACTGGCATTTGATCCTGTACTCAGCTTTGTGGGCATATCGAACCTCAACAAGAAACACAACCATATTTACTCCCTTTCATTTGGTCTATGGTCTGGAAACTATCTTACTGATCCAATGCCAAAACCATCGTTGAAACTTGCGATTGACCTGCTACCTGACACTTCTAATAGGCACATCTTTTAGATCTCATCCATATAGATTAAACGCATCGTGAAGCCGCATTAGCCAACGAATCAAATAAGAGACAAATTAAGGCATAATATGACCGCAATGTCAAGCCTCGCACCTTCTCAGAAGGAGACTTGGTCTTCATTTATGATCAGGACGCTGATAAGATAGGAACAATGAAATTTTAACGATTATGGCATGGACCCTACATTTTCAAGCGCATTCTGGCTAAGGGTGCCTACGAGTTGGTAGATTATGATGGGATTCCATTGGTGCAACCTTGAAATGGATTGTATCTTAAATGTTACTATGCTTGATTTTGCATAGTAAACATTGTATTATATGCTTTGATTTCGTGTGTGTAGCAGTGTGTCTTTTAGAGTTTTTCATGTGGTTAGTAATCCTCTTTGCATTTTTTGCAGATGTCAGAATCTTCGGAACCATTTGTTGGATATGCCGATGGTGCTAGTCATAGTACGCAGAATCTATCCTCTACATCATGGACTATCTTCGCTCCAAGGGGCAAGTTAGTGAGTTTGCAAGGGATTTGTATTGGTCGATCAACCAACAATGTCGCATAGTATAGTGGGTTGATAAAACTCCTCTCTGATTCCATTTCACTTGGCATTTGCAGCATCATCATCAGGTTGGACTCACAACTAGTTGTACTATATCTTACTAGCTTATATATTGTTTGAAATCTAGCTATTCATTGCATGTTCCTTTAAGTTCTTCTTTTGGAAAGACATTTTGATTACATCCAATATCAACACATTTCTAGAAAATTTAACACTTAAATTGATTCTTTAGTGAATTATGTGTTAAATAGACATTTGAAACATATGTAAAGATACTTTTTCAATTCACATCACACAATTGAATACAATTGCACATAATCATAGAAAAACACTGAAAGCAAAATATATTTATATCAATTTTTGGAAAAAAAGTGTCTCCAAGACACGTTGGTCATCTGAACTCAAAATGTATATAGACATAGCATAATCTAAGTAGACCTAGTGATGCTCATGATAGCAGGTCACTGCTTGGGCTATCATGTGCAATAACCTCATCCAACGGCTGGTACACCAATAGTATGGTGTTGCAGTGATCCGGATTTATGCAGGAACGCAATAGAATACAGATATAACCATATATACAGAGATGCAGCGGAAATAATGCTTCAATTTATTAATAAAAGAATGACTGCAATAAGCTTACAAACATAATGGAATGAAGCTAGGGCGCTGGTAGCGTATCTCTGAGAAGAGATGTAGCGTACGCAGGCCTCTGAACTGTGTTACATTGAGGCTCGCAGGCCTATTACAGACATAATGGAAATAGATGAGCTAGGTACTGGCAGCGTATCCCTGAGAAGAGATGTGGCGGCTACCAGCCCCTGAACTGTGTTACAATGAGACATGATGGAGATGTGGTGAGCTAGGGCACTAGTAGCGCTTATCTCTGAGAAGAGATGTATCGGCTCCCAGCCCCCTGAACTGTATTACAATATAGGCATGATCAGAACAAGCAAGCTAGGGCACTGGTAGCTCTTATCTCCGAGAAGAGATGTATCGGCTCCCAGCCCCCTGAACTGTATTACAATATAGGCATGATCAGAACAAGCGAGCTAGGGCACTGGTAGTGCTTATCTCCGAGAAGAGATGTATCGGCTCCCAGCCCCCTGAACTATCTTACAATGAGGCTCGAGGGCCTATTTATTGTTGAGAAACAATGTAGAATCCGAAACGTTCAAAACCCTAACCGTAGGAGATGAAGCGCCAAAACTGTGGGCGCCCGTTTGGGTAAATTGGTGGTTCAACTTCCCGGGGACGTAACTTTGGCATTCGATCTCCGTTTGACGCGCTCAATAGCTCGTTAGAAAGATGGACCCATGTTGCTCTCCATTTTCCCAAAAAGCGTCGTCTAGGGCCTCAAAACGGCTCCGGAAGTTCAGGACCCAAAAAACTGCTAAAAATAGTAAGTTGTGCCGAAACTTACAAACTGAAATAACTGATGGTGGGGGTTCAAATGGACTCGATGGGTGGCCACCAATATCCACCTGGATTATTAATGCCCCAAAACGGCTCCGGGTGTGCAGGACCCGAAAACCTGCTATAAATAGTAAGTTGTGTTGAAGCTGAAAAACTGAAAGAATTGATGTTGCGGGTCCAAATGGAATAGGTGGGAGGCCACCGATATCCACCTGGATCATTCCTCCCTCCTTAGGAAGCAATGGTCTCCATTGCGTTAAGTTCCTCCATGGGGGAGGGGGGGGGAATTTTGCTGAACTGGGTGTTGGCAGCCGTGCTGGATGTAGATGTGCCACCGCTGGGCAGCCATTGAAGGATCTGAAAAAAAAAAATTGTCCATCATCGCGTTCCTCTGTTTCTCGAGGGCATCCTCGAGCAAGATTTTGACAGGATCTCCTGCTCCCTCGTCTTTCTTTTCTTCCGCCATGGGGGGTCGTCGGGGTTGCGAGGTTGAACTCCTTATACCCTGGCCGCATTGGGGACATGAAGAGAAAAACAAAGAAAGAGCAGACCCGCTCTGATACCACTGATCCGGATTTTATGCAGGAACGCAACAGACTACAGATATAACCATAGATACAGAGATGCAGCGGAAATAATGCTTCAATTTATTAATAAACGAATGACTGAAATAAGCTTACAAACATACGGGATGAAGCTAGGCGCCGGTAGCGTATCTCCCGAGAAGAGATGCAGCGTACGCAGCCTCGAACCGTGTTACTGAGGCTCGTGTGCCTATTACGTACATAATGAAACAGATGAGCTAGGCACCGGCATCGTATCCCGAGAAGAGATGTGGCGGCCACTGTACTCTCGAACTGTTACAATGAGACACAGATGCATATGTGGTGAGCTATGGCATTGGTAGCGCTTATCTCTGAGAAGAGATGTATCGGCTCCCAGCCCCCTGAACTGTATTACAATATAGGCATGATCAGAACAAGCGAGCTAGGGCAATGGTAGTGCTTATCTCTGAGAAGATATGTATCGGCTCCCAGCCCCCTGAACTGTATTACAATATAGGCATGATCAGAACAAGCGAGCTAGGGCACTGGTAGCGCTTATCTCTGAGAAGAGATGTATCGGCTCCCAGCCCCCTGAACTATCTTACAATGAGGCTTGAGGGCCTATTTATTGTTGAGAAACAATGTAGAATCCGAAACGTCCAAAACCCTAACCGTAGGAGATGAAGCGCCAAAACTGTGGGCCCCATTTGGGTAAATTGGTGGTTCAACTTCCCGGGGACGTAACTTTGGCATCCGATCTCCGTTTGATGCGCTCAATAGCTCGTTAGAAAGATCCGTCCGAGGAGTACAACTTTTGAACCCATGTTGCTCTTCGTTTTCCCAAAAAACGTCGTTTAGGGCCTCAAAACGGCTCCATAATTTTAAGACCCGAAAAACTGCTAAAAATAGTAAGTTGTTTCGAAACTTACAAATTGAAATAACTAATGGTGGGGGTTCAAATGGACTCGATGGGTGGCCACCAATATCCACCTGGATTATTAATGCCCCAAAATGGCTCCGGGTGTGCAGGACCCGAAAACCTGCTATAAATAGTAAGCTGTGCTGAAGCTGGAAAACTGAAGGAATTGATGCTGCGGGTCCAAATGGAATAGGTGGGAGGCCACCGATATCCACCTGGATCATGCAGCTTGATAGGAAACTCCTCGATCCAGACATCCGGTAACCCAATATTCAATCACTCCACATGTTGTTGCAACTCAGCAAGGGTCTCGGTTAAATCCAAATACCGAAGGACTGCTCTCCTGAAAATCCTCTTTGATGGTTCTTTCGCCTACTATGCATGACCCAATGGTCGAACAATACCCACATCTACATACATAAAACATCTTTATTTTAGTCTTGGAAACATTAAAAAACACAAAAATATGTAAAAAACCAAAAAATCAAAAACATGGTCAAATATTTTACCTATAGCACCCCACTGAGCACCAGCTGGTAGAATAAAATCTGGATCTCCACGGAAATCCATCGTTGCATATGGATGCTCCTCTATGAAGATATTATGTCTTCAGAGCCAACTGAATAATGCAGTGGAAAACGAGATTGATGAATAACAAGCATGTCTACTCATCATCAACTCGACTCACCACTACATCTGTGGATCTTTAGGACTACCTAATCCCAGTGTCACATGTTGTGGTTGTAGAAATGGAACTCACTCCAAAACAAAAGTGATAAAATTCGACCCATAGCTAAAATTCTTGGTCTTTCCACTTTTTACTTTGGTCAGTTGTTCTGTCATCTGAAGGAGTACTGCTTCAGCCTAGTTGAACACGGTTGGCTTGAGACACTGAATCGCATACTGCATGTACAATCTGCTCGTGACATGAAGTGTCACACTGCTAGCTAGCTTTGTGATAGTAAATAGGAGCGTTCGCAAAGGTATATCACGTACATATTTGATATTTATCTTTCCATCTTTGCTAGGATTAGTACCTAATCGACAAAATTGTCAGATGTAGTCCTTCACTGTTTCCCCTCCATGGATGGAACCTGCAATGGAAGTGGGGATGACACGTCTTGACAAACCTATCAGAAAGTAAATTTCATCAACCAATATTCAGAGAAATTTGTTCCCAATGTGAAATGTGTGTAGTGCTAGGTCCCATGAACGTATCAAGAACTATAATATTTCCATGTGTTGCCTCATCCCTGACAATCTAAAGTACTTGAGCAACCCACAGCCTCTTAGGGATCTCACAGTTCCAGATCATTTAGGGAAACCATATCATGTTCTTCATGTTCTCTTTCTCGCCATGTAAGCGACATTCTGATCTTATCAAAGTCTGAAATCAAACCATAGGCTTATTTAGGATCAATTCCATGTAAAAAAATGGAGAAATTTTGGGTAGAAAACATGATGCAAATTTCTGAATTGTGCCCAACGCACTCCTGAGCGGAAGGCAGAGTGTTGTAGAGGAACTGGGCTTCTTTCTATCCTCATTGCAACGCACTTTTCGACATCCAAGGGTGTGTTGGTCCTAGGGCATTGTATATTTACCCTAGGAGCCCAAAATCCTAAAAAATTTGCATGAAACTAAACAAGAATGCAACCAATACAAAGAGGAAGGTAAGATCTCCTACCCTTTTCAGATGGCATGAGAAATTGTCCACAGAATTTGTCGCAATCAGTTGTTGAATTTCGAGGGTAAAACTGGCTCAGAGCAGTAAAATTTGAATGGTAAATGTGAAATGGTAAAAATGACTTGATAATTTCTTATTTTAATAGTCTTTTTGATTAATTTATGCATATTTAATGAATTAACTATGGTTTTTACCCATTTTTACTATTTAAACAGATATTTTTAATCCGTTTGGTGGTTATTTGAGTAGGTTTATAGTTGAATACAATGAAGTTCGTCGTCCATGATCTTGAAATGAATTTTTACCACAGAGCACACTTTATCTCTTTTTTTAGCTCTATTAAATATGAAAAATGAACCCCCCTGGAGTTCTCTTTCAGCTCTTTTCAGACTCCAAAACTATGAAAATATTTTCAATCACTTGTCATTTCGAGCTCGTAAAAGGAATTGAAACGACATCTACTCAGTATAATTTTAACCCTTTTCCAAACTGAGATAGATTATGTTTACGTAAAAATAAAACCCTAGTCAAATATGGCTAGGAGGTTCTCTCAAGTATTATTTTACACTTTTTCTGATCTGAGGAACTATTTTACGAAAAATAACTTGTGGAGTTTTCTTTTCGTCCATTTTTCAAACTCTCTAAACATGAAAAAGGACCGAGATTTTACTTTCATTAGACTCAATAAAGTATCAAATAGCGATGGACTTTTCCATCATGACAAGATCGAGTTTCACCTTCGCTAGACTCGTTAAAGGATCACATAGTGATGGATTCACCGAAGGGTGGAATTATACATCAAGCATATGTTATCCTCCTCAATATTGTTGAAAAATAAAGAAGTACTAGTCAGCAATGACTAGGGAAAATTAGAAAGGGATAAAACACTTTATGGTAGCAAGTCTCTCTTGAACATGACACCCATTCACTTCATCTTCATGACTTTTGGGTTGGGTAATCTACTTGATGTTCTATCATACCTATGGTCTATCACACCATCCATCACTTCAGTTTTAGGTCAATGCTTACAACTCATTCAGTGTCGCTGATATGTTCAAGATAAGTCACTCATTTATTCCTCATCCTTTGCAATACTCATAAACCTTCATTTCATGACCACCATCCATGATCATTGCTTCATCAGTTACATTCTATCTCTAAAATAATTACTCCTATTTTGTGTTGTTGATGGGGGATACTTTAAGGCCCTCTTGCGATGAGTCTCTTCTTGTTGACATCAACTCATCATCTAGGAAGTTAACTTAGAAATAGCCTTTCAGTACCTTGGAGCTTCCTTACATCAACGACAGGTTTCTCACGTCCGGCAATAGGTTGACATTACAGGCCTTTGACCAAAATACTTTGTATGGTGTTCGACATCAAATCATCTATTCACACCATGCAGAATGTACTGCAGTACCTTGAGGGCCAATATCATCAACAGTGGTTTCTCTTGTGTCTGTTAATGGCTTACATCATCGGCTGGTAATCAAATGGTGTCTTCCCATGTTCGACTTCAGATGACATATTCACATGGTTAGACTCGTACCTAAGCGATCGAGTGAACGAGATAGAAGACCCTGGATCTAGTTTCATCCATCTAGGCTGTGATTTCAAGAGTAGTACCAAATAATTCGTACGATGGTCATTGAATAGATGGTCATCCTATCATGGGTCTATATCTCTAGATGAATTTCTGATGTTATGATAGTTTATGTGTTGAGTATGGGTATGCCTCCCTCAGCAATTCATGTCCAAGATGAAAATATATCATGATGTAATGTATTTTAATTGATGTATGTCATCATCCGCTTCAAATCCTACTCATCACATCGTAAAGCATATCAATCAACATTATCATTTTTTACTTCATGATTTAGGGGGCAGCTATTATAGGTCAATTTGGGCATCATTCAAAAACCCAGATAAATATCAATTAGGTTCTATCATACTCTAAATTATTTGCTACATTCCCTAAACAAGTCATTCCATTGATGTTTTTCCTTCATGAAAGTTTTACTGCCTAGATTCTAGTTGAAGTGCCCCATTGAGCCATCAACACACCCCTAGACTGCAGTACCTACTTTGCAGAGCATCTACTCCAATGCAAGGCTGCGTTGCAGAGGATCTAGCCCACTTTAGAGTGTGTTGGTCGACTAGGAGAAAATTGTTCATTTGATTTAGGGAATCTTCCCAACCTCTAGTGGCTTCTAGAAGTTGTTCCAGATTTCACCTCATTTGATAGATTCGAATATGGACACCATGGAGCCATTAAATCTCTTATCCTCCTATTCCCATGAAAAAGGAAACCTCTTCATCCATTTTTTCAAAATCCATTTAATGATTCATTTATGTTAAATTACCTTCATCGACTTATAAATTGAGCACTGGTCATAGTGCACAAGGGAGAAAGAATTTGTATTAAGTATATTTATGTTGGTGAGATCACGAATCTTGGAGGTATCCTCGACATTTAATGTTATGTTGTTGGAGTGATGATGCTAGTGTGATGATGATGGTACTGAAGCTAGAGCAGGTTGACATCGAATCATTCCAACTGTTTGTAACTTCTCCTTCTACTTCATCATAAAGACATTTTTTCCTTTCCTAATACAAGTGCCAATGATGTTATATGTGTATTTACAAATGCAATCGATTCAATTTGTTTAACATGAATAGATCCTTTTCCTTTATGTTGTTTTTTGTCATATGTTTTCCATTGCAAGTACTAATCAAGCGAGTTGAGTTTGATTGAGAGCGACAAAAGGAAGGCGAGAAAAAGCAAACAGATTAAAAGTAGGTTTTTTTCCCTTATCTATTCATTTTAAGGAAAAGGTCAGATATCTTTCTTTCTACTGTTCTAATTGCAACCACCACACTTAGGGAAATCATACTTATCCATAGGTTTGATTTCTGTAAAACACACATAATTGCAATGTATATGAGATATTTTCACGAAAGGGAAAGGGAGAGTGTGCCTCTAGAATAAAATTAATAGTACTATCATCAAAGAGACACATAATAGGATGAAATAACCATTAATTAACCTGAAAATTAGGTCACAAGGTAACAACGATCATAAAACCAAGTAACAACACACATTCAACAAGATGCATACCAAAGCCAACGAAATAGTTCATTCTCATTAGTATGTTTTAACATAAATATAAACCGCAAAAAATGAAATAATAGTCTCACGATCATTCATGACATATGCATGAAAGAGTTCTGACTCTGATAGCTTCATATATTAAGTGAAATTCCCAAAATATACAAGTACAATTTTGCCACACTAGTCCCAATAGTGGAACATTAAGTCACCACTTGCTCCTCCAAAGAAAGAAATTCTCTCCTATGCCAAGCTAGAGAATCCAAGGTTAAAAGTAAAAATTCCATTCTCTTAAGTTATGAGTATGTATTTATAACAAATGAGGTGACTCTCCACCTCCCATGTGACCCTTGACCTTCCTCATAACTCTTGAGCTCCTACTATGATTTTTGGAATTCCTATATTAAATTTGAGCTTGTACATGAATTTAGAACTTTCTAGTGGCTTTTCATATTCCATGTGGGACCCTTGGGATTCCACATATTTTACATTTTTTCATTTTTGAAAATTACATAATTCCATTCCAAAAATGATGTCGTAAAATACATTGACACATATGACTATGTAATGACACTTTGAGAAGCCACGACTTGGTGATTGTGACATAAGACTTCATTTCATGAATGCAAATATCTGCTCCTTACTGCTATGACTTTGAATTCTTTATGATGAATCTTTGCTTGTTCTTTATCTTCACACTCCGAAGGGTCTAGTTGAATGTCATAAATTTCCAAGTTAGCATGAGTTTCCATGTCTTTTTCTTGGTCTGAATGTAGAAATTATATAACTGATATGTTATACATCCGAGATTCTCTTGATCACACACTATTTGTCTTCATGCACAATACAGAATCTCTTCTACCATTGATCATTAATTGCGGAAATAAAATCAATTGCATGCACACATTAAAACCATAACAATTCACACATATGAACACAGTAATTTATGGGAAAGCTGAAAGCTAAAAACCCCCAACTATCTGTATATTATATGTCATAGATATCATGTAACAATCATTATACAAAGCTCCTCACAAGCTCTCAGTACAATCTCCAATTTCTACACACTAATCAGGTCCGATCTAGAAAATCTCATGCTCCAATCTCTGCCACCTGCTAGCCTGCCTCTACTGCGCAATCACTGCCGAAGAATGGCTCTGAATGAACTTGAATTGTTCAAGCCTTGCTCACACAATCCTCATTTGCATATCCAACCACTGTGTGTTGAAAATCATGCAA
Organism: Pinus albicaulis; assembly: GCA_034641835.2. Classification (NCBI taxonomy): domain Eukaryota; kingdom Viridiplantae; phylum Streptophyta; class Pinopsida; order Pinales; family Pinaceae; genus Pinus; species Pinus albicaulis. Next base: position 133,715,691 of record CM076574.1, on the reverse strand, counting down.
CACTATAGTTTTTGTGGAGTTAAATCCCCTCTACGGACAGAGGCGATCCCTACTAGCCCATATCGGGTCTAGCAACAATTGTAACACGCTATGGCGCAAGTTCCTAATTGCAATAAAAAAAATCGTGAAGAAGGCCTACCTCAAGCCCAATGTTGTCGTTTGTAGAGGAGATGATGCTGCCGTTCCCTTGCTCCAGCAGATCACAATCCTTTCGCTCACTGCGATCGAACACTTGCACACACAAGAAACACGAGAAACACAAGCGTAAAACCCGATATATGCAGTTATGTATCAGTCAGAGAAGACACAACTCATGATCATAATTAACAATACGAGTGGAACCATAACCAATAGTCGCTTATCATTGATTCAACAAAGGAAAATACAACCTGGCTCTGATCCTGAACCTTCCTTCGGCGGGTCATCGGCGGAATACGTCTCAGTAAAGCTTGTCGGGAATGGGGACAAGCCTCTCTCTTCTATCATCAATCTTGTTGCTATGGATTTGGCACTATGAGGACTATCAAAGCTCTTGTATAATTCTTTAGGCTATGAATGCTATTGGAGATTAGCTTGCAAAGGGAAATGGCAAGCTTATATAGATGATGGAAGAGGAGTTGGGATCCCTACAATCCTGGGATTGGCCCTATCCTCAAGGAAGCTTCCATGAGAGGTGGAAAACTACTTCCTCTAAGGCATGGGGAGACCATCGAATGCCTCTAAGGCATTGGGAGACGATGAGAGAGCTGGAGAGCCAATGGCCTTCCAGCAGGCAGATGACATGACACAGGTAGAAGCACCCTCCTCCACAATGGCCCTATGGATATTAAGGTCATTGATCTCGACTTGAATAATGAGATCGATTTGATGTGGAAGTCGGGGGGTAAAATTTTCTAAGTCGAAGGTGAGAATATTAGAATCAGTGGGATCAATTCCACTGATTGCAGACAACAAAGCTTTCTGTTGCGAAGGGCAACTTTGAAGGACTTCCAATGCGGACACAGCAGAAGGCGCTTGTGCCAAATCCTCAACAATACTATAATGCTGAGTGGCACGGGAATTTTGATTGTAGGAAGACCTTCATAGAACACCTTTAGAAGGTGGCCTCACAACATATTCGGCCGTAGGTTTATCAATATCTAAAGAACCAGAGACAGGTGGAAGAGGTGGTCCATCCACAACTTCATTTCCAGTTGCCTGACATGATCCAGCATAATCCTTCGAATGCGTAGCAACGGAGACAGGTGCAGCACCATTCATCATAAAGACCTGGGACCCAAATGGTGCAAATGGTGAAGGCTACTCAACCATCTGGGTCTGTTGAGACGGGAACGGTTCTTTAAGAACTGCCGGAGTCCCTTTGGAGCCTTTAAGAAGTTGACTAATTTCATATCGTCATGGACAATCCTTGGTATAATGATCTCCTTCACAAATAAGGCAGGGGTACTTTGGTTTACGTTGAGAACCGTCCTCAGTACGAGGTTTAGAAGAGTCTAGCTTTGGGGCATCGGGTTTGGATTTTCCTTTGCCCTTCTTCTTTCCTTTGGAGGCTTTTTCCTTAGGATTAGCCTGAATGGCATTGACCTCCGCAGTTTTGCTAGAATCTGGGGGGTCGGGAAGAGCATAATTATTGGAAGAATTAGACTTTTTTTTCCCATTTGAATATTTTCAAGAATTTTGAGATACAGAACCAATAACACCATCCACCGCTGGGGTAGGTGGAGCTTTATAGGTTCCCGGGTGTGGAGCATCAATCAAAATATCATAAAGCGTGCCGGACTGAGAGTATACTAGATCAAGATATTGGGCACGTGCTATGGCTTGTTCTTCAGTCACACATGCCCCCATAGGAATATCTTGGGCAATTTTCTTAACGAAGGACGTGGTGAACCAATAAGTTAGTAGTTGATCAGGTATATCAAACTTGATCAGTCTACGATGACGTCGCCACTCATGAATGTGATCAGATATGTGGGTGGCTTTATCCTGCTTCAACGAAGTCATGATATGCGTCCCGGCTTCATAGCGAACCGGTAACTGAAAGTGAGTCAGAAAAGCCATTGCTAAAGTATTGAAATCCTGAAAGATGCCACAGGGTAGTTCAATATACCACTTAGCGGCAGCACCGGTAAGAGTGCGTTGGAAGAGACGTAGACGAATTGAATCATCGACCCAAGAATTAAACGAACACCACAAATGGTAGGTCATTACATGAGCTTGGGGGTCTTCCCCAGCTTTACCTTCAAACTTTGGGCAGTCGTCGGGTACCTTGGTCGAAACCGGAGGCCAATAAGGATTATGAAGAATCGGATCATTGGTTAATTTAGAAACGTCCGGCAATTCCAAGGTAGCCAAGAATGGCAATTGTGGATTGAACGGCATGCCAGGCCCTCGATAAGGACTGGTACCTGTACTCCACACTGGTTTAGAATATCCTTTCCCCCATGGGTTCTATTCGATAGGATTCTGACCATAGGGGGTATAGGGTGTATAACCAGTCTGATTCGGTTGCTGGTAACTAGTGTACGGGGCTTGATAACCAGAGTATGGAGCCTGATTGTATGTCAGCCCCGTTTAGGCAGCCTGTGGATTTGGCTGCTGGGTATAGGTGTAGCCGAGTTGTTGAGTGTAATAATGAGAACCTTGGGGCAGATTATAAGTTGGTCGAGATTGACCGTGAGGGTAGTAACTGCCTTGAGGTTGAGCAGGCTGCTGATAGGTGGGACCCTGGTAAGCCTGATAATTAGGGTGCACCGGTTGATTCGGTTGTGGCATCGAATAAATCGGCTGTTGGGCAGGGTTGATAAAGTGTGCAGGCTGGCCTAGTTGGACGGGATGACCTGGTTGAACAGGTGGCATCGGTTGTGCAGGTTTACCTGGCTGTTGAGGAGCACCAAGTTGTACCGGATGGGCCGGTTGGCCTGGTGGTGGAACACCGGGTTGTGCCGGATGGACCGGTTGGCCTGGTGGGGGAATGGAGCCAGGTGGTGGCTGGTAACTGGTTTGACCTGCAACAGGACCATAAGATGGCCCTAGCTGATGTGCAACATTTGGAGCAACAGGATATTGAGGTTGCATGGGTTGCGAAGGTTGGACTTGCCCCCCAGGACTGTATACTAGCCCGGGTTGGTACCTTGGTTGACCTGTGAGTCCTTGAGGTTTCCCCGGTTGGACTCCAGGAAGAGGCTGCACAAGTTGACCTGAAGGGTTGTAATACTGTCCTTGCGGACCGTATAATGGCCCTTGCTGGCCCATAAGGTGACCTTGCGGGTCGTAAGGATAGCCAGGCTGGCCCGAAGGTTGGCCTTGAAAAGGTTGTCCTTGCGGGTTATAAGGCTGCCCAGCCTAGTTATACGGTAAACCCTGAGCATGAAGTTGAGCCTCAGGAGCAGGTAAACGTAAAGGATTCCCGTGCTCATCATACTGATATGGAAAAACATACACGGGGGTACCATTCTATGCATAATGCGAAAAATACGAGCGGTTGGGATCTTGAGAGGGTTGTCCGACCTCGGGGTTTGATTGTTGTAGGGACAATCGATACTCCTCAGGAGAGATGTTCTTCGGCATAGCAGAAGCTATGTAGACGTCTTCGGGAAGCGATGTGGTCCTTACGGACTGAGTAGTAACAGTAGGTGTAGATGCAGTCACACAAACTGTGGGCCTGACGGGTACAGAAGTTACTTGAGGGGATGTCGTGATGGGTGTCCTAGGAGACATCCCCAATGAAGGAACAAACGGCCTCATAGAAGGAGCTGATACCCCCATGGAAGCAGCGGTGGCGATAATCTGACCTAAGGATCTATACCCTGCTGGTAATGAGGGACCAGGCGAAGACATAACAGATGATTCAGCGTTGTCTTCTGGGAATAACTTCCGGGTTACTTCTGGGAATAGCTGGTAATCTTCACCAAATGTGGGAACTTCTTCGCTAGCAGAATGACTGGATTCACTCATATTTAAACCTGCCACTAGATCTCGTAACAGACGACGAGGACTAGGAGGAATAACAGCAGCTAAAAAAGTTGAACCCGATGTAAGAGGGGGGAAATGTTCCCCTACTCCAAATCCAGACCAAGGGTCAGATAAGGGCCAATTGAACTCAACTGGTTCTCCAAAGGGAAGCTCAGACAGAACCGGTCCCCTGTCGGGAAACTCGGAAACGATGGGCTGCTGAGGTTCAGCAGAGGATTGAGAAACCTCTGATGAATCGTCCGTATATGGACTACTAGTAGACGAAACTAAGGGTTCCGCCACTGTGGTAGTAATGACAAGAGAAAAATATCAAACACACACACGGGCTGAAAAAGAGCCAAGGAACGCAATCAAACGACCAACAAGAAAAATCTAACAGGGAGTGTGATCGCGTGTGATTTATTTTACGACATTAAAACTTAGAAACTTCACCATTTCATGTTTTAAGAGTCGAGAAACAGATGAAAGGTGACTCTATCTCTTTCAGTTTTGAAGCAAGCGTGAAAGGACAAGCGCTTGGTGATCTTTTCAAATTTAAAGAGTCAGATAAGATCAAAATGACTGCTCAAGAATACTAGGCAAAGGGTGTACCAAATAACCGTGAACTGCAATATACACCTTGGTTTCAAAATGAAAGAGAAATCAACCAAGGACTTATAGACAGCAGAAATCTCCTCAAATCCCTCAATGCTGTGTCCGGTGTATCACGGGGTATAGGGCGTGACCAAATTTTCCTATGGATAAAGGATAGCAACCTAGCGGGGTCTCCCTTTATATATGCGATGGTACGGGGAGCACAAGTCCGTACTAGTGCTGTCTAAAGCCAAGAGGCGAATGACAGCTACTAGGTTTAAAGACACCGGAACACATCTCTAGCCTAGACCTCTAAATATTTCGTTAATGTTTCAATGTTGCCTTAGTGTAAATTGAATGTATTTTAATGTTTATCTTCAATTATGTTTCAGTTTTCAGGCCCTAGCGAATGTAATGTCTCAAAATCTCCTAAATGCATGCTACATGCCACAGTATATCATTTCATTCGATGAAAGCTAATTATGAGAGATTTAAGAGCTTTTCACACCTGAAAAAAATGAAAGGACAACAACCAATGATATCTCTAATGCAGCTAATGGAAACTAACAACTTTTCTTTCAAATTTACTAATCACTAATAACAACGAAAAGATTTAATTCACACTAATCATGAAAACTAATGAGACAAGAAATTTGAGAAGCAAAAGAAAAAGAGAAAAACAATCAAATTTCACTCAATGCAAGCACACAATCAGATCTCAAATCGACAAAAATTCCCTCAAATCAAAAGACACCCAAAGACTCAAATGAACCACGTAATCTAGGCCCAAAGCGAGACAAAGAGGAATTCAAGTGAAGAAGAAACCAATCACTCAAACAACGCAAATAAAATGATCGACGACCACCAAACAAATGCAGAGAAGCAATCACAAAGTTGACTGAACAGACAGAAACCATAAAACTCCCAAGGGAGGCTTGACACACAATAGCACCTAGATGCCCTAGGGCTAGAACGCAAAATCGATAGAAAAGGGAAAACAACCAAAGGGAGAAGGTCGCAGTCAGTCAAACAAGGCTCCAGAACACTCAAGCAGTCGAAAAAACAAGACCAAACACCCAAATCAGTCTCAGAAGGCTCAAAACACAGTAAACCCTAGCACCTTATAGGATTGGTGCGACTGTAAGGCTGAAACTAGTGCCAGAATAGAATTGGCGCGAGTAATACACTGACAACATGCGCCAGTGGGCGCGACTGTCACACTAAAAAGCGTGCCAACCGAGTTTACTAAGGAAAAATAAAAAATAAGCAATCCACGAAGCAGACCAGTGATGCTGGAGCTTAAACCAAAAGCCAAAGACACAAAAAGAGCCAGCCAAAAGAGCTGATCAAGTGAGCAAAGTCAAGAATCGACCGAAAGACAAGACAATACTCCAAGTGTTCAGTTCATAAACTAGACTGGAGATTGACTGAAGTAGCATTCATCTACTTTCGCTAATGCAAAGCAAGAGCGTTTTGAAGGCTATCTGGCTAGCTTCAGGCTCCGTCTATAGTTTATAAAGCAAACAACAAGCTAACTCCCCAGCAGAGTCGCTAATTTGTTGTAGAGGTAAATCCCCTCTGCGGACAGAGGCGATCCCTACTAGCCCAGAACGGGTCTAGAAACAATCGTAACACGCTATGGTGCAGGTCCCTAATTGCAATAAACCAACTTGCGAAGAAGGCTTACCTTGAATCCAACGCTGTTGTTTGTAGAGAAGGTAGCACTCCCGTTCCTTTGCTCCGGCAGATCACAATCCTCACGCTTGTCGCGATCGAACACCTGCACACGCAAGAAACACAACAAACAGAAGCGTAAAATCCAATATATACAATTATGCATCAGTCAGAGAGAACACAAATCATGATCATAATGAACAAAACGAGTGGAACCATAACCAATATTCGCTTATCATTAATTCATACAAAGGAAAATACAACCTGGCTCTGATGCTGAATTCTCCTTCGACGGGTCACCAGCAGAATACGTCTCAGTAAAGATTGTCAAGGATGGGGACAAGCCTCTCTCTTCGATCGTCAATATCCTTGCTATGGATTTGGAACTATGAGGACTATCAAAGCTCTTGCAGCATTCTTTAGGCTATGAAGGCTCTTGGAGATTAGCTTGCAAAGGAAATGGAAAGCTTATAGATGTAGAAGAGGAGTCGATCCTACCATCATGGGATTGGCCTGGTCCTCAAGGAAGCTTCCATGAGAGGTGGAAAACTACTTCCTCTACATGGAAATCCGCAGCCAAACGTCCCAACTCAATTTAGAGACCAGCTCAAGAGTTGGTTGGAGTCAATCTTCCACCATTTATTTTTAAAAACATCCTCGGTTAAGCCCTCGAAATTTGAGCGACTGAGATGAAGCGCCAATTGGCGCGCTCTTTTGTCAGATTTCCATTGGCGGCAGTATAACACAAAATAGTCAATGCCAAGGGTGAAAAGGCTATTTTTAGGGTTTTTGACAAGGATATGTCTTCAGGGGAATGAAATTCCATGTCTAGGGGAATGCCATGAAAGTGTTTTCAGGTTATGTCACTACTCACAGGTCATGGAATAAGCCCTCCAACAAAAGTGGACGGGGAATTGTAGGACGGTGACAAATCGTCGTGTAACAATAGTCACAACTGATAGTCACACTTGCTCTTTCACCTACCTCTCCACTGGTCTCCATTGAAACTGTCCATGCACTGTAGTTAACTGATGTATTCTTCAGTTTATTAATGAGTTAATAATTATTGAATTAATTAATAATTAATTCACACCACTCTCACTAGTGTATCAATCAGTTAAACTAGATACAACTAGCTCAACTATGTCTAACTGAGTTAAACTGAACACAACTCCACCAACTACCTCAATAACTCCACCAAACTCTGTCACATGAGTTCTAACTGAAGTCTCCATGGAATAGCTCCACTTAACCCTCAAGAATAGCGTAATTCCTTCTGTCAGCTGTTGTGCCACATATTTTCACTTAACTGAAGTGCTCCAAGAGAATAAGATAATGTTTATAGTCCAAATATTATTAAGAGCTAATAATATTCGACAAATGTATTTTTAGACTAGCAATCCAAAAATAGATTCTGCCCAATATGTCTAAAAATAGAAGTCCATCTATTATTTTTTCCAACTTGACCAACCATCCATAAATAGCATCCCGCAACTCATAGAATATGTTCGACATGTCTAAAATAGACTTACAGCCAAAATAGTCATGTGGCCCACTTAGTGAAGGCGACTCTTTTCACTAAGCTCATCATCTTGTTGCAATCTCAACACCTTCTCAACAAGATAGGGGATTATCTTCCACCCCGATCCTGCCCCGTGGTATTTGAATTTTCTCCCCGGTGAGTTCTTTTTGAAGATATCACATCCCGATCCTTCCGTAGAATGTAACATAACATGATCTTCCTACCGCACACACCGATATGATGATACTGCAGAGCGGCTAAATGTGTTTAGATCTATCATGAACATCGGATTAACCGAGATTTTATTAAATCTATGATGATCACAATATATCGTCAGCATGATCTAAGGGGTGAACCAAACAACCCGAAACCGACTAGGATCTTCCTCATCCATATAGCCTCGCATGCAACCAAACTTGCTGCCATATAATCGAACTCCGCTGAACGAGTGCCACAAATCTCTGCTTCTTATTGTACCAAGAAACTACTGTCGACCCGATAATGAAAATACCTCCAGATGTGCTCTTTCTGTCCATTGGGCTCCCTACCCAATCTGCATCCGTGAAGCCACACAACTTCACCTCATCCGACTGTTTGTACCAAAGTCCATATCCCGATGTGCCCTTGAGATACCTCATGACATGCTTTCATGCCTTCCAAAAGAGCTTGGTAGGCTTAAACATAGCTTGTGAAAGTTGGTTAACAGCATAGCATATGTCCGGTCGTATATTGACTAGATACATGAGCAAACCAACCAACTGTCGATAAACAGTGAAATCCACTACCTCTGCCAATGTAGCATCCTCTTTCCTCCAACCACCAGGAAGAGGAGTGTCGATAGGCTTGCAGCCTTGCATGTTGAACTTCTCCAGTATCTCCTGGGCATACTTGGCTTGAGACACAAACAATCCATCATCGCTCCGCCAAATTTCCACCAAGTCCTTCATCTCAAACTCTTTTGCAAGATTAGCCTTGCATGAGAGTATCAACTATTCATCACCAGTCCGTGTCAAATCATCTACATAAAGTACAATGATCAACAACTTACCCTCAACCACTATATGATACAGGTTGGGATTCGCCGCACTCTTGGTAAAACCAAGTTCAGTGAAATAACTGTCAATCCGTGTGTATCAAACACAAGGTGCTTGTTTCAACCCATACAACGCTCTTTTGAGCCTGCACACATGCAACTCGTTGCTGAAGATCTTGAAACCTTCCGACTGCTCTATGTACACCTCCTCCTCAATCACTCCATTGAGGAACGTAGTCTTCACATCCATCTGATGAATGTGCCACCCCATATGCGCTGAGAGAGAAAGAATGCTCTGTATGGAAGAATACCTTGCGACAGGTGCAAAGGTTTCTTTAGAGGCGATCCCCTCGATCTGTGAGAAGCCTAGGGCAACAAATCTTGCCTTGTACTTCTCGATGCTCCCGTCAGCAGCTTGCTTTACTTTGTAGATCCATCTCAAACCTACCACTGATTTCCCTTCCGGCCTTGAGAGAATCTCCCATGAACTGTTTCTGACAATCGAATCATACTCTTCCACCATGGCATCTACCCATGCAGGGTCCTCCACAGCTTCCTTGAAAGAGGATGGCTCTGTCACGATACACTTGCTCATCAAAGCCATGTATCTAGTATATCGGTCAGGTGACTGTCTCTGTCTGCGCTGTAACGTAGGTGCTCCTACATTTTGCGTTGCATCAAGATTCAGTCACTCAGATTCTATAGTGTGCTTCCACCCTCTGATGTTTAGTGCTACATGAGCGGTTTCGTCCATTCCATGAACCTCCTCTTGTGGCTGATCCACATCCTAAAGCTCATCTTTAGGAACTAGTAGCTCCTCATCTGCGTGCAAGTGTAGCTCCCTCTCAAGCAACAACTTCATGGCTTTCTTCTCATGAAATTTGATATCCCGTCGCACAACAGTCTTCCGACTGTCTGGAAAATACACACGATAATTGTGGGGTGTTTCTGTGTACCCCAAAAATATCCCAACCTCTACGGTCAGCTCTAGCTTCTTCCTGGCATCCTTCATCACATGAATGTAAACAGGTGAGCCAAAAATCTTCAAATGATAAATATCAAAGCCTACTAGAAATGCCTCCTCGAGTGTACTCATGCCAAGTATCCTATGAGGACAACGATTTTGCACATAAACCGCATTGCACAAGCCTAAATTCAATAGTGCATGGGAAGGCCCCGATCATGCAACATCACTGCAGCAAAGACCCATGATCATTCGTTCTTTCGCTCCGTGACCCCATTCCATCATGGGTTATGAGGCGCTATGAGCTCTCTTCGAATTCCCATCATACGCAGAACTACTTGAATTCCGCCGAGATGAATTCACTAAGGATATCACTCCTAAAAGCTCTCCTTTGCTTACTCGATTTTTCTCAACCGTTGCCTTGAACTCAATGAAATTCTGAGTATGTCTCACTCTTCTCTCCGCATGAAGAAGATCCAAGACTTACGAGAAAATCAACAAATATCACATAATACCCGTGCTTTGGTCGTCGAAGCCATCGAGAAAGTTCCACACATGTCTCCGTGTGAATTCTCTCAAGGATCTTAGTGGCATGACTATCCTTCTCATGAAAGGTGGCTTTCACAAATTTTCCCAAGGTACATCCCTTGCACTGATCTGACTGTGCAAGTGTACCCTTGAGAAGCCCAGTAGAAATCTGCTGCAAAATTTTCAAAGCACCATGGTGAAGGTGGCCCAATCTCCTGTGCCACAGCTCGCCCTCATCTCGGCTCACCACTCCTTCTACCTTGCTTGCCATTGCTGCACAGCCATCTACCTGCAATTGATAAAGGTTCTTAACTCGAACCCCTATCCTCCAGGTTTCACAAGTTGCCTTACTCTGCAGGAAAGCCTTTCCCTCACTAAAGACAACATCATATTCCTTGTCTTCCAACATTTCCACAGAGATCAGATTGTTCTTCAATCTTGGAACATGCATGACATCCTTCAAGATGAAAGGTTTACTGACTCCTCTCAAAGGAAATGGTCTCTTTATACCAAATGCATTGTATCTTACCATCATCGCCCATTCGATGTGCACTCCAAGATCCTTCTCATCCGTATCACCGAACAAATATTTGTCTTCGGTCATATGAAAAGACGGCACCACTATCAATGGGTGGCATCACCGATGCCATCACACATGAGACCAAGCATGCGAGCAGCGAAAATCCACCAAAATGCAGGCTAAAGCCTTCCAATTGTAGATCCAAATAGCCCTGCTTATTTTTCTTCTTCGTGGACAATTTGTGGTGTAATGTCCGTGTTAGTGACAAAGAAAGTACTTCACCTTGGACATGTCCCGTTTCTTGCTTCGCACCGGATTGAGAAGATTATTCTGTTTCCTTCCCCTTCCTTGCTTTGGCATCCAAAGCGTAATTTTCTTCATCTACATTCTTTGATAAAGATCCATCCCTGGTACTCTGCCTTATCTCCTCCTGCATAATATTTGACCAAAGTCGCTCCCATCCTCGCAGTTTCTCCCGACCATTGATAGAGTCCTCATAGGAATGCCAACACTTTGGAAGCCTAAGGAGAGTCAAGCTCACCAAGTCCTCGTCATCTACAGTAACACCCACACTTCCCAGCTCATCCCTGCAGTGGAAAAACTTCGTGAGGTAATTAGGTATACTATTGCTTTTCTCCATTTTTATGTTCTTGAGTTTATCCTTGAGCGCCAACTTCCTCTGATCGCTCTTTCTTTGGAACAAATCTGTCAAAGCTTTCCACATCAAGAATGGAGAAGCTTTACCATGAAGGTTGGACACTATGTGATCCTTCACACATTCCAATAGAATGCTTCGACATTTTTCTATCTTCTTTTTCCATGCGTCAAGTGCGGCAGCATCGCTAGAAGCAGGTTTTTGAATTTATGCATCTATGAACTCCTTCAACCCATTGTCATCCAGCATTGCCTCCATCCTGTCCTTCCATGCAATGTAATTCAAGCTGCCCTCAAGGGCATACTCCAATCGTAATCCGTTGAAAGACATCTCAACTTCGACACCAAGAAAACACTGCTGCAAATTCAAATTCCACCAGCACAAAACTCAACCGCTTCAATGTTTTGCAATTGCTCCAATGATCAATATCGCTCTAATACCATGTATAAATTATATAACTGATATGTTATACATCCGATATTATCCTGATCACACACTATTTGACTTCATGCACAATACAGAATCTCTTCTACCATTGATCATTAATTGCAGAAATAAAATCAATTGCATGCACACATTAAAACCATAACAATTCACACATATGAACACAGTAATTTATGGGAAAGCTTAAAGCTGAAAACCCCCAACTATCTGTATATTATATTTCATAGAGATCATGTAACAATCATTATACAAAGCTCCTCACAATCTCTCAGTACAATCTCCAATTTCTACACACTAATGAGGTCTGATCTAGCAAATCTCATGCTCCAATCTCTGCCACCTGCTAGCCTGCCTCTACTGCGCAATCACTGCTGAAGAATGGCTCTGAATGAACTCAAATTGTTCCAGCCTTTCTCATGCAATCCTCATTGGTATCTCCAACAACTGTGTGTTGCAAATAATGCAACACTATAGTCACAACTGATAGTCACACTTCTCTTTCACCTACCCCTTCATTGGTCTCCACTGAAACTGTCCATGCACTGTAGTTAACTGATGTATTCTTTAGTTGATTAATGAGTTAATAATTACTGAATTAATTAATAATTAATTCACACCACTCTCACTACTGTATCAATCAGTTAGACTAGATACAACTAGCTTAACTATGTTTAACTCAGTTAAACTGAACAAAACTCCACCAAATACCTCAATAACTCCACCAAACTCTGTCACATGAGTTCTAACTGAAGTCTCCATGCAATAGCTCCACTTAACCCTCAGGAATAGCGTAATTCCTTCTGTCAACTCCTGTGCCACATCTGTGCACTTAACTGAAGTGCTCCAAGAGAATAAGATAATGTTTATAGTCCAAATATTATTAAGAGCTAATAATATTCGACATATCTATTTTTAGACTAGCAATCTAAAAATAGATTCTGACAAATATGTCTAAAAATAGAAGTCCATCTATTTTTCCAAATTGACCAACCATCCATAAATAGCATCCTACAACTCATAGAATATGATTGACATGTCTAAAAATAGACTTGCGCCAAAAATAGCCTATGGGCCCACTTAGTGAAGGCGACTCTTTTCACTAAGCTCATCATCTTGTTGCAATCTCAACACTGAAGATTCCTTCAGGTTTTTCATGATGGTCCCTTTGGTTCCTCTTGTAGAATATCCTTGTTGACTTCCCTTAAGAATCACCCCGCAATGTTGAAATGATAATAACTTCAAATGAATTCCACTCATGAAAATCCAACAGCAATTTGTAAATCATCTATTCTACCTCTGCATACTCATGGAAATTTCTGACTAATATGGGTCTTTGTAAGGACTAAGAGGGAGAGGCTTCCTTGGATATATTACGCATTTATAAGAGGGAGTCTATGAACAAGAAATGTGCACTATGTTAGGGAAATATGAAGAGACAATCATGTGTGTGAATTAATAAATACAATGAATAAAGTCTTGAGGCTTGAAGATTCCCAAGAGAGAGATAGAGAGAGAAAAGAGATTGTGTAGTTCTCTGTTGCAAGGGTCCAAGGATGCTCCACTGCTAACTGGAATTGTGCAATATGCAGTAAAGAGAGGGCATGACAAGTATTCTGTGCAACTGCGAATTTTAGGGGACAAGGATGGAGTGATTAATGATTTTTCTATGCAATGTCAGTGCTTAGGAAAGAGAAGGCATGGATTGTGTAGTTTGTTATAGGTAAATTTGGGCATCATTCCAAATGACCTGGTTAACTGTACATCATCTCTAGGACCAATGAATAGGGTCTATCATCCCCTATCATTTTATTTGCTACATGCCCTAAGACAAAGACCAAGAAAAATCACTCATGACTTTCATCTGCAAAGGTTTCCAAGATTTGAAGTTTATAATATATCATATGAGAGATTAGAAATGATGCCTCTAAAGGGACTAAGTGTGTTGCATATGCAGGTAGCCCCATTCAAGGCTGCTCTACAAAGCACTTCCCGACACTCATAGGTGCATTGGTCACATTGGGAGTGAAATTCTCATTTTTATAGAATCTCCACTTAGCCAGTGACTTCTAGAAGAGTTCACATGTGTCAAAATTTGGATCCATGTGTCCATTTGACCTATACAATATTGGGAACATGCCTTGCCTATTATTAGAAATTCATTGATTGAAAAAATACCTTCAGATCCTCTATAAATTGAGCACATATCTTAGTGCTTGGTAAGAAAGAATTTGAGTAGATAAATGCTGGTGGAATTTCAATTGAGCACAGATATTAGTGCCTTCTAGAAGAGTTCACATGTATAAAACTTCAAATCCATATGTCCATTTGACCTCTACAATATAGGGAACATGCCTTGCCTATTATTAGAAATTCATTGATTGAAAAACTACCTTCATCTCCTCTATAAATTGAGCACAGATCTTAATGCTTGGTAAGGAAGAATCTGAGCAGATAAATGTTGGTGGAATTTCAATTGAGGAGTTGATTTGTATAACATGCTACTGGAGAGATCTGCATTTTGATGAGTTTGGGATGCTACTGGAGATGTTCACTTCAAATCAATCATTGGGTTGTAACCTCCCCTTCTATCCATTAATAAAGATTGATGCTTACTTTCCCACATATGTATCTGTATAAGCTCATGTTTTCTATATTATGAATTCTTATCTGATGTATATGTTTATGTTTCATTGATTTAACTAAATAACTTGAATAGACATCTGTATTATTGCTATCTTTTGTTATTTAGTGTTCATCTTTACAGAAAATATTTTTGGATATCTAGCTTGGATTTGAAGCTACAGCAAGAGTGACAGAAGGATAATAGGAAGTGCTCGGACTCCAAGTAAGTTATTTGATCTATTTTGTGTGTCTATTTACAGTTAGGAAAAAGTAGTTTCAAAGTCTTTAATATGTTGTTCTAGATAAGCACCTGTCTAAGGAAGATTTTTTTATCCGTAATACATAATTCCACATAACAAATTGGCGACTCCACTAGGGAGTTTACCCTTCATCCTAGGTGTATTTGCCTATGATGTTCTCTGTTTATTCACCCAGTAGATTTTACTCAGAAAGATTAGGTTTTTTAAAATCCAAATTTTCATTAGAAGTGTGTTAAACAAATGTGTTTTTCATTGTACACTGCACCCAACGCACTGTTGGACAGGATACAGTGCTTTTCATAGCACTGTCTCCCTTTCAGGTCTGTGTTACAGAGCACTGTCTCGCTTTAGAGATTGTGTTGCCTCTTGAAACCATCCAAATTCCATTGAATTTTTCATTGCAATTTGTTTCAGTTTGTTCTCTACTGTGTTTTGAGAAGCCTGAGCCTCATATTTACCAGTGAACTTATTTACTTCTTCCTTCTTTGAAAGAATAGTTTGTTCTATGTTTGTTTAAGTTTTTTTTCTTTATCAATGATGAATTAATTTCAAAGTATTTTCATTGTCACATTAGATCCATTTTATTTTGAAAATTAAATTGTCGTAAATTCTTTGTTTCCTAATAGGATAAATTGTTGTTAAATTCCTCATTTTTCCTTCAAAAGAGAAATTGTTGTTAATATTCCTCATTTCTCAGAAGTAAAAGGCATTTGTTTTGCTTATTTAGTGCACTTAGTTTCTTTTCAGCATTCATAACATTAAAGGAACTAAAAAGAAAAACCTGCATTTGCATGTAGTGGATTGTGTGATTTGTAAAAGGAACAATTAGGAAATCTGCATTTAGTTTGTGCTCTTTGATTTGTTTGCTCTCAAATTGATTTCTCTTTCCCTCTAGTAGCTAGGATTTTCATTGAAAAACTAAAAGTGAAATATTGCTTATCATTCTTAGTTTTCATTTTAGGAATTTCAAATACATCAACGCAGTGAACCTTTGAAAGGAAAATTGATAAAAAATATAAACTTAAAATTTATCTCAACTTACCTAATAAAGCATTGGAACCATAACGATAACATTTATAAGGTCTAGGCTAGAGACGTGTTCCAATGTTGTAAAACATAGTAGTTGTCGTTAACTTGTCTACGATACATTTTGAGTGTGATACCTCACTCCATGAACGCAATTATATCGTAGCTCGTCCACGTACTTTCAGGTATATCGGAAGGTGTTACAGTACGAAAAGTATAAAAGGGTGCTCTCACTGTGCAGTTTCGCATCAGACAGCGCTAATATGGACTTGGGCCTCCACGTACCTTTGGGTAAATTTGGGAGGAAAAATTTTAGGTGCTATCCATCCATAGTGAACCAAGTCGACCTCCTTGTAAATTGTGATACACCGAACACAACATTCGGGGAGATTGTCTGCCCGTATTTCTTGGTTCGCTAGGAGGTATTCTGTAGTTCATAGTTTCTTGGTAAACCATTTTTCCTAGCATTACCCTTTTATTTTTTTTATTTTTTTTTGGTTAAAATAAATTCATAATCGTGGGAGAAAAAAATCCTTTCCCCCGTCATTCGCGTAGATTACCATTAAACCCACCTTTACCACTAGAAGTTACTTCTGGTAGGTGAAGGTGATCATGCTCTGCTAAATCAAGTACAATTCGTACCTCTGGTGAAACATCATCTTCCCATAAACCAGAGTTAGCTCGAGTGGTTTCTACACATCCTGGTTCGTCTACTGTTGTCGAAATGGAGTCTTCATAGCTACCCGTGGTCACGATCCATCCAACCAGTGAGACCATACCTCTTAGACTCGACGTTGTTCAACCAAAATTTGATCCAGATCCTATCTCTTATTTTCCAGAACTTCTGAATCCCGAAGTCGAAAAACCGGAAGTTGTTCCTACCTTGGTCATCCCACAATTTTCTATAGCCATTGAGTCTCCCATATCACACAGTCAACCACATGAAATATACTTTGGGCCTGAAGGTGAAATACTTCCACCTTGTTTAATTGAGATTGAAGAAATCCCATAAGACGAGACACCTTTAACTCCAACCCATTTTGGGGAGGACATTTACCTGTACGAGTCTTTTCCTCAATCGTCACAATCTTCTTTTCCAGCGTATGCTCACAGGTATGGCTAAAAAATGGTACATTGAGTTACCTAGAGCTTCTTTTGATGATTTCACTACCCTAGCTACTATATTTTTGACTCATTTCCAGTTACCCATACGATATGAAACTGGAACGGGACTCTTGACCAATTTCAAACAGAGTAATGCTACTCACATTTCTGAACATATTCATGAGTGGCGTCATCGTCGTAGAATGGTTAAGACATTTATTCAGATCAACTCCTTGTTGAATGGTTCATTAAGTCCCGGTTACCATCTATAACTGAGGATGTGGCTAAGGGTGGCATCGTCACAGAAGAGAAAGTTATCGCTTGTGCCCAATATTTAGACTTGATTTACACTCAATCTGGCACGCTCTATGAAAAAATTCCTAACACGACGAGATCTAATTTTACTATTCCTCCTCAATTAAAGGACTCTCATGTCAGAGACGGATTGATTGGTACTGCAAGCACACATCATACTACTGCATCTGATTTTTCACCTTCTTCCGAAATTAATGTCGTTTCATTTGACAAGGGAAAGAGTGACAAGAAACCTGGAAGTAAGAAAAAGGGAAAATCTAAGAAAATAAAACTTCTAACCCGCAGGAAAAATCATCTGATCAATTGTATGGGCCCAGGAAACCTCATTATCCATGCATAATCTGTAATGAGGAAAATTTTGTTAGGGATTTTCCTCACCACACTGAAGTCTAAAAAATCATCAAGACTTCCCATGCGTCAACTATGTTGACAGACCCATTTCCAAATCCAAACACAAACATGGTTTCTATGGATCCAACTTCTAGTTCTCAAGTACTTATGTTATCCGTCCAAAATCCTTCAATAGATATTTTGGTGTCAACGTGTAATAAATATTATGGTAGTCAGGCCACTGATCAACCTACTACCTTGACTACGAATCCATCTACGAAATCAATACCGCCTACTGCTATTCCTGAATTGACAATCAAGCCACCCAAGGGATTAATTCACAAATCGACTTATAATCCTCGAGCAAGAGCAGTACAAAATTATAATATAGTTGAATATTTGGCTCAATCCCCTTCAGTTATGTCTACTCTTGAGGTATTACAAAATTGTCCCTCCCAAAAATAGTCTTTATTGTCGGCTATTGGTGGAATTGATCCGACTGATTCTAACCTTGTCATCTTTAATCATACGGGCTATGTGTTGCAACTACTAGCAGAATTGGCATTCTCCATACAAGTAAATGTTCTCAATCACCTTGTTCATCACAATATTATTGATGAGGGAGCATCTGCATTCATTATGTCTCTAAATTGTTGGAAGTCACTTGGCTCGCCGCTCTTATCACAATCATCAATGATGTTGAAGGATTTTGATGGACGTACATATAAGCCTTGTGGTATTATTAATAACCTGCATGTTGAACTAGGGGGGGAAATAGTGAATGTTGATGTCGAGGTTGTTGAAGGCCCCCTTGACTATAATATTCTACTTGGAAGGCCATGGGTATATGTAATGACTGCAATTGTTTCTACATATTTCAGAATGATTTCCTTTCCATATAAAGATAATATCACAATCATTAATCAGCTATCCTTCTTTGCCTCCGCTTCACAGGTAACTGGAAGCATTTTTTTCATTCACGCATCCCAACCAGCACTTCAGAACATTGGTGTAGGACTCTTAAACGATTCCACTCTCATGGGAACCTTTTCATTACCGCCGCCTGCAATGTCGACAGAAATTAAAAGTATAGAGACTTGCTACATGATCTCTTGCATTCCATATGGCTTAAGGGAGAGTACGGGTGATTCTAAAATTGTTACGTTGGATGAGTTTTTTCCACCCAGCCCTATTGAGCTGGCATAGCAATCAATCTATCTGTCTTGGGTGGCGAATCCAAAATTAGTAACTCTCATTTCTCAATAAGGTGGCTTCCTGTCAACGACAAATCATTATCCAAGAATTTTACTTAGAAACATTATATTCTAGTACCATGAGGCTTGTTACAGCATCGAAAATATCCTCACTTCTGGAATTTTTCCTGAAATATTTTGTTTTCCGTTCAACATCAAATCATCTATTCACGCCTTAAAAAAATGTACTGCAGTACCTTAAGAGCATTTACATCAATGATGGTTCTTTCACGTTTGTTAACAGCTCACATCATTGGCTGGTAATCAAACGATGTCTTTCCATGTTCGACTACAAATCATATATTCTCATGGCTAGACTTATACTTGAATGAACGAGTGAATGAGATAAGAAGACCTCGAATCTAGTTTCAGCCATCTGGGCTACGATTTCAGGATTTTTTTACACATCATCTGTACGATGACCTTACATATAGATCGTCATCCGTAGATGGGCCTATATCTGTAGGCATGTCTGTATTGGGCAACATTCCAATGAATACGACTTTCTAAATTATGTACATGTTATTAGATTGTTTATGTGCTAAACATGGGAATGCCTACCCTCAGCAATTATGATCAAGTGGATATATCATGATGTAATGTATTGTAATATTGATGCAGGTGGCCACTCCACTTCATCTCCAGCCCATCACAATGTAAAGCATCTCAATCAAGATATTGTTATTATTATTATGACTTCATGCTTTAGGGGGGAATTTTTTATAGGTCAATTTGAGCATCATTCCCAATGTCCTGGTTAGATGGAAATCATCTCCAGGACCAATTAATAGATTCTATCATCCCCTATCATTTCAGTTGCTACATGCCCTAAGACAAAGAACAAGACAAATCATTCATGAATTTCATCTACAAAGGTTTCCAAGATTTGAAGTTTATAATATATGACATGAGAGCTCACCAAAGTTTCCTCTAAAGGGACTAAGTAAGTTGCATATGCAGGTAGCCTCATTCAAGGCTACTCTAAAAGCACTTCCCGACACTCATAGGTGCATTGGTCACATTTGGAGTGAAATTCTCATTGTTCCGGAATCTCCACTTGTCCAGTGCCTTCTAGAATAGTTCACATGTGTCAAACGTTGAATCTATGTGTCAATTTGACCTCTACAAGATTGGGAACATGCCTTTCCTATTATTATAAAGTCATTTATTGAAAAACTACCTTCATCTCCTCTATAAATTGAGCACAGATCTTAGTGTTTGGTAAGGAATAATTTGAGTAGAGAAATGCTGGTGGAATTTAAATTGAGGAGTTGATTTGTGTAACATGTTGTTGGAGAGATCTGCATTGTGATGAGGTTGGGATGCTGCTAGAGATGGTCACTTCAAATAAATCACTAGGTTGTAAACTCCCCTTCTATCCATTAATAAATATTTCTACTTACTTTCCCACATATGTATCTATATAAGCTCATGTTTTCTATATTATGAATTATTATCTTATGTATATGGTTTATGCTTCATTGATTTAACTAAATAAATTGAATATAAATATGTATTATTGCTATATTTTTTTGTTTAGTATTCATCTTTGCAGGAAATATTTTTGGATATCTAGCTTGGATTTGAAGCTACAGCAAGAGCGACAGAAGGAGAATAGGAAGCACTTGGACTCCAAGTAAGTTCTTTGATCTATTCTGTGTGTCTATTTATAGTTAGGAAAAGTAGTCGCAAATTCGTTAATCTGTTGTTCTAGATAAGCACTTGTTTAGGGAATAATGATTTATCTGTAATTCATAATTCTGCATAACATATTGGCGACTCCACTGGGTAACTATCACAGTCATTAATCAGCTATCCTTCTTTGCCTCCGCTTTGCAGGTAACTCGAAGCATTTCGTTCGTTCACGCACCCTAACTAGCACTTCAGAACATTGGTGTAGGACTCTTAAAGGATTCCACTCTCATGGGAACCTTTGCATTATCGCCGCCCACGACGTCGGCAGAAATTGCAAGTATAGAGACCTGCTACATGATCTCTTCCATTCCATATGGATTAAGGGAGAGTATGAGTGATTATAAAAATTTTACGTTGGATGAGTTTCTGCCACCCAACCCTATTGAGCTTCATAGTAATCAATCTATCTGGCTTGGGCGTCGAATCTGAAATCAGCGTCGCTGAGTGTTTGGCTTGATCGTTCCTTAGATTTTGGAACTCCCTCTGATCCTTTTTCCTTAATGTTCTTGACAGTGAGAATATTTTGGAAGCCATGATTTCAGAAGGAGAACCATGGGAATATTATCATCATTCCCATATTCCTGATTATGAATAAAATTGATTCCGAGCGAAATCTATCAAATATTGAAGAAACCATTTCTATTGATATTTCGACCAAACCTGGCATTGTAGAAAATATTCATGTTGGTGTATCTTGTTCTCCATCAGAACTCGAATCATATCACTCTCTATTTCGTGAATTTTTTGATGTATTTTCTTGGTCTTACGAGGAAATGTGAGGCATAGATACTAGTATTATTGAACACACTATTAATATGTATCCTGATGTCAAACTGGTGCGTCAACGGCTTCATCCTATTCATCCGAAGAAAGTCGTTGCCATCAAAGAAAAAGTTGAAAAACTTTTGCGTGTTGGTTTCATATACCCTGTTCTGCTAACTGAGTGGGTTTCCAACATCATTCCTGTCATGAAAAAGCAAGGAACTATTAGAGTGTGCGTCGATTATCGAGATGTCAACCTTGATTGTCCAAAATACAACTATCCTACTCCCTTTATCGACCAAATTATTGACGATTATGCTCGATGCGAAATATTTTCGTTTATAGATGGATTTTCTGACTACAATCAAATCAATATCTGCCTAGAGGATTAATGTAAGACAACATTCATATTTCCCTGGGGAACATTTTCTTATAGGAAACTACCGTTGGATTAAAGAACGCTGGGGCAACTTTTCAGAGAGCAATGGACTATGCTTTCAATGACATCAAGCACATTGTTCAACCTTATCTAGATTATTTACCAATGCATTCACGAAATCAAATTGATCACCCGATGCACTTGAGAGCCATCTTTTTACGCTGCCGACACTACAAAATACACCTCAATCCACATAAATTTGTGTTTTGTGTTGGTTCTGATCGTTTTCTTGGATTCATAGTCTCAAAAGAAGGAATTCGAATCGACCCATTGAAGGTTCAGGCCATTCTTGATTTTCCTGTGCCATCAAATTTACTTCAGATATAGAAACTTCAAGGAAAGGCTAACTTCCTAAGTAGGTTCACTCCAAACTATGCCGAAATGGCTAAAGGATTTACTCGACTATTGAAAAAGGGGGTTCCCTTCCATTGGGACCAAGTTGCGCAAGATTATTTTGATGCTGTCAAGGATACTCTTGTTCGAGCATCATTAATGTACCCCCCTAATTATCAAAATGATTATTTCCTATATATCACCATGGCTGAAATGACCATTGCTATGGTTTTGGTCCAAGTAGAAGATGGAATTGAACATCCGATCTATTATTTGAGTCGTAATATCAATGATACATAATTTAAGTATTCATACGTAGAAAATCTTGCCTTGGCAGTTGTTCAAGCTGTCCAAATATTTTTCCATTATATCCTGCTCCGAAAGACCACTATCATTTTGGATTGCAACCCCATGACTTATATCTTATCACGTAAATTTCTAGGGGGAAAATATTCAAAATGGATTGTCATTTTGCATGAATTTGATTTGGAATTCATCAAATCCAAGTCAAATAATTCTTTAGTTTTGGTTGAGCTTCTCTGAGACCTTCCCTCTGATAGTACTGCAACTACGTCGGAACCATGAATTCCTAACGAGTCTCTGTTTCTAATTGGATCATCTAATCCTTGTTATGGAGATTTCATCATTTATCTCCAAACTCAAACTTTTCGACTTGATACCTCTCACTCTAAACAGAAACGTATTCGATAGAGAGCCAAATATTATCTGATCTTCGGCAATATACTTTATTGGCGTGGTGTTGATACCAATTTAAGGAGGTGCCTCACTCATGAGGAGGTAGAAAAGGTTTTAAATAATTTCCATGATGGGGCTTGTGGCGGAAATTTATCTGGATATGATACCGCGTAGAAGATACTCTGCGTCGGTTACTTTTGGCCTACAATTTTTCGAGACTGCATCCTCGAAGTCAGAAGTTGTCATGCGTGCGATATTTTTTATCGTAAAATCCACAAAATGCCAGCACCAATGAATCCTAATGTCTTTGTGGGACCATTTTCGAAATGGGGTATTGAATTCATGACCTGTAACCCTCATTCGTCTGAGGGGCATGGTTATACTATTGTCACATTCGACTAATTTATCAAATGGGCCGAAGCGATTCCTACATTCAACAACACAGGACAGAAAACTGCATTGTTTTTCTTCAATCATGTTATTGCACAGTTTGGAGTCCCACACGCCATAGTTACAGATCATGGGAATAATTTTCGCAACCACATGATGACTGAATTGACTTCCAAGTTAGGATTGTCACATGATAATTCCACTCCTTATTATCCACAATCAAATGAACAAGTTGAGGCTATCAACAAGATTCTTAAATGTATGCTTCAACAAATGATAGGAGTTCGTAAAAGAAATTTGAATTTGATCATGTGCTCTGCCTTGTGGGCGTATCGAACCTCGGTGAGAAACAAAACTATATTTACCCATTTTCAATTGGTGTATGTTCTGGAAGCTATCTTACCAATCCATTGTGAAATACCATCATTAAATCTCGTAATCAACTTGTCACCTAACACCTTAGAAGAAGAAGTGTGTCTCCTTAACCTCATCCATCTTGATGAAATGCGTCGTGAAGCCCAATTGGCCAACGAAACGCATAAGAGACGTATAAAGGTGCAATACGACAAAAATGTCCAGCCTCGCATTTTCTCAGAGGGTGACTTGGTCCTTCTTTACGATCAAGAAGCTGATGTAATAGGTACAGGAAAATTTGACCCATTATGGTATGGCCCCTATATTGTCAAAAAATTTCTTGCTAAGGGTGCCTATGAGTTGGTTGATTATGATGGAATTTCATTAGCGCAGCCTAGAAACGTAGTAATTTTTTGTATTATATTGTATATAGATGTTGTTGATTTGCATTCACTATCTTAATTTGTTTTTAGATTTTTCTTGACATTAGTAATCCGTTTTACATTTCATCGTAGATGTCTGAATCTTCAGAACCATTTGTTGGATATGTTGATGGTGCTAGTCGTAGTACACGGAATCTATCCTCTACAGCGTGGGCCATTTTCGCTCCGAACGACGAGTTAGTGAGTTTTCAAGGGATTTGTATTGGTAGATCGACGAACAATATCGATGAGTATAGCACGTTGATCGAACTTCTCTCTGATGCCATTTTATTTGGTATTAACCGTATCATCATAAGGTTAGACTCAAAACTTGTGGTATTACAACTTACTAGTGTTTATACTATTAGAAATCCAACACTGCATAATTTTTTCCTAAGAGTTCGACTTTTGGAAAGACACTTTGATTTTATTCAATATCAACACATTTCTAGAAATTTGAACACATTAACTGATTCTTTAGCTAATCAAGTTTTAGACAGACATTTTCAACATATGTAAAGAAAACATTCACATCATTGAATAGGATTTCACAATAAACATAGGAAAACGTTGAAATTGTATAGATAGATAGTTATAGGTTTTTACAAAATTTGTGCCCAAGACACATTAGTCATCTGACCTCAAAATGTATGCAAAATTTCAAAAGTAAACTAGTGGTGCTCGTGGTAACATGCTATAGATCTAGCTATCCTACACATTAACCGCATCCAGCGGTTAGGAACCCCAATAGTGTGTCGTTGCATTCACATGGGTAACTCTTTGATCCGGAAATATGGAATCCGAAGGTTAAACACTCTATGTTTTTTTGAAGCTCAGTAAGAGTCTCAACCATATCAAGATCCTGAAGGACTGCTCTCCCGGCTGGCGCATCTACTTCACGCTCTGTTTCCTCTACTGGTTGAACACGACCAACATCTGCATTACATAAAACATTTATTTTAGCCTTAGGAAAACATCAAAAAACCAAAAACATTGTATAAACCTTAGGAAAACCAAAAACATGGTCAAAACATTCTTACCTATTGCACCCCACTGAGCACCTTCTGGTAATGCTAAATCTGGATCTCCTCGAAAATCAACACCTGCATATGCATACTCATCGATGGCAACAATCTGTCATCGGAACCAGGTGAAGAATGCAGTCGAGAACACAATAGTTGATTGGCCTGCATGCCTACTCATGAGTTCTACCCATCTCTGCATCCGCGGATATCTAGGATTAGACATATCCAGTGTCACATGTTGTGGTTGCATCAGTGGAATTCGTTCTAAGGCGAAGGATATGAGGATCGAACCATAACTGAAGTGCCTCTTCCTTCCTCCCTTTGCTTTGTTCAGTTGTTCCTTTATCTGATAAAAAACAGCTTCAAACCATTTGAAGATTGTTGGCTCCAAACACTCTAGTGCGTACTGCATATACGATCTATTCGCTACATGTAGTGTAACAGTGCCGGAAATTTTTTCGATCACGAAAAATATAGTTCTCAAAGGAAAATATCTAACATCCCAGATGTTTATCTTTCCATCTTTGCTTTGCTCTGCCCCTTGATAACAATGTTGCAAAACATAATCTCTCGCTGTCTCTCCTCCAACAATAGACCCTGAGAGCGAAATGGGAAAGCCTCTCCTTGACAAAACTGTAAGAAAGTATAAATCCTCGACTGTTATGGCAACAACTCGGTTCTTAATATGAAATGCCTCGATAGCTGGATCCCATGCTCGAACTAAGAACTCCAAGAGTTCTATTTGTTGCCTCATCCCTGACAACCTGAAGTACTTTAGAAGTCCACAATATCTTAGGGCTTCTACTGTACCCAGATAATTTAGGGCAATCATATCCTGTTCTTCATGTTCTCTTTCCCTCCATGTAATCATCATTGTATTTAGATGGAAACCTAAAATACAACCATAAGAACCATTAGATTCCATTCAATGCAAAAAATTGGGCAAATTTTGGGCATAATGCAAAAAAAAAAATTTAGATTACACCCAACACAGTCCCTAACAAGAGACAGTGCATTGTGTATGGATGTATCCCTCAATTTACTTGCTATGCAATGCAGGTTTCAACATCCAAGGGTGCATTGCCCTCTTTTTGGGCGGAATTTACCCTAGGGACCCCAAAACCCTAAAAATTGCAGAAATTGGAAATTAAATGATTACTGAAGGAAAGAGGAGGTTCATATCACTAGCCTGGATCAAACGGCGACAAAATCCGTCCACATAAATGATCGCAATCAGAAGCTGAAGTTCAGGGGAAAAATCAAGTTCATAGCTCCAAAATGTAAATGGTAACTATGGAATGGTAAAAATGAATAGTAAAACACTTTTTAATAGTCATTTAATTATTTGAAAATCAAATTTATTGCTATGACTAAAGTTTTATTATGTCTTTTATCATGAAATAGGTATTTTTAATTCATTTGATGTTGTTCTGAACAGGTCTTACAACTAATGAACAAATTAGTCATGCAAATTTATTTCAAGAATGATTTGACCACAAAGCATACTTGTTATCCTTATTTTTCGAGCTTTGTTAAAAATGAAAAAGGATTTCAAGCGCATTTTATCTCTTTTTCGAGCTTCGATAATAGCGAAAAAGGAACCCTTGGAGTCTTATTTCAGCTCTCTTCAAACTCTGATAATGTGAAAATATTGTCGAGCACTTGTATTTTCAAGCTCGTGAAAGTAAATGAATTGGTATCTACTCAGTATAAGTTTAACCCTTTCCTGGACTGAGATAGATTATTTATGAAAAAGGAATACCTTGGTCGAACATGACTAAAAAGGTTCTCTTAGATATTATTTTACACTTTTTCGGATCTGAGCGACAACATTACGAAAAAAGTACTTATGGAGTTTTCTTTCGTCCTCTTTTTCAAACTCTTTAAATATGAAAAAGGACAGGGTTGTCACTATTGTTAAGCCCGTTAAAACATAAAATAGTGACGGTCTTGTCGATCATGGCAAGAATCGAGTTGCATTCATCGCTAGACTCATTAAATTATTAAATAGTGATACATTATTCACCCGAAGGGTTGAATTATAGATCAATCAAATGTTATCCTCATCAAGCTTGTTAAAAAATAAAGGGGTACTGGTCGAAAAATGACTGGGGAAAATTTGGGAAAGTGAACAGAACTTTTTATGGTAGAAGGTCACTCTTGAACATGACACTTCACTCCATCACCGTGATTGTTTGGGTTGGGTAGTCTTCTTGACGATTCATTCATACCTATGGCTCATCATACCTTCACTTCGATTTTGGGTCAATGCTGCCAACTCATCTCCGTGTCGTCGATATGTTCAAGAGAAGTCATCTAGTGAATACTCATCCTTCTGCAATACTCATAAACCTTCATTCTCATGACTGTCATCCCTGAAAATTGCTATATCAAATCATACCTTTTTCTCCGAAATCAGTAACTCCCATTTCGCAATAAGGTGGCTTCCTGTCGATGACAAACCATTATCCAGGAACTTCACCTAGAAACATTATATTCCAGTACCATGAAGCTTTTTATAGCATCAACAAGATCCTCGCTTCCAGAATTTTGACCAAAATATTTTGTTTGGCGTTCGACATCAAATCATCTATTCATGCCTTACGAAATGTATTGTGGTACCTTGAGATCCATTGAAATCAATGATGGTTATCTCGCGTTTGTTAATAGTTCACATCATTGGCTGGTAATCAAATGATGCCTTTCCATGTTCGACTACAAATCATATATTCGCATGGCTAGACTTGTACCTGAATGAACGAGTGAACGAGATAAGAAGACCCAAGATCTAATTTCAACCATTTGGGCTGCGATTTCTGGATTGTTGTACACATCATCTATATGGTGAACTTACGTACAAATCATCATCCGAACATGGGCCTATATCTGTAGGCATGTCTGTATTGGGAAACATTCCAATGTAGATGACTTTCTGAATTGTGTACATGTTATTAGAGTGTTTATGTGTTGAACATGGGAATGCCTACCCTCAGCAATTATGATCAAGAGGATATATCATGATGTAATGTATTTTAAGATTGATGCAGGTGGCCACTCCACTTCATCTCCATCCCATCATAGTTTAAATCATCTCAATCAAAATATTTTTATTATTATCCTGATTTCATGCTTTAGGGGGCAATTGTTATAGGTCAATTTGGGCACCATTCCCAATGACCTGGTTAACTGGACATCATCTCTAGGACCAATGAATAGGGTCTATCATCCCCTATCATTTTAATTGCTACATGCCCTAAGACAAAGAACAAGACAAATCATCCATGACTTTCATCTGCAAAGGTTTCCAAGATTTTAAGTTTATAATATATCATATGAGAGCTCATCAATGCTACCTCTAAAGGGACTAAGTGCGTTTCATATGTAGGTAGCCCCATTCAAGGCTGCTCTACAAAGCACTTCCCGACACTCATAGGTGTGTTGGTCACATTGGAAGCAAAATTCTCATTGTTCCGGAATCTCCACTTGGCCAGTGCCTTCTAGAAGAGTTCACATGTGTCAAATTTAGAATCTATGTGTCCATTTTACCTCTACAAGATTGGGAACATGCCTTGCCTATTATTATAAATTCATTGATTTAAAAACTACCTTCAGCAACTCTATAAATTGAGCACAAATCTTAGTGTTTGATAAGGAAGAATTTGAGTAGAGAAATTCTAGTGGAATTTCAATTGAGGAGTTGATTTGTGTAACATGTTGTTGGAGAGATCTGCATTTTGATGAGGCTGGGATGTTGCTGGAGATGGTCAATTCAAATCAATCACTGGGTTGTAACCTCCCCTTCTATCCATTAATAAATATTGTTGCTTACTTTCCCACATGTGTATCTATATAAGCTCATGTTTTCCATATTATGAATTCTTATCTGATATATATGGTTTATGTTTTATTGATTTAACTGAATAACTTGAATAGACATCTATATTATTGCTATATTTTTTTGTTTAGTGTTCATCTTTGTAGAGAATATTTTGGTGACTGAGCTCATATTTGAAGCTACAGCAAGAGCGACAGAAGGAGAATAGGAAACGCTTGGACTCCAAGTAAGTTCTTTGATCTGTTCTGTGTGTCTATTTACAGTTAGGAAAAGTAGTTGCAAAGTCTTTAATCTGTTGTTCTAGATAAGCACCTGTCTAGGGAATAATTTTTTATTCGTAATACATAATTCTACATAACACAGTTAATCTTCACAGGGATTAAGGGATGACCCCACTATCCACTAGAACTTCACATTGCATAGTGGGAGGTAAGACAGGGCAAGGGATTGCGCAGTGAGGGGTTTCAGTCAACATGAGTGAGATACTAGCCATTGTAATTGTACAATTCGTAGTGATTGAGGGATAGGCTCAGTGAATTGCACAGTTGAGGTTTTAGTGACCTAGAGTTCACCTACTACTCACTAGAACTGTGTAATGCATAGTAGGAGTCCCACTAGATTAAGGAATTGTGCAGTTGAGCAAGTTAGGGAGGAAAGGTTGCACACTGTAACTGCACAATCCACAATAGCTAAAAGGGAGGGTTAGGATAATATGCAGTTGGAAAGTTAGTGACATAGGGAGGCTTCACTATCCACTGAAACTATGAAATTCACAATCTAGTATGGGAGGAACTATGAACTGCATATTTGAAAAGGCCAAGCAGCCATATTTCTGACCTAGACTCCAAATCTGCTCAATGTGAAGGTGGAGAAGGATTTTTTCCTCTAGGAATGCATAGTATGTAGTTACAATAGGCAGGATGCTTCACTGTGACTTAATATTGTGCAGTGTGCAACTGTAGGAGGGAGGAGTGTTAGCAAGTTTCAAAGACAGTGAAAACTCTGAAAATGACTAAGTGTGGGATCAATGAAACAAGAGAGAACAAGACATGCAAACAAGTATTTAAATAGTGATATCACTCTCATATAACATCAAAACAAGCTAATAAAATGTAAAATACTTAAAATACACATGCATACCTTGAATAGATAGCAAAACAACACTTATTTCTATGTTTGACAGTTAAAACATAGCTTTGCAACACTTATAATACAAGTTACGACACAAGTGTTCACTGTAACCAGAAAGTGCGCTAATCTATGGTAGAGTGTCTAGCATGTATTCTTATGATATATATGATCAAATAATGTGTACTAGTGCCCTAGAGCTACCCCTAGTGGTCCACTAAAGTGCGCCACATGTAGGAGTGAAATCAATCAAAAGCGACACTTGCGACCGTGAGAAAAGTGAAAATTACACTTGCAAAAGCTAAAGAAAGTGAAAGTGACACATGCCAGAGTGAAGAAAAGGAAAAAGTGACTTTTTTAAAGTGAAAGCAAGAAAAAGCGACAATCGCGAAAGTGAAAATGACACTTGTGAAATTGAAGGTGTGCAAAAGCGATAGTTGAGAAAATTTAGCCAAATATGATACAATTACAACTAAGAGTGAGAGAGACTATCAATTGATGTTGTGCACTGACCATCAACATGGATTTCATAGTGCACTATCCTTATTGACTACGCAATCACTGTCAAGAGTGATTGCACAAGCACTGTAACTAAACATTGCATAAGCACTATTCCTAGAGACTGCGCAAACCTTACTCTCAAGAACTGCACAATGCCTATGTTTAAGGATAGTCATTAACTATTGATCTTGGTATGAATATGTGTGCTTATGAATGCATCAAAGGCTAGGCAAGTGAGAGCAAGCAACTTCAATACTTTAAAATCTCAGAAGAATACTTAAGCACTTGGAAAACATCCACTAAACATGAAGCGATAGTGGACAACTTGATAGATCACAAGGAGGCTCCAAAATTCAAGTGTAGGAAAGCTTTTGGAGGGTGTTTGTCACAGCGACAATAGGTTAATGAGTACTATACACAAACAACTATCCTAAGAAATTTTTTAATTTATTTTTCGGTCTCATTTATTTCAAGAGATAGCAATAAAAAGATTCTACTTTATATAATTTTTTGTTGAAACTAAAAATTTGATTACAGTAAGTACAACTTTTGGTTTTTTCCAGCTACAACGCCATTGTATTGTAAAACCTTGATTCCTTTTCAATATTTCTATATTTTCTAAGAAAACAATTCAAAATGTTAGACTATCTCAATAATTCATATTTTGGATCAACAACATCGACCAACTTTGATTTGGTGCTTTCCACAAGCTAATGTGATATGTTCAGAACACTATGATCCCATATATTTATATTGTTTGAACCCCATACAACACAATTTAAAACTCAATGTCAAAAAAAAATTCATCTGCACATGTTAAATCACATCCATTGTAACAATGAATGGCATTTTCAATGTCAAAACATTTTTCACCTGCACACATTATACCATGTCCATTATTACAATGAAGGATATTTTAATTATAAGCATATTTAGTTTAGCTTTAGTAAAGAGTTTTTCAACTTTCATCTCTAATATTTCCTAAAAAATTAAGGAGATTAGTCAACTCCAACCAAGTAGGTTTATGAAGATTAGAAAGATTTATTGATATAATCCAAATAGAAAGTAGCTCATTTGCAAAAACACTTAATTCAAACAGAAAGTGACTCATTTGTGGAAACTTATTCTACTTTTAGTGAAGGGAAATATTTATGCTCCGACAGTATTGGAGAGGGGATTTTCACAATAAATAAAACCTCATTTAATGAGAAGAGGAGATTGAGATTAATATTTTTTTTCTTGGATTTTGGTTTATTTTTTTTCTATGTGGTTCATAGTCCCCAGAGATTGGTGATTGTTACGTACACATGTTGAAGCGTCGAAATTCATTGCAACAACACGGGGGATGACCACCCAATCAAGATCTTAAAACAACTCATTTTTTGTTTGGAATGGTGGCTCTGACTAGTTTAAATAGGTCCAGTTACCTTCTCTCAATCTACAATGGCTTAAAATATAAAAAATTTCTACCAATGGGAAAGAGCCATCAAATTAACTAATTCTAAATTAAGTGACAATCTAATTCTAAAATTTCTACTAATGGGTATATAAAATTGAGTGACAATCTAATTCTAAATTAAGTTACAATTATCTATTAATTAATACTTAATTAATTACATTGTTAATTATAACTAAAATTAAATTAATTAAAAATTGATTTAATGATTAATTTAAATATCAAAATATTATAATTTAAATTATATTAGAATTATAATATAAATATTATAATTAAAATATAATATATATTATAATATTAATATAATATAATATATATTTTAAAAATATTAATTCAAAACATATATTACATAATTAAACCACATGAGGGTGAGTTATAAGGAGTGCAGTGGTGAGGTAGATATGGAGGGATAAGGTGGGAAGTATGGAGAGATAAAGAGTGGAGGGTGAGCTGGACGGAGAGATAAGGTGATGTGAGGGTGAGTGAGGTGGAGGTACCAGAGGTATAAGGAGGTCAACCCAAATTATATATTAAAAAAATTTAACCTTTCGCATAAATCAAATTATTGCAATTTCAAAATGGATGTGTTTGAAGTTTTAAATAAATTTGCGATATGTGATATCACAATATCGCAATCGCAAACTTTTATTGCAAATATTTTAAGATCACATTTTTTAGAAGGATTTGTGGGGTCCACGTAGGATTAATAATCCTCCAAATTAGACTGCAACCATTTTTAAATTTTGGAGTTTTGGGTTTGGTAAGTTATTTTAAAATAATAAATTAGAGTAAATTACCAAGATCTCGAAACATGTTTTATTCCATTGTACAATTTGGCCGAATCATTTTGTAGGACCATTATTGAAAAATAAAAAATAAAAAATTAGTAAAAATTAACTAAAAATTAATATTTACAATGAATACTATTTTAATTACGAAAATAAAAATATTATACATTTTTTTACATTTTTTTAATCCAAGTGACACAAATATGATAAAACTTCAAAGGAGTGTCATTTACAAACCGGTTGACCAAATGGAGCGAAACAAGTATCGTTGGAAAGCTTGTAAAAAAAAATATTCAATGAAACAATCAAAATGGAAATCTGGCAAAAATGAAAAACGGTAAAATTTTAGGACAATTAACTTAATGAAAATCATAAAAGTTTTTTAACCAAAAATTAATAAAAAGGGTCCCCATTATTGAAGTAAATAATTCAAAAATGGGGGATGTTGGGTTTTTCGTACAACAATGGCGACACATAGGAGAAGGACCAATTATCTCTAATTAAAAATAATGCCCTTAAATTTACCCAAAGATTAAAAATAATAGAAATCATGAAATCGTCTAACAGTAAAACATTTCCAAAGGTCCCACATAAATTTAAGCAATATGAGTTTGTAAAGATAAATATTCAAAACAGACTCGAGTAAAAGTGATGAATCCATATTTGTGAAAAATTTGTTTAAAACTACCTCATATTAAAAATAGAAGAAGGTAAAGATATGATTTTTTGATAAACCATATATACATTATATGATTGGTCTCTGACATTGCTTCACTGGCAGCGAGCCTAAACAATACCCCAGAGAAGTTGTCTTTTATGTCATACAAGCCTAGTCCTTCTGCCAGCAAGCGTCCATAGCCCCGACGGATTTACATGCATTTCCCATGATTCCTCTTTTAATCACCATTTTGACAAGTGAATTTGCAAGCTTTCAATTTATGCTTAGATTCAACAAGATGATGAGCTTAGTGAAAATTAATCACTTTCACTAAGTGGGGCCCGCGAGCTATTTTT
The DNA here is from genome assembly GCA_034641835.2 of Pinus albicaulis. NCBI lineage: Eukaryota > Viridiplantae > Streptophyta > Pinopsida > Pinales > Pinaceae > Pinus > Pinus albicaulis. The sequence continues at coordinate 133,682,055 of CM076574.1, read as the reverse complement.
AGGTGTATGTATATTTTTAGACATGGTGAGCATATTCTATAAGTTGCAGGATGCTATTTGTATATGGTTGGTCAAATGTGAAAAATAGATGAGATTATATTTTTAGAATATTGGGTGAAGTCTATTTATAGATCGTCAATCTAAAATTAGATGCATGTCGATTATTATTAGCCCTTAATAATAATCCGAAAATAAATATCAACTTGTTCTCTTGGAGCACTTTATTTCAGTGAACAGATTTAGAAAATCAGTGGGCTGAAAGAATTACACAATTCCTAGGGTGGTTGGTGACTCATGCATGGAGGACTCAGTTAGAACTGAAGTGGAAAAGTTTTGACAGAGTTGGAAGAGTAGTTATGCGAGTATTTATTCAGTTTAACTCAATTAAGTGAGCTAAACTTAGTTGTGCTAGTTGTATCTAGTTCTAACTAAAGATACACTAGTGAGAGTTTAGTGAATTAATTATTAAATTAATTCATAACTAGAGACTCACTTGCAACTAAAAAAATACAGCAGTTAACTACTTGCATGTGAGTTCCAGTGGAGACCCAGTGGAGAGATAGGTGAAAGGGTGAAATGGACTATCTGTTGTGACTATAGTGATGCATTCAATGCATTTGACACACATTGGAGATGCCAATGAGGATTGTGCAGTCAAGGCAAGGCCAATTCGAATTCATTTAGGGGTCTTCTTCTTCTTTTCCCATCATTGCAGCACAGCCATCTACCTCCAGCTTGTAGAGATTCTTAACTCGAATCCCTATCCTCTTGGTTTGACCTATTGTTTTATGTCGCAAGAAAGCTTGATTTTGGATGGGATTTTTAGCTTTAAGCTTTCCCGTTAAATAGTTGTGTTTATGTGCGATTTATTTTCTTCATATGTGTTTTCAATTGGCGATTTAATTTCCGCAAAGAATTAAGTGGAAGGATTTTGTATTTAATATAATATTAATTTTTGAGATTAGGGGAATCCGGTAATAATATCAGTATTTATAAATTTCTAGAGTTTATGATGTATTTGAGTGAAATATGTAGGATGGTAATAGAGATTTATGTTTAATGGACATAATACTTTCATAATATTTACTCCAAATTCTTTCCCTAGAACTATCAATGAGAGGCTTTTATGTGGAGGAGTGGAAGGGATTCATTGTTTTTAACTCAAATCAGTGCTTTCATTGAAAAAATAAACTCAATTAATTAGAAAAGATGTGTGTTTCTCCATGAAAAATATTTAAAGTAAGATGGCTTTATGGTTTCATAAAGATATGTCTTTAATGATAAATGAAATTCACTTAAATGGATAGAGTAAAAGATTTACCATGTATGCTAATCATTGTTAGGTAAGAAAAGTACCTTTCACATAAATCATGGCAGAGTCGCCAAAATCAAATCAAAACTGAAACCAAATAAAAATAATTCCTAAACTACAGTAAGAAAAGAACTCAGCGAATAAAAAAATTAAAAATTAAAAATTAAGAAAACAAAAACAAAAAGAAAAACAAAATTTAAAAGTAAACTCCAACAAGACTACTTATATAAATGTCTCAACAACAGAGATAAAATGAAACAAGCATATGTACGTTCATTCCTATGTTGAGATTTAAAATTTTTATCTTGTAGAGTTTTAAGAAATGAGGCTCTCAAAATGTAGAGGGTGAATAGTAGTGATGATAGATAATACGCTGAATGGGAAGTCTGTCTGCTGCAAATTTTCCTTCTTTTGAAGAAAAACCCTGCAAAAAGCATATTAACTATTTTCTAATGAAAGTAATGCTTAAAGAAACAGACTAGAGATTCATAAAATCCCTAGTTTAGCTGATTCAATGAGGATCATTATTGTTTCTCTCAAGAATAGCAAAGAGAAAAAGAAAACAAACTTTGAAAATTGATCTAGTAGAGGTGTGAAAGGTTCACGAAGACCTGTAAAAACAGAGTTTGAGATCAGAAAAAACAAAAGTGAAGAAATTAAAATAAATGAAATTGGGCATATAAAACTTACCATTGGATAAATTCATTTAATCTTACCTAAAAGGTATCATTTTATCCACAAAAGATAACTCCTTCATTTAATTATAATTAAAAGCATGAAGAAGTTTTGTTGACCCACAATCATTATTTATTAAATCTAAAGTAAAACAAGCAATTAAATAAAAGAAAGCAATGTTTCATGTTCAAGGATTCATAAATAAATCGAATCATTGGAAATGAGGATGAAGATATGCTTCTTTATGAATTTCAATGATGAATGTTTTCTTTGCTTCTTCCATTACCAGCCCCATAATATTGAAGTTTATTCAACATCCCATATAATGTAACGATTATGTATATGAAGAAGACTTGAATCTTTATATGATAAGTATGGAGATAAATTCAAAATAAAAGAAAATTAAAATATGAATTAACCATCGTATAGGTCAGTGCCTTGCCAGATTTTTCACATTGCGAGATTCTTTGCCATGCATAATTTAAAAGTTGTGACTTCCTCCTTTGCCGATATGCAATCAGGTTTTCTATAATAATTAAAATGCAATGGTCGAGAGTCGTATATCGACATCTATTGCATCGGAAGATCTTAAGACAAAGCTTCATTTGAGTTTTGTGATGCGATATAATTGTTGTGGTGGCAAATTTACGATATGAGCATTTGTGATATCGTAGATCGGAGAATAATTATGCCAGACATAGGAGACGCTGACATTATTCTTGTGATAATGAAAATGCAATAAATGATGTGGCTCATTGGTGGGACCAACTTTGGTTTTAAAATAAATCGGCGATCGGAAGATTTGAGTACAAGACATAACGACATTGATACGTTGATGTGTGATGAAGAACGAACCTGATCATTTAATTAAATGGAATTAATTTTATGTCAGATCTGGGGCATCAGAACCTTTAAACATATACCTCTACCAAATTTTTTATTTATAAACAGACGGGATATCTTTCGAAACTGAATTTAAATGTCGTATCGGATCCGGGGTTGTGTGGACATCGCGATTTTTAGAGAATTCATTTTATCGGAGAATGAGAGAAAAGGAATATCAGAAGACTTACATTAGAGGATTATTATTGGGAAATGGTAAGAGCAACCTCTGTTTAAATTGCAATACAGATGATGCGATATCGAAAAGGATCATCGGAGATTGGAAGGAATGGGAAAAATGGGGGATCGGAGATATTTGGAGTATGCTTATTTTAGAACCTTTGATATGTGAATTGTGATATATGACATGCCATATGTGGGGCCGATGATTTCAAAAAGTATTCAATTCAAAAAAGAAAGTGACTGATTTAACTTTTCCTTAAAATAAATAACCCTTTAATAATTTAATTAACTGTCGGAATATCTCATTGGAAAGTAATTTTATCGGAACTTTCTTCTGAAGATATTTGTGAAATATAATGATATGATATGATTCCTCCAACAATTTATTAAGACTTATTAGGATTTCAATGAATATAAGCAAAATTAGATAACCCTCAAATTTAGACGAAATCATAAATACTTCTCTGGACATGTTGCGAATTTGAGAAAAGGGTTGGTTGTTTGCTTATCTCAGATCTACACAATCAAATTAATGAAAACCTGCAAACAAAACAAAATATAAATAATAAATAACCATTGAAAAGTAAAATAAACAATAGATGGTGGTAAAAATGTAAACACATACCTGGAAGAAATTGATTGTAACTTTTACCTCATGAAGCTTCAATTTCTCCCAAATTTTCTCAAAATTTTCATATGTTCAACATCACCTACTTATTTGATTTAAAATGCTAAGTAATGATTTATTTATTTTTTAATTGCACCCTTTCCAAACTTAGATCGAAAGACAAGAGTGGTAAAAATGAGCTCTTCAAAATTACTTATGAATAAAAAATTGTCAATTTGTAGAAAATTCTTGGAATTTATTCATGTATGATCAATGTGATGAATTTTGAAAAACAAGACAATTGAAGGCTTGACAAATATGTATGATCCGATAATTCAAGAGCTTATAAAATTCTCTAAGCTTCTTTTCTATTATTTAAATGGGATGCCCAAAATAAATCAGATTCATTATTGGCTTTATTGAAAATCTGAAATAATGAAATAAATGCAAACAGAAAAGAAAATTAATCTATTCATATTTCTAACTCAGTGAAGGAAATATGACTAGGTATATTCATACTTCCAATGTAACCATGTAAGCATTTTAATTCTTGTATATATGTACATTTCAAACATCAGTAACAAAAATAAAAATATAATTAAACTAAGGAAACGAAATCTAAAAGCAGAATGTACATTTATTGTTAGTAATTTATTTATAATCACCTTCTTTTGAGATGTCCTTTCCAACTGAATTTCAATTGGATCATATAAATCTGGATTGGTTTCCATTAATGATGGGTGAATATTTAAAAGAGAATATGATAGACCAGATTGTGGATAAGGAATTTTAGATACAATGGCCTGCATGAATTTTTTAGTGTTATGTGCAGTGTTAAACTATTAATAATCTTCCATGAAGGAAATTTTTCCAAATGTCTTTCAAATGGATCAATAAAAAACAGATGGAAGTGTGACAGATACAATGGAAGATTATTAATTGAATTAGATTGTTGGTCATATTGTGAAAATACACTCTTGTTGGCACTGCTTTTGAGAAGTCAGAATTAATTGATAAGGAATGAACATCAATTGAAATCGGAAGTTTAATATCTCTTGATGTTCACAATTATAATTTGTGTCTTCATTTTTCCATTGAGGTAATGCATCAATTGAGTGTTCAAAATTGAGTTGCTTAATATGCCTACATGAAGTATCTAAAAATCTAAGACTAAAAACTGAAAATAAATCTAAAGTTAAGAATAAATGATGGAAAAATAAAAAAATTGAATCATAGTTTACATTAGTGTTACAATTATTGTTACAACACAATTGGGACTGACTTAAATCAATTTCCTCTTCACAATAATTGAGTAGAATAATGAAATTAGAATGATTGTTGATACCATCTTGTGAATTCGAGAGAGTGCTATGACTCTAAATGGGACTGTGAGCTTGATAATCATATAAATCATAGATTGGAATGGTTTCTTGAATGTTGAAATCATGATTATGATTATTTATTTGAAAATGAAAACCATTTGAAACAATTTCTAGATTAGATTGTTCTTCATTTTCACATGTGATTTGACTTTGATCATGAGGATTCAATTGTGAAGAAGACAAATCAATATCCTCAATGTCAAATTAGCTATCATAAATGACCTCAAGAAATTCATTAGAATTACCTTCGATCTCATTCAATGTATCAAAACAAGAAAGAATATTGAGCTCATGTTCATTAATGTCAGGAGAATGATAAATAATTAATTCTCTATCTTGATAAAAACTAATTGGCAATTCACTTAGATCAACCTCTCTATTTTCTAGAATATCTTTAACGTGAGGAGATGACAAATTGCTATTAGAAAAATTATCAGGATAAAGGGGAAAATATGAATCCGAAACAATGCATTTGAAAATGTCTCTATTTGAGAACTCTTCTGCATTTTCTTCATTGAAAATTTCATATTTGAGATCATTTACTTGGCTACTTGTGCTTTCTTGAAGAATGTTTCTATTTTCTCCTGAATTTGGCATTTTCTCATCGTAAAAGAATTCAGAAATTTGTACATTTGATTGTGTATTATTGGAAATTTTAATCGTTTTTTGTACGTGTCGGATTATGCTATGATTTTCTAATTCTAACTCACACTTATTTTCATATTTCAAAGCGGTATCTTCTTCAAGAGTGTTGCTAGTATCTTCTTGCGGTTGAATAGTGAAATTTTCCAAGCTTTGTGATTGTGATTCATTGACTTGTGAAGATGCACATTGATCTTTATGAATATTGTAGGAAGTGTGCACTAAATGAAAGAATTTATCATATATAATAGAGACTACTAATCATCATTTGTTTGCACCTCCATATTGGGATTTTCAATAATGTTAATGAAATTAGAAGGAGATTGATCAAAGCATTAAAGAGCTTGAAATAATTTCACGTGGATTATGAATGGAAGAAAGAGAGAAAATATGTTCAAACAAATCTAATAATTCATCTTTCGAAGTTTTGTCTTCAATTTTAAATTTTAAACAATTTAAATGAAATCTAATGGTAAAATCAATTCAAGACTCACTTTCAAACCTTCGTAGATATTCGATTTCGTCACATACTTGTTCGTAGTCATAGCCATCAAAGTTACAAAGGAACATTGTAACAAATTATTCCCAACTGTAAATTGAGGCAACTGGAAGTGATTGACACTAGCTTCTGGCTTTTTCCAAGAATATAAGAGTAAAAATCTTGCATAAAATATCTTCATCAATATCATGAAAAGTAGAATTTGCAAATTTTTGAATGAATTGTAAAGCATGATTAAATGCAAAAGTATTATTCTTACCATTAAACTTTGCCTGAGACAAGAGTCTTACTATTTCTGATGGAGTATTGGAATATGCACGTCCAGAAATACAACTCCAAATTGGAAGTTTAATAGGAACCATTGTAATAAAAATAAAATGTTAGAATATAAGGACTCCAGAGTAAAATAAGTCTCAGACCCTCCTTCTAGTGCCAAAATGTTGAAGCCTTGAAATTCGTTGCAACAACATGGGGGATGACCACCCAGTCAGGACCTTAATGTAGCTCATTTTCCATTTGAAATCGTGGCTCTGACTGGTTTAACTAGGTCTAGTTACCCTCTCTCAATCTCTAATAGCTTAAAATATAAATTTTGTCTACCAATGGGAAAGAGCCATCAGAGCATTTCTCTTGCTAATCAGGCAAGAGAGTGATCCTTAAGTTAATTTGGGGCTTAGCCAAACCACAAATAAAATTTTCCCTCTTTTGGAAGATGACTTCTAGAAATGTAGAATTAAATCTAAATGAAAAATTATTCTAAAATGCAAGAAAAAGGAAATTTATCATAATCCTATCTCAATTAGGCAGATATCGATCTAACCCAACCGAGAGCAAGATATTTAAATGATTGAGATTTAAATATGTATGGCTTATCTGAATATCAAATTAACGAAATAGTTCAATTAACTGACATTATGAATACCAAAACACATCCTATTCAGAGATCTCTCAACTAAAATAATCAACCAACAACATTTAGGAAATAGTTCACAAAAATGATATTGATTGTTAAATCAGTAATTCGAATAATTAAACAATAATATGAGGGAATAGTTCACAACATATCACTATTTATTTAATCAATATTTAAAAGACAGATTTCTGAGTAAATAGTTGCTCAGAAATCAAAATTGAGCCCATAAGAGCAGAGATAAATAATAACATATAATTGAGACAAATTACTCATATCAAAAATAGTGCACAAATATGAATAAAATGACACATTCCTGCTATCATAAAAGGAAACCAATATTTAAAACAATAGTATTAGAAATACTAATTTATTGAATCCATTTCTTTGACTCTGCTATCCAACAGTCTTTTATAATACTTGAACTTCTGCTTTTAAAACTAGAGTTGTAAGAGTGCAAACTCTACCCCTCATACATGATTCATAATGCAAAGAAAAAATCTTCAATAATCACCAGATTTGAGTTTTCTCTCCTCTACCCTACAACACTAAATCCTCTATATAATAGTGCCTTCAAGAATTCCTGAATTGCAGAGAAGAGGAGTCTTTATTACATTCTACAATCTGATATTTATAATACTTACAAAAGGATTTCTTCATAAGAAATTTTGTTGAAGAGTGGTTCTGCTCAATCAATTTTCATTGGTTCAAAATCATATTTTTCAATATTTGGAGCTTTTGCATTGATTGATATTTTATTTTCCTCATCTCTTCAACTGTTTTCCTTCAAAAAAAAATCAAAAAAAATAAATCAAATGTAAAAATAAAATCAAATGCCAAATCTGGAATTGAAACAAATCCAATTAAAACTTAATTACATAATTTAAATAAAAGAAATCTAAGCTTTCAATTGATGCATGTGATGATATAATTGGTCAAGGATAATATAAACGAATGGATCTACACTCAGAAGAAGTTGTGGGCCAATGAAAATGCAAAAAATTAAACTCAGAAATTAGTTTTGTTAAAAAAAATCAAATCTTGATATCCTACTGCATTTCAGATCCAATAAATGATCAAATCTAGAAATGAAACCACTTCAGGAATAATATCCATGATTTTGTCTATCCAATGAACCATTTTGGGTCTCATTTGGTTAAATAAAACTTCATTTATGAGCTTCCAAAGTTGGTATATAAAAATGGACATAATTCTGAAATTTCTATTGCTTAAGCTAAAAATCAGAAATTTTAAATTAAATTTTAATTCTAAATTAGATTATAATATTTAATTAATTAATACTAATTAATTGTAATTATATTATTAATCTAATTTAGTTACAATCTAATTCTAAATTAAGTTATAATTATCTATTAATTAATACTTAATTAATTACATGATTAATCGTAATTAATAAATTAATTATAACTAAATTAAACTAATTAAAATTTGATTTAGTGATTAATTAAACTATTAAAATATCACATTAATATTATAATTTAAATTATAATAGAATTATAATATAAATATTATAATTAAAATATAATATATATTTTAAAAATATTTATTCAAAACATATATTACATAATTAAACCATGTGAGGGTGAGGAGTTATAAGGAGTGGAGTGGTGAGATAGATATGGAGAGATAAGGTGGAAGGTATGGAGAGGTAAGGAGTGGAGGGTGAGGTGGACAAAGAGATAAGGTGACATGAGGATGAGTGAGGTGGAGGTATGTGAGGTATAAGGACGTCAACTCAAATCATATATTAAAAAAATTTAACCCTTCCTATATATCAAATCATCGTTTATTGCAATTTCAAAATGGATGCGTATGAAGTTTTAGATAAATTTGCGATATGTGATATCACAATAACGAAGTTTTATCGCAAATATTTTAAGATCACATTTTTTGGAAGGATGTGAAGTGAGACTCACGTGGGATTAAGAATCCTACAAATTAGGCTACAATCATTTTGCAACTTTGGAATTTTGGGTTTGGTAATTTATTTTAAAATAATAAATTAAAGTAAATTACCAAGATCTCGAAATGCGTTTTAGTCCATTGTACAATTTGGCCAGGTCATTTTGTAGGACCGTTAGTGAAAAATGAAAAAATAAATAAAAATTAACTAAAAATTAATATTTAAAATGAAGACTATTTTAATTGCGAAAATAACAATATTATACATTTTTTTACATTTTTTAAACCCAAGCGACACGAATATGATCAAACTTCAAAGGAGTGTCATTTACAAACTGGTTGACCAAATGGAGTGAAACAAGTATCGTTGGAAAGCTTGTGAAAAATTGGATTCAATGAAACAATCAAAATGGAAATCTAACAAAAATGAAAAATGTTGAAATTTTAGGACAATTAACTTAATGAAAATCATAAAAGGTGTTTAACCAAAAATTAATAAAAAGGGTCCCCATTATTGAAATAAATAATTCAAAAATGGGGGGTGTTGGGTTTTCCCTTCAACACCACAAAATATTTGTACCATGTATTTCTTCCCGAAAGGATCTCTTCTTGCCAACTCAAGCACGAAGACTGACCCTAAGAGTGTTGATATAATTTAACCCATGACCCCTCAATAACATAGGTGCTTTAACGATGCGAACTCAACCAATTGAGTTAATCATGAGGGATTTTTTTTGGATGTGGTTCACGGAATCCAGAAATCGTGACTGCTACGTCCACAGAAACATTGTTCCAGGTGGATGTACTAGAAGGGCTCACTTCCATTCGTCTCATTAACAGAGGCTAACCTCGAGATCGTTGAGGAGAATTGACCCTATGACCTCTCCATAGTGAGGTGCTTTAATGACGAAAACTCGACTAATTGAGATAACCCTCGGGGAAGATTTCATTTTAATTGTAGCAAGGATGCTTCTTCAATTTTCCTTTTTTACTTTTCATATATTTTTTTATTTCAACTCAAATATTTAGTTATTTAATATATTATTTTTACCTTTTCCATTAATTATAAGCTTTTTTCCCCATTTTTTCCCCTTTCATCAATTTTAACATTTTTCTATATTTTTTCTTATTTCATTTTGTTATCATTTTTTCTTATTTTCAACTTTATTATTACTGCTCAACTACTCCCACGTATTTTCTATTTGCAAAACACATATAACTGTAATTCAACGAAAATAATTTGAAAATCTCATAAATAACTTTTTTCTATTTTATATTTCATTGCTTAAAAAAAAATCATTTATTATAGTTGATTGGCCTATAGTAAGTAGTCAAAATCTTAATAAGAATGTAAATGAAATGGATCAAATCCTACAACCATCTTTGCATTCAATATCACAATTCAAGGTAATTTTGTATATATTTATACTTTTTATAATTACTAATAGAGTTTTACATTAAATTTAGCTTGAATTTCACTCTTATTTCTATTTATAATATTATGTTTAAAAAAATACACTTCTTGAATGTAAAAGTTTCCTATGGGTTTAAAAAGCCATGACGTACATTTTAGAGGAAATAATTGACATGGAATCGAAACAAACCTTACTATTAATAGAAATTTTGCTTTGCACCTTGCTATTCGACCAAGCCTAGATTAATATATCAATCTAGTGGATTCCATGGAATATCACAAATATATTGTTCACCAAAAAGCTGAGACTGACTATATGTTAGAGGAGATGTTGTTGGTAGACTTGACAAAGGAATTGGGTTCTTCTCCCATCACATGAACATGGGAAGTAGGAGGTCAATCCTCCTCTATATTTGACACATCATATTTCAGAGGAATGGCTAGTGTCCACATGCCCTTCTCATCTGGCACAACTCCCTTGTTCTTTTAAACCCACCAAGACAACGAAATTAAACACTTTTCCTTCAAAAATTCTCATGAATTGTTCACCAGCACCACACTAAGATTTCCCTCAAACTTCAAAAACTTATCTTCCCCTTGCCACCAAACCATGATGTGTAGCTAAGCTTATATTTTGTGTCAATCACTAAGTTTCTTTGAGTCCTTCAGAAATGGAGACTTTCTCATGTCAATCTCTAATTGACTCCCTACATGCTCGAACCTCAGAAACTTTCTAGATAGTGCGAGACCAGATCCAAAACATTCACTAACCAAATAGCATGCATCCCTGGGAGAGCCTCAAACCTCTCTTGAACATTTTGTTCCCAACATTGAGATATCCAATAATGAAGGAAATCACCAAAATGTGGGCTTTCTAGGAATGTAGCTCAATATGCTCTGCACAATATTGAATACATTGAGAATTACAAGGGTCACACAGAGGTTGTGGCTGAACAAAGTTCTATTCACATCCTTATCCTTGTAATTAATAAGAATCATCTTAACATATACCAAGAGTTGTTCCCTGGAACTAGTTTTAATAAACAGAGACTTGGGTTCCACTGAAGTGTAGATAACGAACCATTCATTCATCACTTTTTATTTTTTTCTAGGGTGTAGCACTTTTTTGTACCACTGGCGGTCGTGGTCATGGCATATTTTTTGAGAAAAAAATATGGGAAATGGGGATGAGTGTGGTATTGAAGATACCATACCACTCCAGATTGCATATTTTTCCTCTCCAAGCTACCACAATTTCACAACTACCGAGCCTCTACTTTCCTTGATATGTGGCCATGGCCACATAGATGATCCAATTATATTCTTAGCTCCAAGCCTCCATAGGCATGGAATTGAGCATGAAGTCCTGGGGAAGCTCAAAGAAATATGTGGCGTAGAGGAAACAAGTGACTTGGTAGTCCCATCCATAATCCCTTGTGGTGAGTGAAACCTTGTGGAAAAAGTATTTCTTCCCGTATTTTTCGCTACTGCAGAACTTGGATTGGGGATCACTATTTAAGGTGTTTTTGGTGGCCTATGTGAATAAATATGGATTCTCTCACATCATTTTCTATACTAGGCTAGTTGAAGCCCATCATTGTCTATACTAGGCTAGTCAAAGCCCATGAATCCAAATAAGTAAAAAATTTAAAAATTTATACACTCACATTGTTAAATATCACCTTGCTTGAATGCATACATATTACCAAATTTCCATGGGATAAGCCACTAATTTCAATGGTGTCACCACTACAATAGTCTCAGAGAAATACAATGATGAAATATGCAATGTATATTTCCATGGGGCCCACTCGTCAAAAGAGGCAGCATGGACTGCAACACCAACATCGACTAAAGAGGCAACATGGACTACAACACCAACTTTGACTACAATGTTGTGGATTTATCAGAGAGTACAACCCATTGTTCAAGTGTTAGATCCATCCATTCACCCAATCAAATAATTTAACAATTTTTTTAATTAATTTAAATGTATGAAAAATATGAAAAAAATAGCCCTCCACCAAGAGTAATTTAATCACATCAATTATATTCGACGAATAAAAATGGGAATATTAATTGTGAAAATTAGAAAATAAGAATTTGTAATTCAAATAAAAACATAAATAAATTATATTTGAAAAATATTTAGGTTATCTTGAAAATTTTGATGGATTAATTATTACACATTATTTTTTCGCATTCATGGAAATTTATACCATACCCCTTTCCTTCACCATAAGAAGCATAATTGCTATCAATTCGTGAAGAAGATGGAAGAAATAAATTACTCTGGAAGACAAGAATATTTTGAAATACCTTTTAAAAACCCTAATTTCAAAGGATGTTGTACTTTGGAGCATGATTAATTTCAATGATGCTAGGTTGTCACATGTTGTATACTTGTTGAGCTACGACACTTGCACTTTTTTTTGTTAAAAAGGTACGATATTGTTTTAACAAAGATAAAATTAGAAAAGGAATGAGGAACTTCTATTCTATAAGCCTCATGGATGGAATATCCTCCAAGAGATGTGGATTTTACTTGCATCCCTAACTTGTTGGATCTCATCCTCCATCCCTTATCCTCCTCCCATCCTTTGCCAATCCTACAAGTACAACCATCTCCCATTGAGACACCACTAGTTAGAAAATCTCAAGAAATTTATTACCTTGGTGAATCTCTGTTTAAATACCAACCTTTTGATCACAAGACTTTAGAAGGAAAGGAATTGGAATGAATGAACGATCTGGAGGATACCTACAACATCAAGGCTCAGGTTGTAACCAATTCTTTCATGATTAATACAATTATACCTTTATTTCCAATATATATTGCCTGCATTTTATGGTTTTTATTACATATCTCCTTGATCATATGTATAGGTATTGCTCAAATAATATTTACGTAGATGTGCTTTGATATCTTGTTTTTTTGTGTTATCTGCAGGTCTCTTCTTCACAAACACTACAGAAAAAGTTGGAAGCTAAAAATTACAAGAAACTAACGAGGACAAACATCGATTAACAAGGTACAAATCACTCATCTGAATTTTTCTCATCTATGATTTGATCATATGTACTTACGAGAAGTTTTTTATTCTTGTTTGTTTTGTTATAGATATAGGGAGATTACACTTGTCTGTAAGAGGGATTTTTCCATCAACAAAATTGTGACCATACTAGGGAACGATCTTCAGATCTATTCTTCAGATTCGTTTTGCTTGATTGTTTCCTTGTTTTCTTGAGTCTTTATTCTTTTTAAGTCACTAATGAGGAAGATCTGACTCTTAAACCCCATATCCCTTCAAATCGTGGAAATAAATTTTTACTTTTCTTGTTTTTTGTCCCTTTCGCGCCTTCTGTAGGGAACAATGCAACAATGTCACATTGTGGTAGATTAGAAACTCCGACACGGTCTATCTATCACATTTCTCTGCAATGCAGTCTACAACACTGCCCAAAAAATTAAAATTTTCCTAAGTTTTCCCTCGAATTGATCTTAGATATGATTTCGATGTGGTTTTTGAGTTTGCTTACAATTTATATATAGACTGAAATTTTCATATTTGGTCCTTTTTTGTCTGCTTTTTCACCTTTTTGTTTGAGTGTGTGTTGGAAGTGTTCTTCAAATTCGTGTTGATTTTTTGAGTGCATGTTTTGTTTGCATATTTTTGCTTCATGTTTTTCATCATCATTGAATTCTTTCATCTTGTTTGAAAGTAAGGAAGCAAAAAATGGATTTTTAGGAAAAACCTTGAATTCTAGTTCATAGGTGGAGTATTTTTTAGCTTGCATTTTTAAGCAAAGTTGCACTAAAAATAAAATTCCCCCTCATGAATGTGGGGGGGGGAAGGGTGTCAAGAATCACGTATCTTATAGTTTCTTTGATTTCCATTCAAATATTAGTTCATGTTTCTTGAATTGAATGCTACACCTGTTTTTTTCTTAAAACCTCTTACTACTTATTGTAGCTAGAATTTATTGCGGTGAAAAGATTGCATTTTCATTTTGGCTCATTTGAGATTTTGGGTCATGTCAAAACATCATTCTTGTCCACTCCATATACCTATTAAGTAAAAAAAAACCATAATTTTAACACTTAATAAAATTGATTTGACATTTTTACATTTCTCTGATAACACACCTACATTAGATTAGTTGTAAGGCCTTGGAATAGGTGGTGAATTTAAAATCTCTAATGCTACAAAACAAGCTTTGAATCTTGAGTGAAGGAGTGAAAATCCATTTCCAGCATCACATTTTTGGGAAGCTCCTCTCACACAAGAGTTAAGAACGAGGTCACATTGGGGCTAATTAATTAATCTACCTCACTTCATTTGTCTTGGTGATGTTGATTTGCACATTTTACAAACAATGTTGTAAAACAGTTGGGGATCACTTGGGAGGACTACCCTCATTTTGAGGAACCTCTCAGGGGTATTTCAGGTTTATTGCCCTTCCCTTTGTTTGTATTTTTGACTGAAAATTATCCCCCTAGGCTGGGTTTTTATAGGTGGTGACCTTAGAGGATTTTATCTTAGGGATCATACATGAGGTGATTGTGAGGGGGATGTCCTCGCTATACCTGGGATAAGCGTTGGTCAAACTAACTCGAGACTTCCTGGAGGGTGATCTGCTATATGTGAGGGTGCTTGCACTAGGGTTGGACTATTAAGAAGGTCACCAACATTATTATTCCATCCACTCTCTTTTTTGCCACTTTCATATTGATCTCACAATGTTGGATTTGTGGGAGGGTTTGTGTGTTTGCTTCCTTGGATTTTCTAGTGTGTTCTATTTGTTTTCCCAATGATAAAACCTTAGGTTATGTCTGAAGAAAACAATTCCAGAGTATACCAATCAAGGAACCTCTTTTAATGGGGATCCTGGTCCTTTTCCTTGATTTGGAAATATTGGTCCTCCTTACATGGATTCATTATCCATTCTCAGATTCATGAAAATTTTACTGATATGGTTGTTTTCAACTTTGTTAGTACCAAACACCCATACTACTCCTCACAATAGTTCTCTACCTCAACAACATCAACCTCATGTTGACCCTTTTCCTTATTTTCCCATTGTTTCTTCTCCCCTTTATTCTTCCTTGCCTTGTGAAAGTCTTGATGCTAGTAACCAGTAAGTTGAGAAGAAGAAGAAAAGGAAGAATAAGAAGAAGCAAAATAAGTAAGGGGGAAAACAAATAACCACTTTTTTGAGTGTTGATCAGGTTAAGAAATATTCCATCATACACCGTAAGCCCAAATTCTCTTGTAAGCTTTGTAAAGGTGACCACCTTCTTATTGATTTCCCTAGTATTCCTAAAATATTAGAAGTGTGGTCTAAGTGTTCTTATCAACTCAGTATTGGTCCAACAACAAGTGATTTTAAGGTTCCAGGGAAAAAGGGTAAATCTAGGTTTCCTTTTAGGTTATGCAAATGGAGTCATCAAACTCATCTTTTCCCTCATATGGATGAAGCCTCAAAATTATTGGAAAACCTTGTTATTTCTTAGCAGCAACTACCAGGTCATTACCGTAAGCTTTCTCCCAACCCACCATCAATTTATGAAGTGATTGATCCTAGTTCACCATCGCTCGATCCCACTTTTCCATTTGAGATTAAATCCCATACCACTCGGGTTTATGAACCATTAGTTGATGAAGTGTTTGAATTGATTCCATCTTCGATCAATCCCACTCTCCCCTTAGAGAGTGAAGTCAATACATCTCAAATTTTTCTTTTTACTTAAGATTCCACCATACAAGGAGGCATTTATCGTGTTCCCATGAAATACCCTCCAATAATTGAGGTTACATTGTAGTATTAGAGCATTTGGTTCATAAACCAGGCCTTAGAACCATTTTCATTTTCTGTACTAATATTTATTATTTGCTTGAACTATTGTAACTTGATGATTGATTGAAAGAATTATTATGGATAGAAGAGGAGTTGGAAGGAGTAAGGATACAATAAAGTGCAACATGGCACCACCTTCATAGCCAACTCCTATCACCCCACTTACTAGCAGGGACCATGTTGTGGAGCATGAAAAGATTCTTGTTATGGAATTGTTGAGATTAATGAGATTGTTTCAACATATGTGTAAGGTTTTGATTAATCATTTGGAATAGGAAGAGGGAGGACTCGTTTCTCTTATTAAAGGGACCCAAAACCCAACAAGAAGCATTTGCATTGGGAATTAGAAAAAGAGAAATTCATGGAGTTTTGGGTTCTAATGATGGAGAGGTAGTATAAACTTGGATTGAGAACATAGAAATGTGTTTTTCTTTGAGGGACTACACCTCGAATTTGAAGGCAAGGATGGGTGTATTTATATTAAAAGAAAGTACTTTATTATGGTGGAAGAAACTCTTGCCACAACTTGGGATGGATATTTCAGAGGTAAAATTAGAATTATTTGAGGAAAAATTAGGGAACATTACCAATTAGAGGAATTCACTAAAAATAAATTGAATGATTTCATTACCTTAAATCATAACAGTCAATATATAGCTAAGTATGAATCTTGATTCATGGAACTTCTCATATACGTTCCAAACTTAAGTATAGAGAAGTTAAGGGTTAATAATTTTGTTTATGATATGCATTATAACATCTAATCCAAGGAAGGAATTTTAATGCTTCATACCTTTCTTTAGGTGGTTCAACAAGCCATTGTCATTGAAGAGGATATTTTTAACAATGGACCAAGTGGGCCACTAAGGCCTACTAGGTCAGGAACACTTACTATGAAAAATTCATAGCATAAATACCATCAGAGAGGGCCAGCCTACAAGTAACAAAGACGATCAATAAAGAAGCAAAGGCCACCATATCGACCTCCAACACAAAATTCATAGTCTGCATCACTAGGGTTAAGGTTGACAATGCAACATTCACATTTTATACAACAATACCATCCTACAAAATAGTCTTATACTACACCTCCACAAAATTTAACACAACATTCTGATTCATACCAAAAAAATTCCAGGAAATCATTCAATTCAACCAATAGTGGGAGCGAGGCTCCTAAGAGGGGGTTGTTGGACTTGTGAAGTTCCACACTATGAGAGGGTTCTCCCTCAATGACAAGGTAAGTCCAACATAGCACAATAACAAGCCACCATGGGATATATGGGAAAGGCTCATAGAATGCATGCAGTAGTGAAAATTGCTAGGTTGAGCACCAATCCTATACTTAAGATGATAGGTAATATCAATGGTAATTTTTCTTCTTTTTATAGATCTAGGAGCTATTGAATTTTTTATTTCACATAATGTATTATAAAAAATCAATAATGAGGCAGTTGCACAACATGACTTTAGGAATGTAGAGATGGATTGTGGTATGAAAAGGAACGTAGGTAAGGTAGTAAGAGATTGTGAGATAGAACTCAATGTATTTAAGGCTAATATATTGTTATATAGTATGGTCCTCGGATCATCTGAAATTGTCGTAGGAATGGAATTGTTAGAGAAGCATGAGGAAATATTATACTATAAGGATAAGGTGTTGCATTGTTTTGACGATTATGGTCAGAGGAAATCCCTAGTGGGGAAAAACTAAGCTATCTCCAAGATTCATCTCGTCTATGAATCTAATGAGATGGAAGTGAAAGTGGTGCCAATGATACATGATTTAATTGATAAACAAAAAATAGGACTTAGTTGATCTGGATAAGTATCCAATTCTTGTTTAATTCAAGGATGTGTTCCTAAAATAATTACCTGGGATACCTCTTAACAGGGGGATCGGTTTCACTGTTGATATTAAGCCTAGCTCTAAGCCTATCGAAAAAACTCCATATCATATGTTGACTCTCGAATTGAATAAATTACATATTCAATTGAAGGAGATATTAGATTTGGATTTCACAAAACCTAGCATGTCTTCTTGTGGGGCACCAATATTTTTTTTCAAGAAGAAAAATGGATCTTAGAGGTTATGCATAGACTATCGTTAGATGAACAATTTGATGATTAAGAATAAATATACTTTACTAAGCATAGATTGATTGTTTGACCAGATGAACTAAGAAATCATACTTTCTAAAACAGATTTGAGATTTGGATATTATCAGTTGATAATTAAGGAAGAGGATATCCCAAAGACATCCTTTAGGAAAATATTTGGGTAATTTGAGTTCATATTACTGTCTTTTGTGACTCAAAATCTCCCTAGGTGTTTTCATGAGCTCGAAAAACAAAGTATTAAAGAGTACCTAAATAATTCCATGCAAGTTTTTATAGATGACATTTCGATCCATTAGGGTAATAGAAGAGTATAACAAGCACTTGAGACTCATATTGTAGCACCTCAAAGATAACAAAATTTATGGAAATTATTTAAATTTTCATTTTACCAGTCTAAGATTCACTATCTTGGACATATAATCTTTGGGGAGGGAATTGTAGTGGATCCTACAAATATTGAAGCCATCATGAAATGGACAACACTAAAAAATGTTCATGAAGTATGTATTTTTATGGGAATGGATTGTTGGCACATAGGGGTGACCCTGGGTTTTGAGTTAAGCCACAAAACCCCCTTAGAAACTAGCATTTTCGAAACCTTTAAGCAGGTGAGGTCTCACCTGAGGTATTATGATGGGTTTGCAAGAACCTTTGAAGGTTATGCAAGGGAAAAGGGGAAACAAAACGATTTTGGTTCCCAAAAACCCACCCCAAACTACGGTATTTACCATTATATGTCATAGATGTATCCATTCAATAAGAATTGCGTTCATAAACCTTAAAAAAATGTGTTGAAACATTCCTAATAAACTACAATACACATTATTTAAGTGAAAACACATTGTTTAACCAACAAAGTAACTATTTGACATAAGTTTCCTATGCAAGCACAAAGCTAAATATGTCGCAAAATAGGGGAACATAAATTCATTCATACATTGACACTATTATTTATATTATGATTCAACCACAAACTACCAGCATAGGACATTCTTCAAAAAATCTATAAAGACTCCATAAATCATTCATTTATCCAACCATTAGTATAAAATGAAATACAATAGAACCATAAAAACTTGTAAAAAACCTCTATATGCATCATATTAATAGAAAATGACAATAATACACATTAAAATAAGACCATCATTTTCCATACCATATTATCAAGGAAACCCCAATGCAATTAGCAGAGCCAATATCCAAAAAGGTATCAATGAGAAATAGCATTAAAGGAAACAACATTAAGCTAAACAAAAAAATAAGAGAACAATAATTAGGTTGAAAACAACAAAACAACATAACAATCTAGATTCAACATCAACTCTTTATATAACTTCTATCTTAAACATCATGCTCCTGGGAATATTAGGCCAACTCACCCTAATGAGGTGTCCATGTTCATGTCAAGCCACAACCAACTACTTGACCATAACGGGTAGATTAAAAACTAACTTCTTGTCTGCAACTAAATGAATCATACATATAGAGAGTGTGATATCAACAACAACATATTTATGTTTTTTCATAGTCTTCATTTATTTCGACGCACATCTATGTGGTGTGCCATAAATATTCTTGTTAAGCATGTGTTTTTCCATGTTGTTTATGGGCCTCCTAATTAGGTAAAACATAAGGCCCATCTAACCTCTTCTAGGAACATAAAGGTTGTATTAAGCCTTTATTTTTGCACTTAATAGTACTTTCTTATCTTAAATGAGTTCTTGGGAGGGCTAAAGAGAATTTTCATTCTTTATGTGCCAAATATGTTTATTGTGCAAGATATTAAGGGGATTTTTCACTGATTATGAAGATATCCATTCAAAGATATTCGTGGGGCTTGCCCCTTGCTACATAAGGTTCAAAATTGGATGGTTTAGGATAATAAATACTCCTTCCTATTGTTGTGAGGTCACTTAGGGAACATGATCTAGTTCTCTAGGTATTTTAGAGGGAAAGTAGTCCTCCTTTCAAGGAGCTTTCCTGTCATTCACTTTTCATAAACAATGGACTTTAATAGCCCATAAGGAAGTGAGTAGAAGCAAGAGAATAACAATGTATAGCATTATAAAGTATAGTTTTGCAACTTTTGCAACTTTTTACCATGTACAAGAAATTATTCAAATAATGAAAGTCATCTTTGATTTCAGTTTTTGGTCTACTTCTACTTCAGGGTTTTGAGATTCCTTTGGTTAGTTCCCACCCAAGGTAATCAAGACCCCTTCTGTACCATCACTATTTATGCATTTGTTAATTTCTATAGTAAATTTCAAAATATTGATTTTATTCATGGGTAATTATATGATTTATGAATAATATTTATTTACAAATATTTTGAGCATTAGATGATAGTGTTGATAGTGGTTACATAGATCAAGTAGATTTATTGTTTATGCATTTCAGTTCACTTGGGTTTCCACTATTTATTTGTTGTTCTCCATTTATTGCTTCACTGTGTTTATGCAGTCCCTTGACTTCACTCTCCTTTTTTACTTCTCTTGTACTGTAGATCAAAATTGTGAATGATGGATGCCAAATATGTCGAGCTCCTCTTCTATTTATACTGCTTCCATGGGATCAAATTTCTCCAATTTTGGACAACTTCTTCAAGGCAGGGTCGACTTGGTGAGAAGGTGACAAATGACTATTTTGACTCAAATAATTTTCTTTATATGGTACAAAATCCCAATAAGGATCTATTAAATGTGAAAAATACTCTTAAGACTCAAGAGAAACCCTATAAGCCTACAATGGAGGCTTTGACCTAATAAATAAAAAAAATGAGCATGAAACCCATGCTTGAAAATAATTTTATGTTTCTTCTTTTTCAATTTTACAATAAATACATAATGACACAATATAATAGAAATTATGAAGACTGGTCATATTTACATTTTCAACACTCCCTCTTAACTATGGCGGTATTCATAATAGTACAACTAGGTACAAGGATAAACTGAATTTGACATTTTTCTTAGAAGAGTTACAACATACAAAATTCTTGGGATACCCTCACTACCAAGGTATCCTGCCAATATGGACTAAGGTGTCATCTATGGAATTTCCACTATCGATACCATCAGGATATAACCCTAGTATCCATTAAACAAGATATATATACCCTCTAGGCCTCCATTCCCTGACTCCAACCCTTACATGGATCCAGGTATCAACACTAAACCAAACCTCCACACAATACCTTCACTCTAGGATCTAGACATCAACTGAGATCTCAATATTAACCAGGCCATGATGTCCTCCCATGTACCAACATGTAGGAATTTTTATGGTACTTAATATCTCCCTCTGAACCAAATCAAATATATCCACTAATATGAGCATGTTCCTAAAATAAAATAAATTATTTTGGGAAAATATTTCGTCAACACATTAGATACTTGCTCATATGTTGGCACATATTGTAGTTTCATGACCCCATATTGAACCAAACTTCTAATTTAGTGGTAATTATTGTTAATATGCTTAGGCTTGACATGGTACATGAGGTCCTCAAACATGTTTATGTTGCTTTGATTATCACAATTTATAATTCTAGGATCCAAGGGACCTCCAAACAAATATGATAGTAGTTTCCTTAACCAAACAACTTATTTTCCAACTTGACAAGAAGCAACATATTCAACCTCGGCACTGCTCAAAGCAATCAAATATTGTTTACGACTCATCCATTAAATCATAGCGGATCCCAGACTAAATAAACCACCAATAGTGCTTCTTTCATTCTTCTCATTGCCACCCCATTCTGAATCTTTGAAACCTATTAATTTGATCTCCTTTCCTCCATACTTTAGACAATGATTAATAGTCCCACAAAAGTACCTAAAAACATTCTTGGAAGCTATCATGCGATTATGACGTGGATCCAACTGAAATTGACTTAGAACATTCACTGCATAACATATATTGGGTCCAGAATTCACCAAATACATCAATAAGCCAACCAAATGACGATAACATGTAGGATCAGTGAGGCTAGAATCTAAACTTCTCAATTTATTTAAATTGGTGATCATTGGAGTTGTCATAGGCTTGGAATCCATTGTACCAAAATTTTGCAAAATATTTATATATACTTTCCTTGACCAAGATAGATTTCTCTAGGTTTCTACCAAACTTCCAATCCCAAATTGTAATGCATAAGTCCTAGATATTTCATTTCAAATTCTGCTGCAAACATATTTTTGAATCCTTGAATTCTATGCTCCACACTGGTAATGAGTTAATCATTCACATATAATAGAATAATGATTGGTTCAATCCTTACTACTTTGATGTAGATATTTGGGTTTACAGATATTTTGACAAATCCAATCCTTAAAAGATAGGTATCCATTCTAGCATATCAAGCTCTGGGTGCTTCTTTCAAGCCATATAGAGCTTTATTCAACCCACAAACATGAGATTCCCTTATATGTATCACAAAACATTATGTTTGTTCAATGTACACTTCTTCATGTATGGTTCCATTCAAGTAAGCTATTTGACATCCATCTGGTGGATGTTTCATCCCATAGTAGTTGCTAAAGAAATCAAGGATCTAATAGCAGTGTACCTGGATGTAGGAGAAAATGTTTCTTCGCAATCCACACCTTCCTTTTGAGAGAAACCCCTTACTACAAATATCACTCTATATTTATCAATGTTCCCATCAGCTACATGTTTGATTTTTTAGATCCATTTAGAAGTGAAAACAAACTTGTCACTAGGTCTAGGAACAATTTCCCAAACCCAATTCTTCATGATTGGTTGATATTCTTCTTGCATGGCTTTCTTCCATTCATCATGATGAGTGACTTGATCAAATGTGGTTGGTTCTACCTAAATTATTTTCGACATATAAGTTTCATATCTGAAGTACCCTTTTGGTTTCTTGCTTTTTCTAAAAGTATCTTTTGTTGCTCCATGTATTTTGACATCTTCAAGTGTAGCTTTTAACCAATTTGGCCTCTTCTTTACTTCGATAAGGATTGAAAGTTGAATGGGTTCACTTGGTACTTTTTCTTATTTATTTGTAGGTGTTTTTCCATGTTACTCTTGTTCTTCAAAGAGTGGGATATATTCTTTATCAAATTCAACGGAGATATCTTTGGAATTCTTGTATGCAAAGTTATGTTCAATTCTATGACCTTGTTTTATGTACATTCTATAATAATTTTATGAAAGGATATGTCCAACAAAGATACTTTTAAACTAGTGGAGTCTAAATTCTTTCTTTTATCCTTAGGAATGTGAATGTAGGCAGGGCATAAAAACATATGGAGATGATCTACATATGTCTTCTTTCCTAAGAATGCTTCTTTTAGTGTCATATTCTCAAGGATTATATGAGGACTTATATTTTGTATATATATTGTTCTCATTGTTGCTTCTCCCCATAAGAATTTTGGAAGGTATTGATCAAATATCATGGTTCTTATGCATTCTTCAATGGTCATATTATTTATTTATGCTACTCCATTTTTTTCGGGATTATAGGGAACTAGGAGCTCCCTCTTGATGCCTACTTCCTTGAAAAAGGATATGAGTTCCTTAGATGTATATTCACCACCATTTTCATATCTAAGAGTATTTATCTTCCTTTATGTCAATTTCTCCACTTATAATTTGAAATCCTTCAATTTTTCAAAGACTTCATCCTTAGTTTTGAGAATATAAATCCAAGTCTTCCTAGAATTATCATCAATTAAGGTCGCATAGTATATATGGCCTCTAATATATTTATCTTCTATTTTTCCACACACATTAGAATGAATGAGGTATAATAGTCACTACTTTAAAATGGTTTCCTCGTATTCTACCCCAATGCACCTCCCTTACATACTCCTTCATGATCCTCCTTCAAGTTGGGGATGCCTTTTACCATTTTACTTAGAAAGAGTAGTATTTTATAATGAAGGTGCATCTCTTTCTTTGTTGAATTTTATGTAGGTGGAAGTGATGAGATGATATGAAATTATCCAAGAACACAATAAAATAAATAAATAAACATAAACGCAGAGATGCAGCAAGAATACAACTTCATTTCATTAATATCAAATAACTTAAATATGCTTACAGATAGAATGGAAATAAACTAACTCGGGTGATGGTAGCTTATCTATGAGAAGAGATGTGGCACCTGCATGTCTCTAAACTGAATTAAAATGGGGCTTAAGGGCCCTTTTATTTTTGAACAACATGGGAAAACCCTAACCCCAATAGATGGAACGCCAAGAGTTTGTGGGTTCCGTTCAGGTTAGCTGGGAAGCCAACTTCCCAGGGTCATAACTTGGTCATATTATCTTCGTTTGGTGTGTACAATATATCATCGGAAATATATCTCTGAATACTATAGGATTTGCCATAGGCCCTTTCCTATGGCTATAATCCTACAACAGACCTCAAAAAAACTCCGTTTAGGGGGTCAAAACTGCTTCGGAAGTTCAGGACCCAAAAAACTGCTAAAAATATTAAATGATGATATAAACAAGAAAAATAATGAAACCGAATGGAGTTATAGGTGGAATAGGTGGGTGGCCATCAATATCCACTTGGATTTCCTTCCCCCTTAGGAATCAATGTTTCCCATTACGTGCAGAGCCTCCACGAGGTGAGGAAATTTCTGTTGAACCTGGTCCATGGTGAACCACTTGCCCTGGTGAAAGTAGCGCTGGAGGCGATCCACCTTGAACACTAGGTGCAGAACAAGGGATGGTGGAATACTGAGCTCGAAGGCATTTTCCCCTATAGCCTTGGTGATGGTGTACGACCAATATCATATCGGGTGAAGCTTGCGGTGTGGTCCAATGAGGCGCTCCTTCTACAAATATATCCAAACTTTATCGCCCACCTGGAACTTGTGTGGCACCCAATGCTGATCATATCAATGCTTGTACTTAGAATTATCTTTGTCCAGTATATCATGGAGTTGTTGGCAGATGTGATAAATTATCTCAATGAATTTTTTCACCTTGTCAACTTCGAACTAGACATGAGAAAAATCTCACCTGAGTAGCTACAAATGGTATGGCGACATTAATGGGACATAATGGATGGAATTACAAACCCACCTAATAGGGGTTATGACTAGTTTAATTGTGGAGAGAATGGTTATAGTTGTGTTGGACACAGGGGAGGCTTTCATGCCATGTGTGTGGATGCTTCAAGTTGTAGATGCGCATAATGTGTATGATCATCCTGTTGATGACCTCTATTTGGCCATCAGTTTGGGGGTGGAAAGTTGTGGGATTAGTGAGATTGGTCTCCAGCATTGACTAGAGACTTGACCAAAATGTAATAAGGAACATGTTGTCCCAATATGTGATAATGTACTGTGGGATCCAAAAGTGTACCCACACTCGTTCAAATAATATTTTAGCAGTGACTTCTAATATGATATTCTTCTTGCAGGCCACCATGATGGCCATCTTCGAGAATTTTTTAATGACCATAAAAATGCATTCATTGCAATGCTTGGTAGAAGGAAGGCTTGACATGTAATCCATGGAGATGGATTCTCAAGGTCGACTAGGGTTGGGTAGCAGAGTATATAGGCGTTGCTTCTTGATGGTCAGTTTGGAAATGGCACAGGAAGTGAAGGATCCGATGTACTTCCTAACATCATGTCGAAGGTTCAGCCAAAAGAAATACTTTTGTAGTACTGCCACTATTTTCTCAACCCAAAATGTCCAGCGACCTGACTATAGTCTTCTTCCAAAATCATCTTGGCATGCTTTCTTGAAGGAATATAGAGGTGTCACAAGTGGAATAATATTGCATCCTGGAGGTGAAAATATGTAACTTCTTACCTTCCAGGACAACTTAGTATGTGTTGTCGAATTATGGATAGCTTTTATAGAGATGCGGCCAACCCGAAGTCTCATGCCCACAATAGTCAAGCATAGTGGTTAGTGTCACGATCACTGGTCGACTAAGGAAGTTTGCAACATTTTTGGTGTTTACCTTCTTGTACTTTATGTTCAAATGGAATTGTTGCAGGTATGTGGACCATTTCTGATGGCGATCATTCTGAAACTCCCCTTGTGTCTGTATGAACTATAGGGGTCAGTGTGTTATGAAACCAGCTCCAAAAATAGAAGAAAAGAGAGATCAACACCTTATAAATAATCCACTTCGAGGGGGAAACCTCCAATACATTACATAAATGAACAATTCTTGGATGATACAAATGAAAAAACCTCCCTTCTATATATAGGAGTCCATGGGGCCACAATGTAATCCTAGCCGACCTAACAATAATAATGTAAGGGCACAATAATAACAATATGGGGGTTACATGGGTACAACAATAACAATAAGGGGGTTACACTAACAACAATAAGGGACCTAACATGCTCCTCTCCTTCAAAAAAGTGTTGTCCTCAATGCTTGAGTAGCTCCAGGTGCTTCTGTATAAAATTCTCATCCTCCCATGTAGACTCTTCAATGGGTAAGTTCTTCCATTTGATGAGATACTCTGAAATTGATCGATTTCGTAGCTGTCGAGTTCTTGTTTCCGTGACTGCTTCAGGTTCCAATATGGTTTTTCCTTCCTCATCAAGTTTTGGCAATATATTTTGAACTCGAATTTTGTCCCCTATAACCTTCTTTAAGCATGAAACATGGAAAACTGGATGCACTCGCGAAGAAGAAGGAAGCTCCAATTTGTATGCCATAGTACCAATATTTTGCAACACCTTGTAAGGACCATAGTACTTTGGTGATAATTATTATCCTTCTTAGCTTGCTTGAGGGAAAAAAAAAATTATGGTTGTAGCCGTAAAAATACCCAGTCTCCTACATCAAAGCTTCTCTCACTTCGATGTTGATTTTCCTGTTGTTTCATTCGATTTTGTGCCAAATTTAGGTTATCCTTCAAGAGTTGGAGAACTTCTTGTTGATGCTCGATGTGATCTTCCACTGCTTGAACCCTATAATTTCCCCTTAAATAAAATGTGATGGATGGTGGATGATATCCATAAAGTGCCATAAATGGGGTCATTTTTGCTATAGTATGGAAGGAAGTCTTATACCACCATTCAACAAGAGCTAACCACTTGACCCATTTTGCTTGCTTATCAAATACAAAACAACAAAGATATCCTTTCAAACATTTATTCACTATCTCAGTTTGACCATCGGATTGAGGATGATAAGATAATCTATGAGCTATTTTAGTACCCAAACAAGAAAATAATTCCGTCCAAAAAATTCCTGTAAAAATGGGATCTCTGTCACTTACAATAATATTCGGGTTTCCATGTAGCTTTTGAATTGTTTCCATAAACGCACTAGAAATTGTACTTGCTTTAAATGGATGAGATAACGCACAAAAGTGTGCATACTTGGTAAGTATATCAACTACCACCATGATGACACTCTTTCCTTCAGACTTAGGTAAACCTGTGATAAAATCCATTGAAATATCCTCCCAACATTGACTTGGAATGGATAAAGGTTGTAGAAGACCCAGGGTCTTAATTGTTTCAACTTTATTTTGCTGGCAAACCAAACATTCCGCCATAAACTTTTGAATATCATATTTTAGGCCATCCCAAAAAAATTCTTTCACCCTGTGGTAAGTTTTTAAAAATCCTGAGTGTCCTCCTAAAGGAGAAGTGTTCAATTCCAAAAGAATCTTTTGTTTTAGTTGAAAATTCTTGAAAATATATAAGTGATCTTTGTACCATAAGGAATCATTTTTCCAACTAAATGTATCATATGTACTAGGATCTTGCTGCAAATTTTGAATGAGTGTCCACACTTCTTCGTCCTTCTTCCATTCATCCCTTGCTTCGATTATCCAATCTGGTTGGTTAATAGAAATGGCACAGAGCAATGCTTCCACCTCTTCATCCTTTCTTGAGAGTGCATTTGCAACAACATTTAGCTTCCCTTTTTTGTATATGATTTCAAAGGCGTAACCCAACATCTTTGTGACCCATTTTTTTTGCTCTTCTAAAGATAGTCTTTGTTTCAAAAAATGTTTAAGACTATGATGATCAGTTTTTACCTTGAAGTGTCTTCCCATTAGGTAAGGTCTCCATTTCTTTAGTGCATGTAGTATTTCCAACATTTCCTTCTCATAAATATCCTTTTGTAAATACTTTCCTTTGATTGGACGAATTTCAAAAGAAATGGTTCTTCCTTCTTGCATTAAAACGGCACCAATTCCATTTCCTAAGGCATTGCATTCCACAATAAAGGTTTTTGTGAAGTCTAGCGTAGCTAAGACTGGTGCTAAGCACATTGCCTCTTTAAGATGTTCAAAGGCCTTAGTTGCTTCAGTACTCCATGAAAATGCATATTTCTTCAATAATGTTGTTAAAGGTGCTGCTATTCTCCCATAATTCTTAACAAACTTACAATAATACCTTGTTAACCCGATAAATCCATGCAACTTCTTTATGGTTGTCGGGACTTTCCATTCCTTAATGGCTTTAATTTTGTTAGGGTTAATCCGGATTTTATGCAGGAACACAACATAATACATAAATAACCATGAACATAGAGATGCAGCGGAAATAATGCTTCATTTCATTAATATCAAATAACAGAAATAGGCTTACAGGCATACTGGAAATAAAATAGCTAGGGTGCTGGTAGCGAATCTCTGAGAAGAGATGTGATGGCTACAGACCTCTGAACTGTGTTACATTGAGGCTCAAGGGCCTATTTATTGTTGAGAAATAATTTAGAATCCGAAACGTCCAAAAACCTAACCGTAGGAGATGAGGCGCCAAAACTATGGGCCCCTGCCAGAGCTCATACCACCTCCAAGTGGTCTGTCCCATCTGCTGACGTACTCATGTCTGGCAGAAGGTGACACTGTCCAGGATGTCATAACTAATGAGAAACATCAGTCCATGGACCCATGTTGCTCTCCGTTTTCCCAAAAAATGTCGTTTAGGGCCTCAAAACGGCTCCGGAAGTTCAGGACCCGAAAAACTGCTAAAAATAGTAAGTTTTGTTGCAACTTGAAAATTGAAAGAACCGAAGATGGGGGTTCAAATGGAATAGGTGGGTGGCCACCAATATCCACCTGGATCATTAAGCCCCCAAAACGGCTCCGAGAGTGGAGGACCCGAAAACCTGCTAAAAATAGTAAGTTGTGCTGAATGTGAAGAGCTGCAAGAATTGATGGTGCTAGTCCAAATGGAATAGGTGGGTGGCCACCGATATCCACTTGGATCAAGGGTCTACTTTAACACCCTCATGATATACAATATGACCCATATATTGCACCTCTTGTACTCCAAAAAAACATTTAGATTTTTTTGCATATAATTGTTTCTCCTCCAATAGTTTGAGCGCCCTGTCAACATGTTGAACATGATCCTTCCAAGACCTACCGTAGATTAGTATATCATCAAAAAATACTAGCACAAATTTTCTAAGGAAGGGTTTGAAAATGGAATTCATCAACCCTTGAAATGTAGAAGGTGCATTGGTAAGGCCAAAAGGCATGACCAAAAATTCATAATGACCCTCATGAGTTCGAAATGTTGTTTTCGGAATATCTTCAGCCTTCATTCTAATTTGATGATATCCTAAATGAAGATCCAACTTAGTAAAAGAAATTTCTCCATGTAATTCATCCAATAATTCATCAATCACAGGAATGGGAAATTTATCTTTAATAGTGAGCTTATTCAGCTCCCTATAATCTGGACACATGCTCCATGATCCTTCCTTCTTGTGCACCAATACTACTGGAGCAGAGAAAGAAATTTTACTAGGTTGAATTATACCAGCCTCTAACATTTATGCAATCATACGTTCAATTTCTCTCTTTTGGACATAAGGATATCTGTAAGGCCTAATGTTTGGAGGAAATATTCCTGGAATCAAATGAATAGCATGATCATGATCATGAATAGGTAGAAGTCCTTTGGGAGTTTCAAACACCTTGGAATGATTTTCCAAGACTTTTTGGAGATCTGGAGAAATAGATGATTTTGATGCTGGAAATTCTAGTGACTATAATTGTGCAATTACGCCTCGTTGTTCTTTCTTTAGAAGCTTTGTCTTGACATTAGAGCTTATTATCTTTCCTGGCTTCCCTGTGATACCCCATAATTCGATTTCCTTTCCTTCCGAAAAAAAATTCAAGAAAAGTTCTTGAAAATTAAAAGCTACCGTCCCCAAATATTGTAACCATTGTATTCCTAGCACAACATCAACACCTCCCACTGGAATGAAAAGCATTGGAATATTCAATACATATTCTCCCATGGCTATCTTTATATTATGGCATTTTCTAGAGCAATTTATAGTTCCTCCATTTGCAACCATCACTTGACATTCTGATGTTGGGTATAGGAAACAATTCAATTCCTTGGCTACCTTACAATGAATAAAATTATGGGTACTACCCGAATCAATCAACACTATTACCTTTTTCTTATTGATATGTCCTTATATCTTGAGAGTTTGAGGAGTGGTAATTCCTGCCAATGCATTACACAATATGGTCGGACTCATTTCTTCTTCTTCTAGGGTTAGTTCCTGGTGTATATCCTCTTCTTTTGAAGTTTCTCGTTCATTTTCTTCCTCCTCTTCAAAATCTATGTAAAATAATTTCTTCTCAGCAAACTTATGACCTTTAGTGTATTTTCTATCACAACTGTAGAAAAGCCCTTTTGCTCTTTTTTCTTGCAATTGTTGTGGTGTCAACCTTGTAGGTTGTGGAAATCTAGGATTAGCAACACTTCCATCTTTATAGATGTGAGTGGTAGGCTTCTTTGTCGCCATAATTTTACATTCAAATTTTCTTGCCAACCTGAATGCCTTCTCCAATGAATCAGGTTCCCAAACGCGACGTTCATGTTGGATGTTATCCTTTAAAGTCCTTATGAAGACATCAATCCTGTGTTCCTCTAGAATATCAGTTACCCTTATATTCAATTTTTGGAAGTCCTCAATGTGCTCCCCCACTGAACCCTTTTGTTTGATATTTATCAATTAGCTAAAGAAGATGTTTCTCTTTGTATCCTCATAATGTGCTATCATTTCCTCCGTAAAAAATTGACCAAGTGACAATTTTTTTTACGGTAGCAAAGCCATCAATACCATACAAATGTATTTTTCTCTAAATGTAAAGTTGCAATGCATACCTTTTGTGTTTTTTGCACATTATTGAGATCAAAATATTGCTCCATCTGTAGTATCCATGTTATGGGATCCTTGCCATCAAACTTCCTCATATCCATTTTTGGAATATGGTGGTTCTTCCCTCCAACATTAGAGTTTATGAAATCACGATTAGTATTTATTTTGTTCTAATCATGAGTTTTCTCTACTATATTTTCACCATTAGGAAACATTTCTTGTATCAACTTTGTCAAACCTTCCATGCCTTCTTTTAGATTATTCTTCATGTTTTCCATTTTTTCATCGATCTTAGCTTCCATGTCATCCATCTTAGATTCCATGCCAGCTTCCATGCCATCCATCTTAGATTCCATGCCAGCTTCCATGCCATCCATCTTAGCTTCCATTCCATTATTCAAACCATCCGTCTTAGATTCCACACCTTTCTTCAAACCATCCATCTTAGTTTCCACGCCTTTCTTCAAAACTTCCATGTCATTTTTTGTTGCTCTTTGCGAGAGAAAAATTTGTTGCACTTGCTCTTGTAATTTTGATATGTCATGTTGTCATTATTCATCTTTATGAGTCATAATAGAGAATTCTAAAGTCTTAATGGGTGTTGAATTATTTTTAGGGGGAATTTTATAACCCAATATTGATATATATTCTACAATATGCCATTGGAATCAATTCAATTTGATTCTTCAAACAAGACTTATGTAATTCGGAAAAAAGAATACACACCTTTTTCTTTCTTTTGAGGAGCTCGATATTGAAATTTAATTATCTCTATAATTGCAGATCCTCAATATTTTAAATTAGGCCCTATAGTAGCCCTCTAAAGCATATTTCAAATGCCATAGGTCTGACCTAATTTGGATTCTTCAAGGAAAATTTATGCTCAATCTCCCATAATGACCTAATTTTGGACTGGTTCAGTAGAGTGAACTTGTACGGCATGCCAAGTGTCATTGTTTCCTCCTTCGGCTCTGAAATTTATAAAAATGAAACTAAAATATGTGTACTTGCAGCCACATTTTACAGAATTCCAATCTGATGCTCATAGAGAGAGTTATGATTATTTTCCCATAGTCACCTCTTTGAGATGAAATTCGGGAGCCTGAAATAACCCTAACTTCCACAGATCATAGCTCCGAAAGTATTGGTAACCAAGATCTTAAATTTTTATAAGAGGCTCCTCGGGATTGCATCTTTTCTCTATAAAAATTTCCTCTTTTGAACCTTCGTAGATAGAAATTTATAGCGCAAATACCACGATGACTTGTTTCAGATGAAATTCGGGAGCCTGAAAAATCCCCAACTTCCACAGATCATATCTCTGAAAATATTTCGAACCAAGATCTGAAATTTTTACAGGAGGTTACTTGGGATTTTGGCTTCGCTCTGTGAAAATTTCAGCTTCTGAACCTTCGTAGAAACAAAATTATAGTGAAAATTCCACGATGACCTGTTTGGAGTAGCAAAACCCTAGAATCCAAAGCTCTGATACCAAATGTTATGAAACCAGCTCCAAAAATAGAAGAAAAGAGAGATCAACGCCTTAGAAATCAGCCACTTCGAGGGGGCAACCTCAAATACATTACATAAATGAACAATTCTTGAATGATACAAATGACCAAACCTTCTTTCTATATATAGGAGTCCATGGGGCCACAATGTAATCGTAGCCGACCTAACAATAATAATGTAAAGGCACAATAATAACAATATGGGGGTTACATGGGTACAACAATAACAATAAGGGGGTTACACTAACAACTATAAGGGACTATACTAGTAATATAGGGACCTAACAATATTCTTTGGTCTTGTGCATGATTCAGTGGAAAATATTCATGGATGATTTTACACCATATGAGAATGATTTCTAAGAGGCTTTTTCAAACCTATGCAAAGTCTTGTAGAGGTGTAAAGAAATGAACCTCTCACCGAACCATGAGAAATGTTTGTTTTTGATGAATGAGGGGATTGTCTTAGACAACTTTCTCTATTCAAAAGGAATCCAAGTGGACCCTAACAAAATATCCATCATTAAAAACTTTCTTGTTTCTCAAAAACAAAAAGATGTTAGATGTTTTCTAGGATTTGTTGGATATTATTGAATATTTATCAAATATTTTAGCAAGATTGCTTCTCCTTTATTTGTAGAATTTTAATAAAATTATGTATTGCCTGGATTCTCCTGATCTAACAATTATATGCCACTATTAAATACAGAATCCTTCTACTTAAATCTTTGCGGAAATTTAATCGCCTATTGCAAACACATGAAGAAAGATCAATCACACATAACACAGATGTTTTTACCGAGAAATAATAAAGCTAAAAACCCCACTATCATATATTATGTATATATCATGGATCATGAAACAATCCCATACAAAACTCTAATCCAAGAGTTCTCATTACAATATACAATCGTCTCACACTGTCATACAAAAATTGGCAAATACATGGGCCAATTTACTGCCTCCTGACAGCCTGCCTCCACTACACAATCCCTGTTGATCACAATCCCTGAATGAATTCGATATTGCCTTGCCTTGACTGCGTAATCCTCATTGGAATATCCAATGTGTGTTTGGTTGGAAGTGTGCACCCACTAATGTCACAACTGATAGTCAAAATGTCCCTTTCACCTATCTCTCAACTGGGTCTCCACTAGATCTAGCATGCATGTAGTTAACAGTAGTAAATCTTCAGTTGCATGTGAGATCACTCCATGTGAATTAATTTAATATTTAATTCACTGATCTCTCACTATTGTATCTTTAGTTACAACTAGTTATAACTAGCACAACTGAGTTTAACTCACTTAACTGAGTTAAACTACTTTACAACTCACATAGCTACACATCCAACTCTGTTACAACTTTGTATCACTCAGTTACAACGAAGTCCACATGCATGTCCCACAAACAAACCTTAGAACTCATAATTCCTTCAGTCAACTGGTTTGCCACATCAGTTAACTAAAATCAAGTGCTTCAAGAGAATAGATTATTATTTATTGTCTAATTATTATTAAGAGAATAATAATTGACATGCATTCTGTTTTTAAACATGCGATCTACGAACAGACTTTGCACATGCATTCCAAAAATAGAACCACATCCATAAATAGAATTTTCTTGACCATCTATAAATAGACTCTTGCTATAAATAGAATTTTCTCACCATTCTAAAAATAGACATACACCTAAAAATAGCTTGCGGGCCCCACCTAGTGTAGGTGCTTAATTTTCACTAGGATCGTCATCTTGTTGAATCTCAACACTCCCTCTCAACCAGAAAGGTGTTATCACCCAAAAAAAAAAAAAAATGTCAAAACATCATTGTGTCAAGTTTGTTTTGGGTCATGGTTTAAAATTGGGTTTAGAAGTCAATTTAGGATTTGATCAAGGGTAGGTTATATTTTCATAAGTTCAAAGCACATCCTTAAGTATTTTTTGAGGTCCATTCATTGTAAAATATCCATAATTTCCATTTTTTGGTCATTTCCTAATGTTTCGGGTCAAAACTGTGCAATTAGCCAAGAAACCTCGTTTTCGTAGCGTCACTAGTTCAAAAAAGTTGATTTGCGCTACGAAAGTGCTAATAGTTTCGTAGCGCAAACAGGGAAACATACACTATCGGCGCTACGAAAGCGCGGTTTCTAAACT
The DNA here is from genome assembly GCA_034641835.2 of Pinus albicaulis. Lineage (NCBI taxonomy): Eukaryota > Viridiplantae > Streptophyta > Pinopsida > Pinales > Pinaceae > Pinus > Pinus albicaulis. Next base: position 133,646,874 of record CM076574.1, on the reverse strand, counting down.
GTCTTGTCATTTGAGCTAAAATATGTCAGAATCCATTGGGAAATGGTAGGTTAGTGGTATGATGAGTCAGTTAATAATGAGATTCAGTGTACTTACCCACGTTGCAGTCATCATGGTCATGATAGGGTATGAATGAGTCATCATTCAGTTATGAGATGACATTTAAAATTCAAAATCTTGCCTAATTGGTCATTCTCGTTTCCTTTTCCTCCATTCGAGTGTCTAAGCTCTGAAGTGTCAATCCAAACCTATGGTTGTTTCATACAAATGTTTTCTACATCTTAATCAAGCGAGGCTGATTCAATTTATCAAGCAAGGCTGATAGGTTTTCTGTGAAGCATGGCAAAGGAAAAGAAAGTCCACAGAGGGGGACATTGCTTGAGACATGAGCCTGAAGATATGAAGGCCATAATTGAAGACCCAGCAGTGATGGAGGCGTTCAGAAGAGTAGGTTGTCTTCAGTTTTGTGAAAAGTTGTAGGGTTGCCACTCACAGGTGTCCAAATAATTTTCCTTGAACTTCAATGGAACAACTACCAAGGTTGGGATGTTAAGTGTGTCAATTACACCAGAGATTATTTTTGTTGTTACAGAGATACCAAGAGGTCAAGAAACTTGGTTTAAAAGTTTCAAATTTCATATGGAGGCATGCAAAGAGTTCATGAAACCCGAGTATGTAGATATGGACCTCAATAATGTTATCCCTAGAAGCTGCATCAAAGACACTTATGCAAAGCTGTTTTTCAACATTCAAAGTTATTTTAAATGTGAAGGCAGATATCATAAGGTTTACACATATCATTTCAAGCTCTTTCTACATTTCACTAGTAATATTTCACTCGATTTGCCTTTTTATCTGCATAGGAGTCTTGAAAAAATGGCTGATAAAGTACAATCCAAATCTGAAGGCTGTGAAACATATTTGTTTCATCATGGTTTGATGAATTTATTGATTTTGAATGAGATTCAGAAGATAGGCAGGGATTGGTCATCCTTTTTGTTTATAAATGCTTTTGAGTTGGAAACCCTAACTCTTGCTAGAAACCCTAAAACTAAAGGAACTCCATCACCACCAATAGTAGAGTCCATTCAACCTGTGGTTGCAAAACCAAAGGAATTTTCAAAACTGAAGCCAAGGAAACAAGTTGAGAAAAGGACAGAGAAGACACAAGTGCTTGATACACCAACTCCATCACCTGCAAAACAGAGGTCAAATATTGTCAAAAAGGAAAAATAGAAACAAGATGTTAGCAAGCAGGAAATCAAAAGAGTAACAAGAAGCCAAGCAATGGAATTAAAGGGAAAAACAGTTGCTTCAGATACAAAGGACAACACAGTAATGAAAGGAAATTTAGATGAAATCCTTCATGCAACTGACATAGAGGAGACACCCATTGTTCAAGCTGAGTTCATTGGAGAAGATGAGCATAAACAAAAAAAGGCTAAGTCTGCAAAAAAGCTTGAGTTTGAAGGGGAGGATGCAGCCTTCATCTTTCAAGCAAGAAAACCTATGACTAGGCATGCTAAGAAACTCAAGGAAGACAGCAAGGAAGTTCAAGAACCTATTGAGACAGCTAAAGTCCCTGAAGAAGTGGTTGATCTCTCATCACCTACAGTAAAGCATGCAGCCAGCAGAACAAAGGAAGGAAAAGAAAAAATGACAGAGTTTCAACATCTTGAGGAGAAATTGAAGTTGGAAAACCAGGAAATTGTTGCGATGAGAAAGAGGGCTAGAAATCACAGTATTGAGAAAGCATAGTTTAAAAGAATGAAGGCACTTTGGGAAGGAAAAACTGGTTCTATTTCTGAAATTCCAAGTAGTGCAGAATAGTTTTTCAAATGGACAGTTCCAGCCATCAAGGAAGAAAAATTTGTCAGAGTAATAAATACTCACTTGAGAGCTAATAAAAAAAGACTTAAAAATCAAGTGGAGGACTTGGAGCAGCATCTGAAATTGATTCAGGATGAGTTAAAGAACAAAGGTGTTAAAATGACAATCATTGAAGAGTCAAAAGCTAAATCAAGTGAAAATCAAGAAGGGAACTCATGAAGGCTGAAATGACTGTGTTTTCAGTTCATATGGATTTTTGATATGATGGAATCATTTTTATTTTGAGTTTTCGTACATTTTCAATTTCCATTTTGGAAAATTTTGGACAAAACTTCCCACTCAGCAGTTTCGTAGCGCAGATAGTGTAAAAAGGGAGAAAAGCGCTACGAAACTGCTGTAGCAGCTTTTCTTTCCCTTTTTCATCAAATTTTGAGGGGTAAAAACATGAATCAAGAACTAAAAATGTTGAGGGGGATGTATTTAAAGATAATTAAGTTAGTTTTGGAGGAAAGAGGTCAAGATTTTAAAGAAAAAAGGGTAAAAAAGTAGCGCTACGAAAGGCACTACGAAACTGTGTTGTTTTCGTAGCGCAGTCTATTACAGCTCATTTGAACAATTTGAAGATGGTTTTTGACAGCTAGAGCTTAGGGATGATTTTTGGTAGGTGTTACATCAATTTCTAATAGCAAAGGACCTCGAAATAATGAGTTCATGATGGTCAGAATGTTTCAAGAGTGAAAAGGACCCTATGCCTAGAAAACAGGGGATTGTTTCCTACTTTGATGGAGGTCAGCATTATGGGCATAAAGATTTGAAGCCTATCATCTAGATTTGACCATGTGTGAATATACTTGGCAAATGATGTAATTTAGTTTAGATAAGGTTGTTATGGATAGAGATAAGGAGTTTGAATCCTATTTGTAAAATGACTGTTTAGTAGATTAGCTGTCTTTTTGTAATAAATACCATGTCATATGGTTATGCAAGGTGTCAAGAGTCAGGAATTCGATGTATCTAGCACAATATAAGATTATCTCATGTTGTGAAGGGGCTATAAAGGACCAAGAATTCGAATGTACCAGGGTTGGACATTTTTAGCAAAAGACTGTGCTTATTGTAATTGACTGGTTTTCAGCTAATACAGAGATTTCTACTTAGCCAACTTGAGATTCAGAAGGAGTTATAGTGTGTTCTTGTTCTAATTGCATCTTTTATCATCCTATTGCAGTGGTGTTTGTCTATGTTACTTAGAATTCATCTTTGATGCTCTGACTTCCTATATAGATAAACTGACTGTGTTTTTTACAGTTTCACATGTGTATCTCTTGACTAAAACTCTGATATGCCTCAACTTCCATGTTAAGTAGATTTATTGGTTTACTGAAACTATTTTGACTCCATAAGCCCAATGTGTACTTTTTGATGTGATTTTCAACCTACATTTATCATCTATTTGATTATTACCCCACATATAGTTAGCCATCTATATTTTTATCAAAAATCATTAACCCTTTGAGAGAGCCCTCTCAGGTTATGGAGGCTAAGCCTCAATCAAAATATTGGTTTGAAATAGTTACATGAGATTGATTTTATTAGCAGCCTATCAGGTCCAATCTTGTGATAACAAAAGGGATTATCTTTCACCACGATCCTATCTCTATGTTATTTGATTTTTTTCTTGGTGAGCGCCTTCGCCAAAATATCTGCATCATGATCCTTCGTAGGAATGTACTAAAGTAACGTGATCTTCCACTGCACACAATCTCTGATATGATGATATCTATATGCTTAGATATATCATGAAACACAGGATTATTCGAGGGTTTAATGTAACTCTGATTATCACAATGAATCATTATAGGATCTAAATGAGAACCAAACAAACCGACCACAATCATCCTCATCCAGATAGCCTCGCATGCAGCTTGAATTGCTGCCATGTATTCTGCTTCCGCTGAACTGAGTGCCACGGATCTCTATTTCCTATTGTACCAAGAAACAGTTGTAGATCTGATACTGAACACCCCCCTTGATGTGCTCTTTATATCTGTTGGGTTACCTGCCCAATCTACATCCGTGAAGCCATGCAACTTCACCTCATTTGTCTGTCTATACCATAATCCATGCTCAGATGTGCCCCTGAGATATCTTAGGACATGCTTGTCTGCCTTCCAAAAGAGCTTGGTAGGCTTAACCATCACTTGACTAAGCTGGTTCACCGCATAGCATATGTCCAGTCTTGTATTAACTAAATACATGAGCGAAACCACTAACTGTCGATAGACAGTAGCATCCACTACCTCTCTAGATGTAGCGTCCTCTTTCCTCAAGTTTCTTGGAAGAGGAGTATCCATGGGTTTGCAGCCCTCCATGTGAAACTTACTGAGTATCCCCCTTGCATACTTTCCTTGAGACACAAAAATTTCATCTTCTCGCTGCCATATTTCCAATCCAAGGAAATAGTGAAGGAGGCCCATATCCTTCATCTCAAACTCCTTTGCAAGGTCCTCCTTGCATGAGTGTATCAGCTACTCATCACCAGTCAGTATTAAATCATCAACATAAAGAACAACGATTAAAAGCTTACCCTCCACCACAATTTGGTATAGGTTTACATCCGCCTCACTCTTGGTGAAGCCAAGTCCAGTGAAATAGTTGTCGATCTGAGTGTACCAAGCACAAGGTGCTTGCGTCAACCCATACAACACTCTTTTGAGTCTGCACACATGCGACTCGCTACTGAAGATCTCAAATCCTTCAGGCTGCTCAATGTACACTTCCTCCTCAATTATCCCATAAGGAACGCAGTATTCCAATCCATATAATGAATGTGCCAACCCATCTGCACTGAGAGATCAAGGATGGTACTTATGGAAGAATATTGTGCGACGGGTGCAAAGGTTTCTTCATAATCTATCCCCTCGATCTGTGAGAAGCCCCGAGCCACAAATATGGCCTCGTATTTCTCAACACTTCCATTAGCAGCTTGCTTTACCTTGTAGATCCATCTTGAACCTACCACTGATTTATCAACCGGAATTGGAACAATTTCCCAAGCACTATTTCTGAAAATGGATTCATACTCCTCCACCATTGCATCTACCCATGTGGGCTCCTGCACTGCTTCCAAAAAAAATGAAGATGGCTCAGTCACAATACATTTTCTCATGAGAGCCATGTATCTAGTGAATTGGTCAGGAGATTTTCTATGTCTATGTTGTGAAGTAGGGACTCCTACATTCTTTGTTGAATCAAGCTTCAGCCTCTCAGCTTCTGTGGTACGCCTTCTGCCAGTTCTGATGTTTATATTTGTGTGAGTGGACTCCTCCACTCCATGAACCTCCTCCTGTGGCTGATCCACATCTAGAGACTCGTCTTTGGGAACCAAAAGTTCCTCCTTCGCATGTAAGTCTAGCTCCCTCTCAAGTGACAACTTCATGTCTTTCTCCTCATTGAATTTTATATCTCGTCGCACCACATTCATTCAACTGTTTGGAAAATACACACGATAGTTATGGGGTGTTTCTGTGTACCCCAAAAATATCCCAACTTTAGCAGTTGGATCTAGCTTATTCTTGGCGTTCTTGGTCACATCAGATAAACAAATGAGCCAAAAATATTAAAGTGAGAAACATCTGGTTTCTTACAAGTAAAAGCTTCTTCAGGTGTACTCATGCCAAGTACCCTATGAGGACAACAGTTTTGCACATAAACCGTAGTGTTTCATGCTTCCACCCACAAGTGCATTGGTAGGCCCTGATCATGAATCATAGCTCGTGCAGCACCCACGATCATTCTGTTCTTCCTCTCTGTGACCCCATTTTTTTGTGGGTTATGAGGCACTATGAGTTCTCTCTAAATTCCTTCTTTGCTACAGAAGTCTTTGAATTCGTTCGAGATATATTCTCCACCATTATCGCTCCACAGAGCCTTCACTTGCTTCCCCGACTCTTTCTCAACCAATGCCTTAAACTCATAGAACTTTTAGAATTTTTTATCTTTCTTCTGCATGAATATGATCCAGCATTTACGAGAAAATTCATCAACAAAAATAACATAATACCTGTGTTTTGTTGTTGAAGCAACCGATAATGGTCCACACATGTCTGTGTGAACTCTCTCTAGGATCACCGAAGCATGGTTCTCCTTTTCATGGAAGGTGGACTTGACAAAATTATCCATAGTACATCCCTTGCACTGATCTAACTGCGCAAGTGTACCCTTGGGAAGTCCAGTAGAAATCTGCTGCAAAATTTTCAGGGTGCCATGGTGGAGATGGCCCAATCTCCTGTGCCATAATTCGCCCTCATCCTGGCTCACTACTTCTTCTTCTTTGCACACCATTTCAGTGCAGCCATCTACCTCCAGATTGTAGAGATTCTTAACTTGAATCCCTATCCTCTTGGCTTGACCCGTTGTTTTATGTCGCGGGAAAGCTTTTCAATTGTTGAAAACAACATCATAAACCTGACTTCCTCTCAAAGGTAATGGTACCAATTTTGGTCGCACTGTATCGTCCATCGTCGCTCATCTCTATATGCATTTGGAGATCTTTCTCCTGCAAGTCACTGAAAAGGTCCTTATCTCCCGTCATGTGGAAGGAAGCACCACTACCAAGATACCACACCGATCCCATTATGCTTGAAACCAAGCATGTGATTAAAGAGAAATAAAGTTCAAATTGTGAGGCAAGGGCCTCACCAGCCACTGCTCCAGCAACCTTTTTGTTCTTTTTTTTCTGTGGGAAGTTAGTGGAGAGATGCCCATGTTCGTGACAGTGAAAACACTTCACCTTGGAAAAATCTAGATTCTTGCCTTTAGACTCAGATTTTGAAAGGGATTTCTTCCCCTTCCCTTTCCTTGCCTTGGCAGCCAAAGCACAATCCTCTTCATCATCATGCCTTGATGAAGAGTCATCTCTGGTGTTCCACCTGAACTCCTCCTGCACTAGATCTGACCACAGTCATTCCTAATCTGGTAGTTTTTCTCGTCCGTTAACAAAGTCTTGATAATTTTTCCAACTCTTAGAAAGTCCCAAGAGAGCCAAACTCACCAAATTATCATCATAAATCATGATTCCCACACTCCCCAGTTCATCCCAACATTGGACAAACTTTGTGAGAGACTTAGGAATATTTTCACCCTTCTCCATCTTGATCTTTCTGATTTTATCCTTCAGCGCCAATTTCCTATGGTCGTTGTTGATTTGGAAAAGATCCATCAAAGCCTTCCACATCACAAATGTAGTGGCTTTCCCATGAAGGCTTGAGACAATATGGTCTCACACACCTTCCAACAGAATCCTTCTCGTCTTCACTACTTTCTTTTGCCAGGCGTCAAGTAAAGCAGCATCCATCGAAGAGGGCTTAGGAACATCACTGTCGATGAATTCCTTCAAGCAATGTAGTTCGAATTTCCCTCGAGTGCATACTCTAACCACAAACCATTGAAAGCCATTTCGATGTTTACTCAACTGTTGCACCAAGAAATTCTTGCAGCAAATTTGAATTGTTTCCACCAACAAACTTAGCTATTGCTTCAATATTACAATCTTATTTTCTCCGATACCATGTATAAATTTTAATACAATTATGTATTTCATGGATTCTCCTGATCTAACAATTATATTCCATTGTTAAATACAGAATCCTTCTACTTAAATCTTTGCGGAAATTTAATCACCTATTTTAAACACATGAAGAAAGATCAATCACACATAACATAGATGTTTTTACCGGGAAAGCATAAAGCTAAAAACCCCACTATCATATATTATGTATATATCATGTATCATGAAACAATCTCATACAAAACTCTAATCCAAGAGCTCCCAGTATAATATACAATCTTCTTACACTGTCATACAAAAATTGGCAAATAAATGCTCCAATTTACTACCTCCTGACAACCTGCGTCCATTGTGCAATCCCTGCTAATCACAATCCATGAATGAATTCAATCTTGCCTTGCCTTGATTGTGCAATCCTCATTGGCATCTCCAATGTGTGTTTTGTTTCAATTTTGCACCCACTAATGTCACAACTGATAGTCAAATTGTCCCTTTCACCTAACTCTCAATGGCGTCTCCACTGGATCTGGCATGCATGTAGTTAACAGTAGCAAATCTTCAGTTGCATGTAAGATCACTCCATGTGAATTAATTTAATATTTAACTCTTTGATCTCTCACTAGTGTATCTTTAGTTACAAATAGTTACAACTAGCACAATTGAGTTTAACTCACTTAAATGAGTTAAACTACTTTACAACTCACATAACTACACATCCAACTTTGTTACAACTTTGTATCTCTCAGTTACAATGAAGTCCACTTGCATGTCCCACCAACCAACCTTGGAACTCGTAATTCCTTCATTCCACTGGTTTGCCACATCAGTTAAGTGAAATCAAGTGCTTCAAGAGAATAGATTATTATTTATTATCTAATTATTATTAAGAGATAATAATAATCGACATGCATTTTATTTTTAGACATTCGATCTACGAATAGACTTCGCACACGCATTCAAAAAATAGAACCCCATCCATAAATAGAATTTTCTCAACCATCTATAAATAGACTCCTACTATAAATAGAATTTGCTCACCATTCTAAAAATAGACATACACCTAAAAATAGCCTACTGGCCCCACCTAGTGTAGGTGCTTAATTTTCACTAGGATCATCATCTTGTTGAATCTCAACATTATTTTCATTACTAACAAAAGATTCATAGTTTTGCTGGACATATTTATGCCAAGAAGCATTTGAGGAAATAAAAGAAAAATTGATGTCTGCACCTGTCCTTAGAGGTCCAAATTAGACTTTACCCTTCCATATCCATACAACTCAAAGGTAAACTTCTCTATGCCATTTATTTTATTAGCAAAAATCTATTCAAGTTTGAACTTAACTATACAAATATTGAAAGAAAAACTCTTTGTTGTTCTACATTCTTTAAACAAATTTAGCCATTACATTAGTGCCTATAAAATATGTGTACATACTAATCATGCAATGATGAAATACTTATTGAATAAAATAGATGTGAATGCCCAAATAATTGGGTGGTTATTGTTGCTACAACAATTTAATTTGACTATTGTTGACAAACCTGGAAAAGAGAATGTTGTTGCATATTTTCTTTCAAGACTAATCTTGTCTACAAATGATGAAGAAGTGGTGGATGGCCAACTACTTGACGAGCATATTTTTTCCATATCTCTTATAACTCCATGGTTCACTAACATTTGGCAACTTCCTAGCTACAAGCAAATTTTCTCCACATTTATATTCAAGGTAAAAAAGTAAGATTGTCAGAAAAACACTTCGTACACTTGGATTGGGGGAACCCTCTTCAAGTTAGGACCATATTATATCCTAAGAAGATGTGTGAAGGAGGAGGAAGTTTATGACATCCTCTCAGCTTGTTATGATGGACCTTGTGTGGGCCATGTCACTTCCAAGAGGACAACCTACAAGATTCTGCAATCAAAATACTAATGGCTAACCCTTCACAAAGATGCCCAAAGATACACTACACAGTGTGATGAATGCCAAAGGATGGGGAAACCCCCTCAGAAGGATGAAATGATTTTACATCCTCATGTGTCTTTTTAGCCATTTAAGAAGTGGGCCATGAAATTTATTGGTCATATTGATCCTCCATTTGGAAAAAAAATAATACATTATTGTGTGCACTGACTACTTGACTAAGTGGGATGAAGTGAAAGTAATAAAAAAATGTTTGAGCATAAGGTGATTGAATTCTTAGGGGAAAACATCTTCTACAAGTTCAGTTTCCCAAGAGAATTTGCGATAGACGAATGTTTCCAATTCACCTATAATCTCATTGAAGGGATAATGAAGCAAGAGGACATTGAGAAGATGTGTCATCGTTTTCCTTTTATTTTTTAAGGACTTCAGAGTGAAGTATATTGTTAAGAGGGAGTGTACGTAGTGCCCCACTCTGGTTGATTGAACTTAATATTGCATTAGCCTTGATATAGCCTTAGGGCTCATACATTATTCTTTGAGGATCTCAGGTTGAGGATCCACTTATTTTAACTTTATTATTAGTGGATGTAATAATCATTGTGATGTACCAATTTGATATTATGATGATGATGGTTGTGATGGACATGTTTGATGACTATGTGTAATAATGTTGATGAATTAATTATGTTGTCTTGTTTACATATTCTGAGGACTATCTTCTTACTTACAGTTAATGATTATGTTGATGGTTATGTAATAATGATATTGAACATGTGCAATTATATCAATGACTAACATTATAAAAAAATATTACAAATGGTTATTAAGTGTGGCAAGGGACCACTAGGATGCACCTGCATTTGATGAGTTGACAACCTCTAGTTTGATGAATTGCATACTATTGACTCAAAAATTTAAGATTTGAATTAATATTATGCTATGATTGCTAATGTCATGATAGTGGTTGCAAGAATAGGTCAGTTTCTTGGTTGAATGATTGGTAAAATGTCGTGGATATTCCACTCGACAATTCATCATAACAGATCTAATAAAATTGTATTTAAAAATTGAAATTCTACACTATTATAGTTCTATTTTTTAAATTTACAAATATGTAGAATGTTTTTAAATGTGCATGCATGCAAATTAAAAATTATGTAGAAAACAGATAATAGAGAAATAAAATCTCACACACATTTGACACGCGATATCACCTCGAAAACCCTGTCGGGAGAAAAACCCAACTAAAAGGAGAGGTCGCTTCACTCTCTTTCTCTGAATAGCAAAAGTCTGCGAGTACAAAGAAGTATGGCCTATCGCATGTAGGATACTACAGTGCACAAAACCTCTCTGTGTGTTGTATCTCCTAACCCTCTCGATTTTTTTTGTTTAGTTATTGAATGAATGCACTCGAAATAATGGAACCCTTTTCCTCCTTGTGGCCCAGTTATAACACAACCCGATAGCCTACTATTGGTTAGGTTTGACTATCTCAACTCTTAACCAAAATTACAATATAGAATCTTCTAGAGTATTCTACATGATAATTATGTGTCTAACCCCTTTTTCATGAATAATGGGAAATGACATGGCATCCTCTTGGATTATGGTGGTGAAAATAGGAAGATCAACTTCTGAGTGGCATAACTTCTGCATACGGACTCTGATTGGTGTGATTCTTGTGTCGTTGAAAGGTCTCTGCGTGTAAAATAGAAAAATAAGGTGCACGCTAAAGCGTGAAAGTTTTACCTCCAAAAATTATCATTTGATGCCTCAAAATGCTCTCAAAAGGTTTTAGATCCCAATTTTCCAAATTGGGCCCTACTAGAAAAAATGGTCCTGAGAGATTATTCCTCCACTTTTTTCCACTCTGAAAGCATCAATATAGATGAAAAATATTATAATGATCCAATCCAGATCACACATCCCCATTTTAGGAGGCTTTTGGTCCCAAAAATCTTCTCTACTGAATGAGGTGAGGAAAATTTTCCTCCACCTTCTCTTTGGTGTACCATTTAGTTGTGCCTGGAAGTTGTCCTTTCAACCCAGTTTTCCAATGGTCATGTTGCCCTTGTCTTGTAGTTCTAGAACTCTTATGCGAAAATATATCTTATGTCAACTCTGCATGAGTATTTGGTGCCAAATCCTCCATAGAAGGTAGGGCATGTTCCTCTTCCTGATCTAGCATGGAAGGCTCATAGAGGTTTAAATTCTCTACATTCACAACTGAGTAAATGAACTTATATAGTGGTAAAATGAGTCGATAGGCATTATCACCCACCTTTTCCAGTATCTCTAAGGGTCCATGCCTCATAGACTTGATTTTCTTACCAGGTCCCTGTAGCCTCTCCTTGTTCAACTGTATCCATACTCAGTCTCCCACTTTGAATGATTTCTTTGTTATATGTTGATCATGTATGGCCTAATATTTCTCCTATGACTTATGCAATGTCTCTTGTACATGTATATGGATCTTCCTAATCTTCTCTATAAAAATTTTAGCCCTAAATGTGTTTCCTATAAGATCTTCCTAATATTCTCTATAAAAAATTTAGCCCTAAATGTGTTTCCTATAAGATCTTCCTAATATTCTCTATAAAAATTTTAGCCCTAAATGTGTTTCCTATAGATCTTCCCTCACTCATCATTGTTGCCCATATGCAATTTCCAAAGGTGAAGGCAGAAAATTTCCAAAACAAGTTTCAAATGGGGACTTTCCTATAGAAGTGTGGACAGCTCTGTCATAAGAATGTTGTATATATACCAAATTTCATTCCAGGTCTTTGAATACTTCTAGTTGTATCTCCTTAGAAGTTGCACCAAAGTCTCGTTGACTACTTCTATCTACCAATTTTCCTGTGGATGGAATGCTATAGATCTCTTCAACTTTGTGTCCATCTTCTCCTAGTCTAGAATGCATTAAGAAATATTGTGTTCCTATCTGAAATTATGCTCCTTGGTATCCCAAAGTGCACCTAAACCTATCCAAAGAAAAATTTTGTTGCTTCTTTCCCACTGATGGTCTTTTTACAGGGCATCAAAAACACACATCTTACTGAACCTGTCAACTACCACAGACATGTAGTCATGTCCATTCTTGGTTGTTGGTAAACCTCCCACAAATTCCATGAAAATGATTTCCCAAGGACGAGTGGATATAGGTAAGGGATGATATAGACCTTGTTTCCTATTGTTAGGCTTGTTGGTACAAGAAAGCATGCATCCTCTTATGAACGTAGCTACCTTCTCTTGTATCTTGGGCCAATACACACCTCTACAAGTTGGCTACAGTCTTCCCTACACCAAATTTATTTGCAACCTTGGAGGTGTGAGCCTCTCTAATCAACTGCAATTGCTCACCTTTAGTAACACATGGCTTATCTATCTTTTAAAGTAACCCATCTCATAGATGGTATTCAATGGTTTTTTTGCCATTGTGCCCATGAATCTAACTCTACAACTGTTGATACACCTCCTTGAAGTCCTCATCCTCTAAATATGTCTCTTTTTATGCATCATGGGTGAATGGATCCATGTGCATAAGAGTCCCCAAAGTTGTGATCTTTGATGTAGGTGTATTTGAATGCATTTCAACCAATTTGTTTGTGTTTCCATTCTAGTACCTGATCACCAAATGAAACTATTGTAGAACCCCATCCACTTGTAATGTCAAGTTTGTTTTAGCTTATTCTGGACCTACAAGAACTTTAGTGGTTGGTGATTAGTGTGGATTATTGTCTCCTTTCCCATCAGATAATGCTTACACTTGTTCACAGATTGCACTAGGGAATAGAGCTCCTTATCGTAGGTAGGGTAGTTAAGAAATTTCCCATGAAATACTTCAGAATGGTAGCATACAAGCCTTCCTCCCTACATCAAGACTGTTCCCATAGCATACCCACTCACATGTGTCTCCACTTCAAAGGGTTGTTGCAAGTTTGATAATACCAGAATTGGTGCTTGATTGATCTTCTTCTTTAGCTCCTTAAAATCCCTTTGTTGACCCTTTTCCCACTAGAAACTCTTGGTGATTCTTCAATGTCTCTAGAACCTGCGTCAAATGTGAGATGTGCTCCTCCTAAATAACATTGTATACCAATATATCATCCAAATAACTAATAACAAATGAATCTATAAAATGGCACAATACATCATTCATTAATCTCATAAACGTCATTGGTGCATTGCATAGGCCAAATGGCAAGACTAACCACTCATATAAACCTAAACCTTGCTTGGTTTTGAAGGCAATATTCCATGTATCTTCTTCTCTGACTCAAACCTGGTAATATCCAAACTTCAAGTCCAGCATAATGAAGTTTTTTTCTTGTTGCAACCGATCTAGTATATCATCTAATCCTTGGCAGGGGGTACCTATTCTTGAGTGTGATTTTGTTCAGTGCTCAGTAATATATACACATCTTTCAAGTCCCATCCTTCTTTAGCACAATGATGATGGGTGACACACATGTTGATGTACTTAGTCGAATGACTCCTTGCTCTAATAGCTGCTGCAACTGTTTCTTCACCTCACTTGCTTCTATAACAAACTATATGTACAACCCAATGTTTGGCAATGGGGAGTCTGACAATATCTGGATCTCATGCTCCACTTCCCTCTTAGGTGGTAACCCTTTAGGCTCTCAGAACACATCCCTGTATTCCTATAGGAACTCTTCCAATTGTTGCTTTTGTTTCTTAGTACACCCCTTCAGGGATGCCTTGCCTTTTATTGACTCTTCTACAAACTTATTTTCTCTTAAAAACAATAAAACAAACATTTTGTTGGAACTGATCAATTTCTTGACTTGATTTGAACTTACCAATGAAATTTTTGATTTGCCTTTGTGCACATTGATGGTGAACAATTTTCCATCCTTGACGAGCCAATATTGATTAACTCTCTGCGTGAATATTGCATCTCACATGTACATGTAGGGACTCCCAAACATTACTCCAAATACATCAAGGGGACACACATCTAGTTCTACATCATCAATAATATCAACGTTGATGACAAATCTAATTTTGCACGGATTTGTTACCTTCTTATATGCATCCTTAATTACCCATCTCAAAGGATATGTGATTGGATGATCACTAGTCCTCTACATACTCAATAGGGTAAAATTGTGACTTTATGAGGATTTTGAAATTTTCCCACTTAGTCACTGGGGGTTCTCCCTTTAACCTTAAGGTCTATGTGTGGCTTTCCCACCAAGTCAAGGCATAGCCCTCTAATTTCATCTGCGTAAATGAAATCTTTTGTTCTTCGTCAATTTGATGGACACTGAAACACACCTCTATTGCAACAAGAGATTTAGCTTTAGAGTGTCAATATTGACGTGGTACAACTTGATATCGAACTTTGCTTCCATTTTAAATAGGGGTTGTGATTGATTCACATCACTCAAACTGGGTTGATATTTTCTGGGTTCTTTCTTTAACTAGTTCTCGGTTTCTTCCCAATCTCTTGACCCCCCTTCTAATTTTTCCTCTGCATTTGAACTCCCATCTTCTCCAAATATTATGAGCTTATTGCTTAGGGTTATCATGAGAATATTTTCATTATGAGTTATATCTATGACTTCTTGTTCCAGCCGCAAAAACCTCTCATTTGCAAGATCACGAGAGTTATTTACATATTCGTTAGCCATGATTAAGGTTTTATGACTTTTGGCCCAGTTGATCTAGATCCCTCACAAATATCCACGATAGACCCAAAGAAACATGCTTTGACATCATTATCACTAAATTGATACTGATGGGTTGCTTGAACAGTCAACCTAGAGTAACTATTTCAAACCTACTTTTAGTTGGAACTTAGCCTTTCTAGCTTGAGAGGGCCCTCTCAAGGGTAAAGATGATATTATGTAAATGAAGCTCAACAAATGGTTAACTCTGAAATTAGTTTTAAATGTATTTTGTGCAAGTGAAAGATGTAGGAAAATTAATACCATTGGGCGTATGGAGTCAGTATAAACAAACTCAGTGACGTGAAACTCCTCTCATGGAAGCTGAGGCATATATATTCTGATGAAAACATAACATTTACAGCAGACTAAGTGTTTGAAGGAACTTAGAGCATGTTGGCCATGAATTCTAAGTAATCAAACACTAGGATACTAAAGATAGAATAGCATAACATAAAAGGCAAATACTCATAAGAATATCAATTAATCGCAGGTAAAGAGAAGTATATTGCCACTGTATATTACTAATAAAAGGATTTACAAAAGTAGTCTACAGTAAAAACATCAATAAACCCTCTCTCCATCAATTATCGGCCTATTTATAACTTTAGGCACCTTTACAATGAGTTTGCCAACAAGGCCAAACCTTCGAATACTTCTAATGATGCATAGACTAACCAAATGCAGATTACAAGGAGAGAAAACAGACATCTGTTATTTTTAGGACTTATAAACCTAATAGGACTCTAAAACTCTTTATTACATTAACAAACTTTAAATTTGCATGTTTACATCGAAAAAGTCATGTGCCTGAGGTGGAACTAACCACGACTGAACTATAAATACTCCCACCAAGTCAAGAGGCTTGTCTTTCGAAATTTGAGGAAGTGGTGTCATGATTGTTGATGTGGCTTCCATGATGAGCTGGTAACTTGAATAGCTTTTTCAAGGAGTGTGTCTTCATCCAAACATTCGATTAATGACTTCTGACCTTTCCAGGTGGCTGACTTGGCCCAAAAAGACAATCAAGACTTGAAAAATCTCCAAAACTTCTTCGTTGCAGAAACATGGGACCTTTAGGCAAGTCCGTAGTGAGAGTTCGTAGCATTTTCAACTTCGACCATTTCTACAAACTATTTGCTCTCTTTGCTGATTTGAGGTTGTCTAGTGAGTCAAAACAATTAAATATGTGCCTTTACCTGCCTTGTCCATGACAAATCCTGACATATATAACAAAAAATCATCTTCAACAAGTTCGTAGAGTTTTCTCGGCTTCAAGCCTGAGACACACTATGAACTTGCCTAATTGATATCAGACTTGAAAATTCTAGATTTCTTCTTCAAAATTTCTCATAGCTCTTTAAGTGATGAACTATAATGAGGCAAAAAATATCTTAAAAGGTATTTTACTCCCTTTCAAATAGCAGTAGCTTCATCCTTGGCAGTAGTGGCTTCAGCTTCAACAGGTTCATTTATGATTGTCATCTTTAAGCCTTTTTTCTTGAGTTCAGTTTGTACCATTTCCATCTGCACCTCCAACTCCTTCACTTGAACTTTGAGCTTCTTTCTCTCTGCCTGCAGCGAGATGTTCATTTTCCCTGTGTGCTTCATCTCTGCGTAGAGGAAGAGTTTTCTTCAACAAATTTTTTAGCATTTGTTAAGGCTTCATCATAATGATTAATCTACTCATTCACTTTCTCCTTGAACTCCTCCACCATTTTTCTTTCTAGCTTAGCCTCTTCCAACTCTAGCTTTGTTCCAATGAATTCCTTCTTAGCTTCCCTCAACTGCTCCTTTAGAAGCTCCATTTCAGATTTTTCAGTGACCTTCTCCTTTCCTTTCCTCTACTTGATAATTTCTTCCTTTGTTGGGTATAGGTCAATGATGTCTTCTACCATAGGTTGTTTTCCCTTCTCTGTCTCTTCATTCTTCTTGTCAGCCTTGATACCTTTGGCAAGCTGCAATCTAGTGAGAGGTTTTCTTGGTTTAAATACAAAACCTGCATCTTCACTTGAAAAATCAAGTTTCTTGGCAATGAGGCCTTTCTTTTTCTTCTTACCTCCTTTGCCTCCACAGCTTTGACCACGGGAGTTTCTTCTATATCTGTAGTTTGTAAAATGACATCAAGCTTTCTTTTTCCCATTGTCTGGCTCCTAGTGATTCTTCCATGACTCTTTTTGCTAGGTTTAGGCTTGTTGTTTGAAGGTGTGGCCTGAGGTAAATCTATCATCTGCAAATGTTCTATTTCAACCTCCATGGGCTCTGTAATTCGTTGCATTTCTCCTTCCTGTCCACCCTCTAATTCAGCTATAGGTTCATCATTCTTACTTGAAGGGCTGGTATTTGATTTAGGTGTTTTCTAGGAGTTAACACATCCAGTTCATAACCACTGAGAAACAAAAATGTGGCCGGTCTCTATTTAAATTTTTCAACTCTTCCAAAACCAGTAGCTTGATTAATCCATGATGAAAGATTGAAGTTTCACTACTCTCAGGCCTAGCTTGGACTTTATCTGACATTTTTCCTAGGCTCCTGAATAAGAAAAATGGAAGGTCCAAAAGTTGCTTACCAGTGAAATGGAGCAAAAGCCTGAAGTGACACTAATATATCATATGAAACCTCCCTTCACATGTGAAATACTTCTGAATCACCAGCAGAAGTTTGGAATAATTTTCTGAGACAACTTCTTGGTATCCCTGAGGTCATGTCCACTCCAATGTGCTCAGGCTTTAGGAACTCATCACAATTCTGCAATTTGAATTTGGTGGCTTTAAACCACTCTTCCCTTGTTGTTGGAATCTATGTAATTTGAGTAATAGTTTCAGGAGAAACCATGAATATAAATATAAGATTTATATTCAAATTTACAACATTTAATTATTAATTAATTTATTAATAAATAAATGAATAGGAATATTATTAAATAAAATAAATTTTAATTAAATTTCTTATTCTAGTCAAACTAGTCGTTATTTTACAACGGATAGTTGGAGGTTTCCTTTTCTATTTAAACAGGTTCCTTGATCAAATTTCTCATCTTGTCCTGATGATGAACCACACTGGCTAGTTCGAAACACGTCAACAACATTTGTTGACTTATGATTTTCACCAAAAGAATTTATACACATTTTATGGATCACAGAAGCCAAATTGCTAATATAGAAACCATGAAATTTAGCGTACCCACCTTTGATGCGGTGCCAACAAAATTAATTGCAAAGTCCTTAGAAACTTGGGCATGATACCCCTGCAACTTCTAGCAAAACCTCATGCAACCGGCACTGGTGAAGGCTGCTGCAAAACTTGGATCTTCATTAACCAATTTTAAATACATTGGCTCACACTTGACCATTGAGCCCCCTTTGTTGGTTCTTTTATGCATATCCATTCCTCTCAACACAGCGCTGGCTTGCTTGATAATATTACACCTGCAAAGAACAATTACGCATAGCAAGGAGCTTGTAGATAAAGGTTGGGCCTTTCTAAAGATAACAACAACAAAGGAAAAAGGAAAGGGTGGCATACAGCAGCTCACAAGGATAATTTTTTTTAAAAAGGTAAGTTCGAATGTGAGAGGGATGAAGACAAATAAGGAAGGCTAAACGGAATGATGGAATGACAATGATGATCACACATGCTCCATGACTCCAAACAACTAATCACATGACCTCAGACTGACCTTTATCCATTTTAAACTTGACACCTCACCCATTACCTTACCAGTGCAGAAAAACACGAGTTCGTAGCGTTTTCTGTTATAAGTTTGGCAAATTCGCTACGGACTTGTCAGGTGAGTCCATAGCGAAAACAACCTGTTTTCCATAGATTTTGTTGTGGACTCAGGAAAAAGTAGATAGGTGGCTAAACCAATGCATGCAAATTTTTTATTGATTTTTATTGATATGACCATGATGGCATGACATGTGGGACTCTACAAATTTAGGATTATAATTAATTCATAAAATATCATCAATTTTCATGAATTAATTTATCAACACAATAAAACCTATACCAATTGACCTTCCTAACCAAAATTAATTTTATTGGTGATAACAGATACGAATATGATATGTAAACTACCATGGACATTCTACTTGACAATTGGTCACAACAGATCTGATAAAATTATATTTAAAATCTAAAATTCTACACTATTACAATTATATTTCTTTCAAAATTCCTGGATATGTAAAATATTGTCAATAATGCATCAATGCACGCGAATTAAAAATTATGCAAGAAATAGAGAATAACAAAATAAAATTTCACACACACATTTGACACACGATATGACCTAGAAATCCTTTGGAGTGAACCCAACTGAAGGTGAGGTTGCTCTGCTCTCTTTCTTTGAATAGAAAATGTCTGTGAGTACAAAAAAGTATGGCATGTGGCCTATGGGCTACTACAGTGCACAAATCCTCGCTGTGTGCTCTATCTCCTAACCCTCTCGGTTAATTTTTCTCAACTCTAGAACAAATGCACTTGAAAGAATCAAACCCCTTTTTCTCCTAGTGCCCTGGTTATAACACAACCTAATGGTCTTCTAGTAGTTAGGTTTGACTACCTCAACTCTTAACGAGAGTTATAATATAGAATCTTCTAAAGTATTCTACATCATAATCACGTGGCTAGCCCCTTTATCATGAATAATGGGGGCTGGTGTGACATCCTCTTGAATTATGGTGGTGAAAATAGGAAGGACAACTTTTGAGTGCCATAACTTCCACATACAAATTCTAATTGACGTGACTCTTGCATCATTGGAAAGGCCTTTGTGTATAGAATAAGAAGAAAAAAAATGTGGCGCTAAAGAAACAATTTTTTACTCCCAAAATGTTGTTTGATGCCTCAAAACACTCCAGGAAGGTTTTAGACCCAAATTTTCTAAACTGGATCCCACCAGTAAAAATGGTCCTAAGAGTCGATCCCTCCACTTTTTCCACTCTGAAAGCATCGAGACAGATAAAAAACAATATAACGATCCAATCTGGATCACCAAACAACTCACACATGGGTGATGGGGCTATATAGGACAAATGAAACTTCATGGGAGGGGTGGGAAATGTCCCTGATTCCACCTACAAGCACTCCCACAATGACTTGGGCTAGAAAGTGTTTGGATAACCTTGCCTTGAAGCTCTTGATGCCATGAGGGCATACCCTAGATTGGGTCACTCACGAGGATGTGCTTGGTGTCAAGCATAAAGGTGGATTCCTTGATCCCAAACACCATTATGCCCACTATAGAGGGTGACACTGAATATGACAGTGGTCTCTGTCCTCATGCCCAACTCTTACCCTCATAATCACATGATGCTTGAAGGGCAAGTGGCATGACACACCTGGAACTTCAAAGAGAAGTTATTGAAGGGCACAACCGACTTGAAACTCTTTGCATCAAGAAGAAAAAACTGAAAGATAATTAAGAGCTAATGATGATGCAATGATGTATTCTAATTCACATAATATAGTAAGTGAATTTTTATAATCAAGTTAACTAAATCAAGAGTAAACCTTGGGAAAAGGGAGAATAAGAAGAACTATAAAAATTTGACCAATTGAATAACTCTGCCCTCCTCATGTTTGGAAAATCTTTAGTATATAATGTATATTAAAATAACTCCAAAGTATGTACGTGTTCTAATAGCAAAAGGGGAATGGGACATAGCGTTTAATTAATAAACATTAATACAAAAATAATTTAACCTCATTAAGAAAAGAGGGTGATGTATGAAATTAAAGAGTAACAATTTAAAATAAGAAAAATCTAATTTCATGAGAGAACCTCCATATGGCAAGAGCAAACACAAAGATCTCCATCCAAGATTCCAACTTGAGATAAACTAGGGTGTAGTTGGGGAATAAAACCTAACCCTACAAGTTGACTTCAATAATGAACACAAAATAAAGAGTATAAAAGGGAGATCAATGGGCAACTAGGGAAAGAAATAGGGAATCATGTTGGGGTGAGGGAAAATATGTTTTTTAATAAGAAATTAAGTAAATAAATTTAGGAGAGCCTTGGTGAGAAGTTGACACATGGATAGGTAAATAATCAAATTATTGGATTAATAAAAATAATTGTTTTTGCATGTAATGACAAGTGTTATCTATGGAACCCCCTATAAAAGAATAAACAAACTATGAGAGAAGAAACCTTTTTGTCCTACTGTTGGATGGCTTTCCTAATGCTATTGTGACAATGATTACTGAGTTTATAGTGAGTTTGATTGAGTGAAAGCGCTTGGAGCTTGCACTCTTGAGCCAGAATGTTCTCCTTCTCTTGCTAATGTTCTTTCTCTACCTTGTAGCCCCATCACAGCTCAAGGGTCCATGGGGAAGAAGAGTACTCAAAGAGTAGGCTGAGAGGTCAAATAGTGAATCAACAATGTTCGGCCGAGACACAAATCTCCACACGTGTATGAGGATTACGTTGTAAGAATCAACATATCTGAGATCAAGACACCATTTCCCTCAATGTGCAATATCATCAGTTTTCGAAAATCTTTCCTATATGCTTATTTGTTGTAAATTATTATCATAATGTAAAAGTGAAAAATATGATGTAGATTTGTAAATTTATGAATTGTTGGTATATGTGCCTTTAATTATTATATGATTCTCATGTTAGTTGTGATTTTTTAATGGATAGTTATTTTTAAAAGGAAACCTTCATTACACCCTACATATGATAATGTGTGTTATTATCTCATATTTGTTCCTTGGACTTATTTTTATTTTTTTTAATTAAAAAAAAAATGAATATATATATATATATATATATATATATAGAACGACCCTACACCAATGAGCCTACAACTTCCTAAGAAATTGTGAACAAGTTGGTAGAAACACAACCATTCTCCATGAACAACAAGCCAATGTAACACCTTTAGAGCAAGTTGCTAAACAAATCATATCTTATGCTTTGAGCAATACAAACAACCACAAGAAAAGAAACCTAAAACTATTTTCAAGTAAATTCACTAATATGAGGGTTGGATAAACTCAATGAAATTTATCGTGTGACCTCTCAAGTCACCATTCATATTGGCTTTACCATTGTCACAATCCAATAGTTTACACAATGTTCGCTACCCCAGTTTGCATCTCCACTTAGGTGCTTCCATGAGAACCGTACACAATGAACCGAGTCACCATGACTAATCCAAGTAGAGAATTAACATTTTGTAAACACAGTGACAAACATATATGTTTGACAAAGAAGCTATAAACCAACACATTCGTAAGCCCATTTTCCATAGGGGTTACTTTGTTGGCCCTAGCTTTTCTCATGACCTGTGCCAATGAGCATGTAGTGCAATCCTTTTTTTTTCTCAATCTTGCAAAACATATTTGATTCTACTAATTAGATCCAATAAATATAAATGTGGAAACTACCAATGGGCAGATTAGCCTTAACATGACTATAAAAAGCAGTCTACCCTCCACAATACCACTTGAATAGAACTATGAGATCAATCGTTAGATTAACCATTTTGGAGCTATTTTAATACTGCTATCAGAAGTCATAGTATTTCAACATCATTCAAGAGTGGCCATACACAACGATGATGTATTCCAATATTACCAACACATCTGTCATGTACTCAATCTCATACAACCTATTTTGATTCTCTACCGTGGGTATAGTTTCCAGAAGTTACATAACTTCCATTAACATGAGGCATATCTCATAAAATGATGAACACACAACACACTAACATGAAAAAATCAGGGCCACATAACAAATCATAGAAAAATGCTATAGACCAAACAAGCAACATCCATCCAAAAAGAAACCACTCTCACCTACACTAATCCTATATTTATAGAGGACTAGCAATGCCTAAAACTACCATGGGTCCATATTGGCTTTGACATCATGTTAATAAATAGGGGTAGACATGTTTTTCAACAAAACTGAATTTGATTGTTATATTCATCCAAGTAAATATAAACATAGAAATATATCGTTCTTGTGTCTCAAGGTAAATGCACTATTTTATCACACTAGAGAATATCTCAATCACACTATAATTTAGGTGCTAAATTACTTGGAGAAAATCACTCATATCCAACTAGATCAAACAACCTTCTAATCTGAAAAACCCTACAACACAATGACCGATGCAATAATAAAACACGACCTTCGTGTATATTTTATTATTTACACATTATTTTATAAAACAAGTAAGGGTTACTCATTCTGTTAACCTTCAAATTTTAAGCCTAATTTGGAAATGTGGACAAAACATACAAAGTTCTCAAATTCCACTTCTAATTTGAGAGTGTATTTCAACAATATT
The DNA here is from genome assembly GCA_034641835.2 of Pinus albicaulis. NCBI lineage: Eukaryota > Viridiplantae > Streptophyta > Pinopsida > Pinales > Pinaceae > Pinus > Pinus albicaulis. The sequence continues at coordinate 133,623,542 of CM076574.1, read as the reverse complement.
TTTGGACAAACTTTGAAAACATATAAATATAATACTCATAATACATTGGTTGGGACTTGAATGAACCTATTTAGGAATGGGATCCTACTGCCTCCCATATCCCAGCAACCGTTATCCCATGACAAGGTTCTTGGAAATTTACTCCCTCCCATATCCCATGACAAAGTTCCTGGAAATTTAGTGCACATCTACATGACTTCAGAAAATGTCAACCGGTTTATCCATTTTATTCCAGTAAAGTCGTCAATGACAATGCCATGAACACAGCTATTAAATTCCAATCATAATGGTCACCTCCCAAAATGGTAAAATCACTAGAGCGATAGGGTGTCAATGCATTTTGAAACGATCCACAAACCCATGCCAACTTGACCACTTCCTCTACTCTGCTGACATTATTCAAAGTAGATCACAAGGACAACACAAATGAAAGCTTGATTTGCTTTATCAATATTTTTATCTGCTTGATGGATATAATATGCATCCAAAATTTGAAAGCAGCAGGTGTCCAAGGCTTAATGCCGGGGAGGAATGTGGGTTCTTAATAAGCATAAGAATAACGTTATGATTGAGGCCTGAGCTTGACCAATCCAAAATCTGAATGTGGGTGCCTAATAACATAAGACTTAAGTTATGTTTGAGGCCTGGGGTTGACCAATCCAAAATCTGAAAAAGTAGAAAAAAGAAAGCTTCATCGGTAAATATTTTCCACTTAGCTTCACCAATAATCCCCACAAGAGCACTACCCGCAGCAGCAGCAGTCCAAGGCTTAATCCCGAGGAGGAATGTGGGTTCCTAATAAGCATAAGAATAAAGTTATGTTTAAGGCCTGGGCTTGACCAATTCAAATCTGAATATGGGATCAATAATCCCCACAACAGCACTGCCCAGCAGCAGGTGTCCAAGGCTTAATGCCGGGGGAGAAATGTTGGTTCCTAATAAGCATAAGAATAAAGTTATGTTTGTGGCCTGGGCTTGACCAATTCAAAATCTGAACGTGGGTTCCTAATAACGTAAGAATGAAGTTATGTTTGAGGCCTGGGCCTGACCAATTCAAAATCTGAAAAAGTAGAATAAAGGAAAGGTTCGTCAGTAAATATTTTCCACTTAGCTTCACCAATAATCCCTACAAGAGCACAGCCCATCCTTGAAATGATGATAACGACTCGCATCTCTCACAACAATTTCTCGTTGAACAATTTTGGAGATGAACTTCGTGGCAGAGTGGCAATCACCGCATACTCTCAGATTTTTGACTATCCGAATCGATGTTCCGGGAGAAGTGTTCATAAGGCCAAATGCAATTGCCAGCTTCTCGCTATGGTGGCAAAGATTTTGTTCCTTTTGTTCATCGTCCACATCATGAAGTGCAAATCTTGTGTCAGGCACATAGCCTGCCTCCTTCATCTGCCCAGACAGCTTCTCCAGGTTGTCACAGATTTTCTGCATTAGCGGATGTGATCTGTCTTCTACAAGGAAAGCATACACCTGTTTATTGATCTCAATCCAGCTGTGACCGGGATCCTTTTTAACCTTCTTGTCTTTCATCAATCTTCGCACTTTTTCAATATCATCCCACCTGCCAGCTGCTGCATAGATGTTTGAGAGAAGCACATAAGGTGCACCATTTTCAGGTTCCAACTCGAAAAGGAATTCTGCTGCATGTTTCCCTAGCTCTATATTGTTATGGATTCTGCAAGACGCAAGCAAAGAACCCCACACAGAAGGGCCGGGTTTTATTGGCATTCTGTCGATAAAATCCCATGCTTCCTCTAGGTTCCCTGCACGACCAAGAAGGTCGACCATGCAGCAATAGTGCTCCATTGTAGGAGTGATGTTATAAGTTTTAGTCATGGAATCAAAATATTGACAGCCATCATATACCAAGCCTGCATGGCAGCATGCGGAGAGGACACCGACAAAGGTGACAGCATCTGGGTTTGTGCCAGAGAGTTGCATCTGCTTAAAGACTTGGAGAGCCTCTATTCCAAGGCCATTCATGGCATATCCTCCAATCATTGCAGTCCATGACACTACACTTCTCTTGGGCATTTCTTCAAACACTTTGCATGCACTCTCTACAATCCCACATTTGGCATACATGTCTATAAGGCCATTACCCACAAACACATCATACTGAAATCCAATTCTGATTATGCTTTCATGTAGTTTCTTGCCATGTTCTAGAGCTGCCAAGTTTGCAAATGCTGGAAGAATGCATGCAAAAGTGTCCGAATTTGGATTTAAACATGTCCGCAATAATTCTCCGAAAAGCTCCAGAGCTTCTTCAAAGTAGCAATTCTGAGCATACCCTGAAATCATGGCAGTCCACGAGACTACGTCTCGCTCAGGCATCCTGTGAAAAAGCTTTGCAGCCTCGTCAACATGGCCGTTCTGTGAATATCCCGCGATCATGGCATTGGAGGAAATTACGTCTCGTTCAGGCATTTCTTGAAAAAGTTTGAGAGCCTCAGCCACTTGCCCACTCAACGCATACCCTGTGATCATGGAATTCCATGAAATAACATTTCGATGAGGCATTTCCTCAAACAGTTTCAGCGCCTCATTCACAAACCCATTCTGTGCAAATCCCGCAATCATGGCATTCCATGAGACCGCGTTTTTCTCAGGCATTTCCCGGAAGAGTTTCAAAGCATCATCCACCCGCCCATTGTGGGCATATCCGGCAAGCATAGCTGTCCAGGAAACAACGTTTCGTTCGGGCATTTTGTCAAACACTTCGCGCGCTTTCTCTATATTTTTACATTTGACGTATACATCGATAAGGGAACTGCCCACGAAGAGATTGGATACGAATCCGCTTCTGATTATTTCTTCGTGGAGCTCCAGGGCGAGGTGGAGAGAACCGATGGTAGCACAGGCTGGGAGAATACCAGCATAGGTGAACTGGTTCGGTTGGATTCCCCTTTGCTTCATAAGTTGAAAAAGCGCCAAAGCCTCCTGGCTATCCCCACGCCTGGCATAGGCTGCGATCATCACAGTCCAGGAGACCACGTTTGGATTCGGCATTTGGTCAAGAACAGTGCGAGCATCGGCGAGGGTTCCATGTTTGGCATAGACGAAGAGGAGTTTGTTCCAGAGAAATGTGTGGATTTGAAATCCCGTGTTGATTATGTGGAAGTGGAGCAGTTTGGCCTCTGCCACGGCTTTATTGTCGAGGCACCCCTGTAAAAGATAACAGTAAGTGTCCGAGTCTACACGAATGCCACTGCCAATACCTCGTTGCAACATGCCCACCGCCTCTTTCAATCTGCCCTGCTTACAGAGCCTTCTCGCTTCTTTAGTAACTGTAGACATGTGAATGCCGATGCCATTGACATTGCCTTGCTTGGAGTTAATACCAGTCATAGTCATGGTGGAAAACAACGCCATCTTCTTCCTAAAGGGTTGTACCATTGTTGCTGCTGCTGCGAGGCGGCTGTGGTATACCCTGCCATTTCAATTCAATGAGCTCAACTGGCCGAATTCATGAACAATTTGAAACTGCTTGCTCGGAGCTAGTACTACACAGTGAACTGAAACTGAATGACAGTATACGAAGCTGATTGATGTTACCCTTGTTTTTCAGAAATTATTCTGAAATATGACCTGTCCAGCAGATAGAGGTATTGTAAGACGTTCAAGATTTCAGGAATTTCAAAAGAAGTTCTGAAATATGATCTGTCCAGCAGATAGAGGTATTGTAAGACGGTCAAGATTTGAGGAATTTCAAAAACTTCTTTTGAAAACAAGATTTACTCAACAAATCAACCAAAAATTGTAAACCTGTTTTAAATGGAAATTGTAAACCTATTTTAAATGGAAATTGTAAGTAAAAGTTGCCTAGAAGTTGATGTATCAACCAAAAACGAAGTTGTATTTAAAAAGTTTTAAAATCAAACTAAAATTTGTAATCGAAGTGTTAATGTTAAATGGAAATTGTAATAAAAAGTTGTTTTTATGAGAACGTGATGTATTAATTATTGAACATGTGTTTCCTTTTAAAAGATCATGGGTTTAAAACTAGAGGGGATAGAGTATGTATGTCTTTATAGACTTAGTAGTCAAATTGTTACGGGAAGGTGGGTACCTTGTCCCAAAAACAAGGGGGTCTCATAAACCAATTCCTTGTCCCAATGATGCAGACTCGCTGCAAAAATATCAAAATACACCACGGAATTGTGGTTTATGGGTCCACACAACTCCCTTATTTGCAGTGGATTTCAAACTTTGCAGTTTCCAAACATACATACCCGCGATCACAGTGGTTACTTTACACAGACCACACATAAAATCCAAAACAAATGCATACACGCAGAACTTCTTACCGGAGAGTCCCACAACACTTCCGACCAATCACAGGCGATCGCACTTTGCACACTTTACAGTTTAACTTAAAGGTTAAAACTTGTTTCTTGAGATCTGCGATGTTGCACAGTGCCTACACATGCCCTTCTCCACTTTGCATCACAAACCATTTAACTTACCTTGCGTTGGTCTTAACGCTAACTTCTAAATAATGCGATTTGCGAAATCACTCCTGGTGCTCTTCAATCTCCACCGTTGGCCTTTGCTGGATCCGACGGTCCACGTTATATCTCCGTCCACTCACTTTGCATCGCAAGTTAAATGACAACCGTAAACATTATACTTTGCGATGTGCGATGTCCTCCCGACTGCGATGTGCGATGTCCTCCCGACTGCGATGTGATTTCTCACCGTTGATTAGTGTCAGATCTAACGATCCTCGTTGTGCTTGCAAATCCGATTGGTCTTCAATCCTCGTTGTGTCTTGCAAATCCGATTGTCCTTCCTATTGTGCGCTTAATGTAATATGCGATCCAACAGAGAAATAAAACAAACGGTTTAAAACAGAGAGCCCGATAAAAAGTACAAAACACTTGGAATTTAATAAGAAATGAAATACACAGAGCCGAGCCCTTGGATGGCTGGTTTTTACATTTATTTCTGCTCTCTGTTCACTCCTCTCTCGCACCTATTCCACACCTATTTCACTCTTATTCACACCTCTCTCTTTCACATCTATTCATACATATATATATCTACCTGAAGTGGTTCTTCTCATCTTTTAATAGATTTATGTTTGAACCACTCTTAACAAACAAATGCTATCATATTTCTAAACTCTATCCTAGTTGGCTTAATCTCCTCGTAGGGAGAAACCAATTGCTATTTTATTCGTACTTGAGTTAGGAAATCAAAACAACTAACTTCTCTCATTTAAAACTAAGTAAAATATTAATAACCAATGTTTATCCACCTCCTGTTAGCCATAACATGTGAACACACAATCACATTGCTGGCTAAGTCTGGATGCTCCGGCATCAAACCCTCGGGGAAGAAAAGATTGATCCATCAATGCTTGAGGCTCTGTTTTAAACTTTTGTAACTCTGTTGTTTTCATCCAACTAGCATCTTCCACTGGGTGTCCTTTCCATTTTACCAGATACTGATAATAGGTCTGTCCCCTGGTCTTCTTTGTTGCTCTTTTCTCCAGAATGGCTTCCACTTATTTCTTTGTTGTCTTTGGCATATGTTCCTTCCAATTCAAATTTTGGTCCTCCTCTTCTGTAGATTCTTCTTGTAGTTCTTCCTATGTTCCTTTGTATAGGTACAAATCTGCAACATTAAAGATGGGTGATATTCTAATTCCTGCAGTAATTCAATCTCATATGCATTTGAAGAAAACTTTCTCAAAATTCTACATGGTCCTATCTTTTTCATTTTTAGTTTGTTATAAGTCCCAACTGAAAACCTTTCCTTCCTTAAATAAACCATGACTAAATCATCTACTTGAAACTCCCTTTCAGTCCTCTTCATATCATCTCTTTGTTTATACTTTTGGGTGTTCTTATGTAAGCTCTGCTTGACATCCTCCTGCAACATTTGTATCTGTTCTGCAAATTCTTCATCTTTTGCACTCCTTGTCTGTTTTTTGCTCAAATCTATAAGTTCATACACCCCTCTTGGATGCATCCCAAAAAGAATCTAAAATGCACTCATTCGAGTATTCCGATAAGGAGTATCATTATAGAAAAATTCAGCTTGAACAAGTGCTAAGTCCCATTGCTTTGGATTTTTGTAAACCAAACTCCTTAATATATTTCTCAGGCTCATGTTCACCACTTCAGTTTGTCCATTCGTCTGAGGATGATAGGCTGAACTGAAAATGAGGTTTGTACCTAGCTTCTTCCATAGAGTCCTCCAGAAGTGTCCTACGAACTTTGTATCACTGTCTGAAACAATACTCATAGGCAATCCATGCAATCTTATACCTTCAGAGAAAAACAAATTAGTAATGTGAGTTGCATCACTAGTTTTATTACAAGCAATAAAATGTATCATTTTAGAAAATCTATCTACAACAACATAGATAGAATCCTGTCCTCTTTGAGTCTTTGGCAATCCTAAAACAAAATCCATGTTGACAGCATCCCAAGGTCTATTGGGTATTGGAAATGGCTGATATAACCTAGTATTTTGGCTTCTTCCTTTGGCATGTTGAAAAATCTTGCACTTCTCAACAAACTTTTCGATATCAGTTTGCATTTTTGGCCAATAATAACAAGCACTTACTTGAGCAAATGTTTTATCTTGTCCAAAGTGTCTAGACAGTCCTCCATTGTGTTTTTCCTTGATCAGATTTTCCCTCATGGAACACTTAGGTATACACAGTTTATTATCCTTGAACAACAATTCTCCTTGAATCAAGTAATCTAACCACTGGCTTCTATTATGAATCATTGGATTCTTAGTAGCTGCATATATTTCTTTGGAATTTGTGTCTTCCTCACACATGTCAATCATCTCTTCAAACCCCAAGATGTCAATCTTCAAATCCTGCATAATCAAATTTACTCTACTTAAAGCATCATAAACTTTGTTTGACTTACCACTTGTGTGTTTGATTACAAAGTTAAAACTCTGCAAAAACTCCACCCACTTTGCATGCTTTTGGTTCAACTTTGGCTGATTGTTTATGAACTGTAGTGCATGGTTATCTAAATACAACACAAATTCTTTAGGCAACAAATAATGCCTCCACTTCTTTAAAGCTTGCATAATAGCATATAACTCCTTATCATAGGATGAATACTTCTTCTTGGCCTCATTTAACTTTTCACTTAAATAAGCTATCGGTATCTGCTCTTGACTCAAGACAGCTCCAATTTCTATCCCACTAGCATCAGTCTCAACTTGGAATATTTTATCAAAATTTGGCAAGGCCAAAACAGGTCTTTCAGTGATCTTCTTCTTCAACAACTTGAAATTACGATCTGATGCTTATGTCCAATTAAATGGTTGGTTTCTCTCATTTTTTTTTCAATTATTGGTGCACAGATCTGACTAAACCCTCTTATAAACTTTCTGTAAAAATTTGCAAGACCATGAAAACTCCTTACCTCAAATACACTTCTCGGAGTTGGCCACTCCAGTATTACCTGAATCTTTTATGGGTCCATCTTCAAGCCTTCTTCTAAGACTATAAATCCCAAATAAATGAGCTCCTTCTTCATGAAACTACACTTCTTCAAATTTATGAGCAACTTCTCCTTTTGCAAATTACTTAACACCAACTTGACATGCTCCAAATTCTCCTCCTTACTCTGATTGAAAATCAGAATGTCATCAAGATATAATATCACAAACTTTCTTGCATACTCTTTCAAAACCTCGTTCATTAGTCTCATAAATGTGCTTGGTGCATTAGTGAGCTCAAAAGGCATCACTAACCACTCATACAATCCACTGTTGATCTTAAAAGAAGTCTTCCATTCGTCACCTTCTCTAATCCTTATTTGATGGTATCCACTCTTTAGATTTATTTTAGTAAAATACTTTGAACCAATTAAACAATCCATCAACTCATCTATGCATGGCAATGGAAATCTATACTTGATAGTGATCTTGTTTATAGCTCTGGAATCAGTACACATGCGCCACTCGCCTCCTTTCTTTGGACTAAGCACGACTGGTACTGCACATGGACTAAGACTTTCTTTGATCAGTCCTTTATCTAAAAACTCATGTACCTGTATTCCAACTTCTTCATTCTCCCGATGGGTCATTCTATATGCTACTTTGTTTGGTAAACTTGCACCAGGTATTAAAATTTATGTGATGACTGATACTTCTGATTGGTAGAAATTTACTTGGTAATTCATCAACAACTATATCAGCATAATCTTCTAACATATTTTAATTTCAACAGGCAAATTGTCTAAATTAGTAGAAGTCATAATTACCTTGGGTTTACCCACAACATCAAAATGTATTTCTTTCTCCTTTTTGACTTCTTGCAGCAACTCCTTTCGACTGATCAACATAACATTATTCTCAATTGTTCCTTTATCTGCTTCATCCTTCAAAGGTAGAAATGTGTGCTTCTTTCCATCCTTCTCTATGGTGTAGGTATTCATTTTGCCATCAAGAATGGTTTTTTTGTCAAATTTCCAAGGTCTTCCCAGCAATACATGGCACACGTCCATTGGCATCACATTACACAATATGACATCTTTATATGTACCAATCTGTATCTCTACTTTGCACCATTCTATCACCAAAATATGATGTCCCTTCTGTAGCCACGACATTCTGTAAGGAGTAGGGTGTACCACCTTACTCAACCCAAATTTCTCAACCATATCTGTGGAAACAAGATTATCAGTGCTTCCACTGTCAATCACAACTTTGCAACACTTTTCTTTACACTTGCATATAGTCCTGAATAGACTCTTCCTCTGCACTAGCTCATTTGCTTCCTTCTCTGCTTTAAGCAATACTCTTTTGAGTAATAAAGACTCTCCTGCCTTAGGTGGTTCTTCTTTTCCCGTGACCTGAGGATTTTCTTCCTTTGCTTCAGCTACATTCACATTCCATTGATTTTTTGGTTTGTTATGAGGACAATCCCATGATCTGTGTCCCCATTCTCCACATGTGTAGCACTGAATCTCTCTTCCTCGGCCTCTGCCTCTCGGTGCAAATCTTCTTCTACCAAAGTGTCCTCTCTGTGGTGGTCTGCTACTCAAACCTCCTATTTCATTCTGAGAGTGCTGAAATCTTGATCTGAAATTTCCACTTCCTCTTGTTGGACTTTTATCTCTATTCATTTGAATTTTCTTCCTCAAAATTTTATCCTCTACCTTCAAAGTTGCTTGGTAGGCATCCTCAATTGTCTTCAGACTCAACAAATTGATTTCATCCTATATATAATACCTTAAGCCATTGATGTATCTGGCTACTTTCTCCATATCATCTTCAACATTCCTGCTCTAATTCTCAGCTTGTAAAATTCCTCAGTATACTCATTGACAATCATTCCTTTCTACCTCAAATTCTGCAATTGCTTGAACAGATTCAATTGATAGTCCTTTGGCATAAACTTATTCTTCAACTTCCTTATCATTTTATACCACTGTTTGATCTTAGTCATTCCTTTTCTAACTTTGGATGTCTTTAGTTCATCCCACCAGATAGATGCATGGCCCTTTAGCCTGGTAGCTACATACTTTACCTTCTTCTTATCTTCAATTTCTTCCAAATTGAAATACTTATCCATTGAACTGATCCAATCCATCAACTCATCCACATTAAGTTTCCCCTCGTATGAAGGAATCTCTATTCTCGGTTTCCCACTAACCTTTGCCAATATCTTGAAAAATTTAGTTGCCTCGTCTTCTACCGCTTCTTCTTCCTCAGAAGTTTCCTTTCTTGCGTTGACATCTCCTTCTTCAGGTGCTCTCCTCTGAGCAACCTTTATTGTCTCCATTCTTGTACGAAGAAGTCGAATATCGTCTAGCAAAATTGCATTAGCTTCCAGCCTTCCCCGACCTATGTCGACTCCTCTCTTGGGTGGCATATTTGCTCCAACCTTCAAGAACAAAACTCAATGTCTGATCTGATACCAAATGATGCAGACTAGTTGCAAAAATATCATAATACACCGCGGAACTGTGGTTTATGGGTCCACACAACTCCCTTACTTGCAACAGATTTCAATCTTTGCAATTTCGAAACATACATACGTGTACGATCACAAAAATTACTTTACACAGACCACACATAAAACCCAAAACAAATGCATACACATAGAAATTCTTATGGGAGGGTCCCACAACACTTCCGACCAATCATAGGCGATCGCACTTCGCACACTTTATAGTTTAACTTAAAGGTTAAAAATTATTTCTTGCGAGCTGCGATGTTGCGCAGTGCCAACACATGCCCTTCTCCACTTTGCATCACAAACCATTTAACTTACCTTGCGATGGCCTTAACGCTAAATTATAGATATTTCGATTTGTGAAATCGCTCCCGATGTGCTTCAATCTCCGTCGTTGGCCTTTGCTAGATCCGACAATCCACGTCATGTCTCCGCAGACTCACTTCGCATCGCAAGTTAAATGACTTAACTTGCAAATTCTTAACCATAAACACTATACTTTGTGATGTGCGATGTCCTCTCGACTGCGATGTGATTTCTCACCGTTGATCGGTGTCAGATCTAACTGAAATGACTGTATTAGTTTTGTTATGCTAAGGGTCTTTCAGTTTTAAAAACATGTGCATAATTGGTTCATTAATTTGCATAAGGATTAAGGAGTGTTTCCATGAATTATAGATGAAATTTAGTGAATTAGAATCATAAAATAAGTCACCACATGAGTTTACACAACAGGCATGATGAAGCAGTTCACCCCTCCTGGGCTACATCTGCTAGTCCAGCTCCCAATGGCTTGTCCATCTTTCATTATGCTAAAAATTTTGTTGTTACATGTAGTTACAGTGCTCTAATGGTTGTTTTCTCTGCACCAATGGCTTCAAAATGCTCCAATTAGTTAAAAATGACTCTTCATTCACTCAGAATGGTAGAAAATTGAGCCTCCTACACTTTTTCCCAATATCTCCTAGGAAAACTCCATTAAAAATGGAGAACTCCAGCTAACTGGAGTTAAATTAGGGTTGACCGCCAAATTTTTTGCACCCCTATCCCTTCCGCCTAATAATCCGCGCATTAAGTGTTACGGTTAGGGTGGTGGTCACATGCACACCCCCAACCGTTAGTGGGCTTGATAGTTAGCAGAACCTCCGTTTGTAACTGCATTTTAATGGTGGACTATGGTTTGTTGATGTCGGTTAGGCTCTGATCGTGGCCCACATAAACTCTTTAACACACAGCAGCAATAATACATAGAACCCAGGCAAAGCTGCAATATTTCATATTTTATAACTTCGCAAATTGTCGAAATCTTTTTCGCAAGTCGCAATCCTTAACAAACAACTTTAAACAATAGACAATAAATCCGTCGAAGTGAAGTTGTTATTCCACTTATTGCATATCGACCTTCGTCATTTTAATTCTACACCATTAAAGTCTAAACCGTATTTCCTGCGAAGTGCGATAGCGCTCAGACCTCCGCCAACATGTGCTCCTCCTCGTCGCATCGCGAGTTATATCATTTAACTTGCGACATTTTAACACATAATTAAAACAATCACCGATGCGATGTGATCATGACTGCTCATCCCGCCTTCTCACTTTGCGTCGTTGGTTAAAAAATTTAACTTGCGAAACTCTTAATTGTAAACACTGTTCACTGCAATGTGCGATGTCCTCCAACTACAATGAGATCTCTCCCGTTGATTGGTGTCAGATCCACGGTCCTCGCTATCACTTCATTCTACGGCTTTCTCTTACCGTCCGTTCCATATTCAACATTTCCACGATTTTGCAATCCTCAATTCTATATGCAGAGTTCAAGACTCCATGACAACCACCAATTCAGATCCCACTCTACTAGTCGATCCGGTTCTGAACCTGTTTTCCATTTTGAACCCAATCCTGTAACTTTGAATTTTGAGCAAAATTTATGAACTCCTAATCATTCCTCCCTATTGGGAAGATTTTGGACCCCAAAAGACTTGATTACTTGTTCATTAGATGAGGGTACAACTCCCTCACCTTTCCAATCTCCATCCATTTTTCCTTGCTTGGTTTAGTGCCTTTGAGCCCAACTCGAAGGTAGTCAACATTTCCTCTCTTTGATGCTCTTGTCCTCTTGTCAAGAATTTTATCTTCTTTGAGCTCATCCAGAAATTTTGGCGAGAAATCTTCAATAGAAGGTAGTTGAACATCACTTCCTTGATCATCGATCAAAGGAGGCTCATATAAGTGTAAGTTTTCAACATTAACAACTGAATACATTTGCATGTCAGAAGGAAAATCAAGTTGGAATGCATTATTACCAACTTTTTTTATGATCTTGAAAGGACCATAGCAAATGGGTTTGAGTTTTTTACTTTCCCCTTACATGTTTTCTTTGCTAATGTGCAACCATACCTCATCTCCCTCTTGAAACTTGTGATCAACCCGGTGTTTTTCATGCCTCTCTTTGTATTTGCTTTGACTTTTCTCAAGTTTTTCTTGAACTTGTTGATGTATCATATGAATTTTCTCAATGAAATTTCGAGCCTTATCAATATCACTATGGCCATCAGTTGCAACATCCTTCCCAAAGATGAAATCTAATGACGAATTTTGAAAATACCCAAAGCATACTTCAAAAGGTGAGGTTTGTGTTGAAGAGTGCTTTGCCTGGTTATAAGCATGTTGAATGTAATGCAGTTGTTCATCCCACAACTTAGGATGTTTGTTGCAATATCCTCTCAATAGATGCACAATTTTTCTGTTCACCACTTCGGTTTGTCCATCTGTTTGTAGATGAAAAGTGATATAGATTTGACCAAAAATTCCCAATGAACCTGGAATCCCTATCACTAACAATAGAAGTGGGCAATCCAAAATGAACCCAAACATTTTGAAAATAAATTTCAGCAGTAATGGTCTTCTTACATGGCATAAATATACACCATTTACTGAATCTATCCACAACTACGAAAAGATAATCATGTTGCTTTCTTGCAGGGAAAATTTTAGGGGTGAATTTTCGCCCAAAGGCGAATTTTAAGGGATTTTAAATTTTAATAGGGCGAATTTTTTATATAAAACCCATTTTCTATAGTTTTATAAAGTTAGCTCAGTAATTATTTTAAAAATAATTAAATATTAAATATTAGCCCACCAAAAAAAATGTGCATAAAACTGAAAAAATGGAATTCACCCTCGATTTTCTTTGGTTGGAGCAGATTTCAATGGCATTCGCCTGGATTTACAGGGTCGAAGGGAGGGGTTGGAGTGATTCGCCCCATATTTTTTCACTGGTTCACCAGAATTTACTGGGTAGGAGAGGTGGTTGGGGCTTGGAAGGGGTGTGTAAGTTGAATGTTGGTCCTTGGATGTGCATAGGCTTGCCGATCTTCTTGCGGGCTGAGTGAGGGACTTGACCGACCCTCTCTGGTCCGTTAGGGTCCTCCCATAGTTTGAATTAGTTTTTGACCTATGATTTTATTTGATCTTTTCAGAAAATGGAAAAATCAACGATGACGCATGAGCGGCCGGGTGGTTGGATTCACCAAGGGATAGTCTATAACACAGTCTATGTCAATCACTCTGTTCGTCCTTTGAAGTTTTCAAATCCAATGAAGCTAGTTTCTTACATCAACCGACATTATAAAATGGATACTTTGGCAACATGTGTATTCGGAAACAGTTTCTGTGCCTGAATTCGGGTTTGGGAATTGAATATTGTGGTTGAGAATCAATCCTTTGTTATTGGAACTTGTTTAAATATTGAAATTTTTTTTGAAGGTTATTGTGAAGGAGAAGAAGTTATCAGTTCTATGAGAAGAATATGGCAGAAGGTGGAGCTAGCACAGATCGTTATTTAGAGCAAACTCCTACCTGGGCAGTAGCGGTTGTTTGTTTTGCTTTTGTGGTTATCTCCTTAATTCTTGAACAGAGTATTCATCGTGTTAGCATTGTAAGTTTCTGCTTTGGTCTTAACACTAAACATCACACTTTTAGTTTAATTTGATAAATCTTAGTTTGTTTTGGCTGGTAGGACTTTTCTAAAATTTGGGTTCTTCCAGTGGTGATTATTTTGGTTATTACATGAAATAGATGTTATAATTGACTGAGGAAATCATGGTAAAAGATTGAAGCAGTGCAAGTTTGAATTCTGCACTAACAAGCTATCCTTTTGTCACAATATTTGCAGTGGCTCTCCAGAACAAATACGAAGGCCCTGTATGAAGCGCTTGAAAAACTAAAAGCAGGTAATAGATGTTTGAAACCATTAACACCAACCACTATGATGTAGACTATCCTTCACAAGAATTCTCCCTAAGCCATCTTATTTGAGAAAATATATTTGAAGTTAGTTAGTTGTTCTATACGGTTTTCTAGTTACATGTTCTTTCTAAATCTTAGGTCGTAACAAGAGGTAAATATGGAGAAAATATTAATCACCATGCATTAAACCAATCATTAGTTCAGTATCTTTTCATATTGTCCCAGTCCCCTTGATGAGCATAAAATAATATTCAATGGAAAAGTTGGAAAAACGCTAAACCAGATTTAGTGTAAGGTGCACAAGGATTAAGGATAGATATCTGTGTTTGTATAGTATTGGTAGCTTGTTTTGGCAAACTTCTAAATTCAACATTAAACTAAAATTTCATACAGGCATAATGATTTCTTTCAACATTTGCTGCATTTGTGAACAAGATTTCATGTCATCTGACAAATATTGTGAAAATTCATCTTTTGGGTTACAGAATTGATGCTTCTTGGTTTCATCTCGCTTCTCCTGACAGTCGAACAGAGGCCCATTTCTATGATTTGTATACCGCAAAAAATAGCTTTTACTATGCTTCCGTGTACGAAACAAAGTGAAATTGGTGTTGTTCAAAGACTGAAAGTAGATAATGAACAATTGGAGAAAGAAACCCAAAAGCGTTTATGGGAATCCATGTCTTTTGAAAAGGAGGTCCCATGGAAGCGCCTCTTAGCTGAGGCTGGAGGGGGTAGTGACCATTGTAGCTCCCATCCTGTAAACAACATACCCTAATTTTGTCATATTTCTCTCACATTGAAATTTTATTTGCTAATTTGTCATTCTTTATAATGAAGGGTACCTATCCTCTTGTCTCCCCAACCAGTATGAACCAGCTCCATATCTTTATATTTATGCTGGTAGTTCTCCATGTGTTTTATAGTCTCTTAACGGTGGGCTTAGGGAGAGTGAAAGTAAGTGAAAGGCTCAATATAATTCAATTTAAATTCCACCTTCGTTTTTTCTGTTTTGATATCTGCATTGATTCAGATCCTCTGTTAAAGATGATATCTGCAAGTCCTTCTGATGCCCAGATGAGGCGTTAGAAATCATGGGAAAAGGAAACACAAACATTGGATTATGAGTTTTCAAATGGTGAGTTATTTTGGTTATTCTTCAAACAGGTTTTGCTTAGGATAGTATTTCTTCAAACGTATGGATACTTTCAGGTTAAGAAGTAATAAATGATACTAGATTGCATATTATAATTGGGATGCTGATTGGGTAATGCTTTCAACTTAAAAATTCAAATCATTATCAATATTTTGGGGATTAGGTAACCTTTTGAGGCTATTTAGAAATTTGTGTTGAGTTTTGAGCGCTTTGTTTGCTTTCTAGGTCTAGAAGATCCTGCAAGGTTCATATTAACACATGAAACTTCATTTGCAAGGCGTCATATCAGTTTCTGGAGCCAAACACCAGTTCTTAAATGGATTGTAAGTAATTCATACTTCCAAATCTTAACTGTGAAATATCCATTTCTGATTCAACACTAACTTTCCTTAGATTTATAGATATGCTTCTTTCGACACCTGTCAGTAACCAAAACTGATTACCTGACCTTGCAACCATAGTTTTAAAACCAGGTCAGTCTGGCTCGGAACCGGCTGAGTCAACCGAGCCAAAGGGTAGGCCGGTCCGACTCGGTGGTTAAACCGGTCAGGCAGCCGGTTTGTTACTGAGCCGACCGAGCGGTATACTGACTCGACCGGCTTAGTAACAAACTGGCCGGCTCGGCCTGGTCCGAGTTAAACCGGCCAGTTTGTTCCAGCCGGCTAGGGGGCCCAAAAACAATAAAAAATTAGACTTGAAAATGAAATTTTTTTTGCTGTGAGGTTTTGTTTAGGCTATCTAATCCCTCCCCATCCTATTTAACTTACCCAACCCCTCTCAATACCTCACGTCTATCTCATTGAATTTTCTTGAGAATTTGTGAGGGTTTTCTGAAGAGTTATGGAGTTGGTTTTTGGAGCAGCTTCATGGTAATGCTAAATTCCTTATCTTCATTTCATCCTTTTACTTAAATTTTTAACATTGCCATGAAATGACTCAAGATTTTTGAGAGTGGTTCCGACGTCATTGGATTTCATATGGAGAAAGTATAATTTTAGATCTCATTCAAAATCCAGTAGACTTATCAGTTTTTTCAGGATTTCAGGATTGGGTTATTGCAATGTTTCCATCGAATTTTGTCATGTATTAGGGTATGGAACTCGTAATTAATCAAGAGCACCAATCCCTCTATGTACCTTGATGTTAGTGACATTGGTTATGTTTTTTGTTTTGATCTCTATATCATCATCATGTATTGGACAATGCACTGGGTGAAATTTTTATATAATGGATATATTCATGAGCCTACTTGGATCATATGTTGTCTTTTGTCTATATTGTTTGGAAACATGAATAAAAATCTTTAAAATTATGTTTTTGTACAAAAAAAAAGATATTTAATGTATTTTTTACAAAAACCGAGTCATTGAAACCGAGCCAACCGATTCGATACCGATTCGGAGTCGGAGTCAGAGCTGACCCTCTGCCGAGTCGGAACCTGATTCCGGTTTTTAAAACACTGCTTGCGGCTTCATAATTGTAAGACCTTGTATTTTAAAATTATCTTTCCCATTTCGTCTTGGTTATGTCGATCCTCACATCATTCATGTAACAAACTTGATTTGTGCTAAAGCTTCTATTCCTTTGAACTGTACAGGCACACCTGGGCCCAACTAGCAAGTTTAATTTTCCTAAATATATCAAGAGATCATTGGATGACAACTTCAAGATGGTGGTTGGAATCAGGTTAGTGAAGATTCCTCTGTTAACAAAAGTTTTGGTCTTCCAAGAAAACTTCGCTTTTTCACCCCCTAGGTATTCTGAAAACCTCTCCTTAATTTTTACCTAACACACAACCTTCACTGCATTATCTGCAGTCCTCCATTGTGGGATTTTGCTGTAATATTTTTGCTTCTCAATGTGTATTGTAAGTCTTCAACACTCTATCTTTGCCTCCAATGAATTCAATTTGCATATTCTTAAAAGGAGTTTATGCTGCTGTTTAAGCTAACATCCTCTTTTTGGTTGGATTTATTTCTGTGAGCAGGGTGGTATTCATTCTTTTGGCTCTCTTTAGTTCCCTTAGTTGTAAGTGCACAAAAATATTGGACTAATAGGACACTGAATTAATGATAATGGGAGTTAATAATCATGGCAATTTTTTTGATTGAATTATTTGCATTTTATGTCATTTTATCTCCAAAATATACAGATTGTTTTGTTGGTTGGAACAAAGCTACAAGTTATTATAACAGAGTTGGCCTTAGAAATTCAAGGGAGGCATGCTGTAGTTAAAGGAACCCCAATTGTGCAGCCAACAAATAAACTTTTTTGGTTCAATCGCCCTCAACTTATCCTTTTCTTGATCCATTTTACTCTTTTCTAGGTATCATAATGATTTTCACTCTAAATTTCAATTAATAAATTGTATTTCTAAATCCCGTTCACTGATTATTTATGGGAATACCAATTGCTTAATGGTTAACTTATGTTCTGCAGAATGCTTTCCAGCTCGCTTTCTTCTTGTGGATATGGGTAAGCACTATGTTCATTCAATAAGCAATAAATTCTTGTGTATAGAATCATAGGATTTACTATGGTAACGATGGTAAAATTTGCAGTCTCAGGTAACCTAGATCAATTTCAGTTTATCCAGCTAAATTGTTTCAATTCTATTTCATCCTTACACCATATTTACTTTTTGACTTTATATGCTTGCAGTATGAGCTTGGCCTGAAATCGTGTTTCCATGAGAGGCTTGACATCACCATAATTAGAATTACGATTGGGTAATTATGTTTATTATCTAAACATATAGAGTGTTGTGGTTGTTTATGTTTTTAGTTATCAAAGAACTTTATCTTGCCTAAAATGTAAACAGAGCTCATTCCAATCAAACATGCTATCGTTTTAGATTTGTTCTTTCCCTTTTAAATTTATAGCTTTAGTTTTACTGCTTTGGTTTAGTACTAGCTTATTCTCATGTAGATTCAGTTTGTCTAAAGAGCATATTAATAATAACCATATTTTGCATCTGATGAGGACTACATTCGGTTGTTTATGTGCCTAGGGTTGTTGTGCAACTTCTATGTAGCTACATCACACTTCCACTTTATGCATTGGTGACCCAGGTGAATCTTTCGATGTTCATTGAAAATACAATCAAATTTGGGTGTTTGAGAGGATCAATTGAACTTCAGAGCATGCTCAATTATATTAATACAAAATGTTAAAGTTACATAGGTCAAGTCTTCACTACCTATTTATTCACCTTATTTACTTTGAACAGAAGACAGATATAGTCAAGTCATACATTACTTGATGCTTAGATATCTTACCTCGTATTTGCAAAATTAGAGATAAGGCATCCCTTCAGAATTAGATAAAATCATAGTACACAAATTCATCAGATAAAAACAAGAGTTGGCAAGTTCTTTTGGCAGAACAGATCATTCACTCTATTGAAACTTTCTAGTAAAACCTTGAATGAATTTTTGTTAGACAAATATGGTTAGTCTCAAATATGCTTCCTTTTGTTTTTTTTCAATTAATTTTGTAGCATTCTTACTTATACCAAAAAAAGGAAGAAAAAGGCACAATGATGGTGCAGCTGTGTGTGGGTGTGTATATATGGATGAAAAACACATCATTTTTTTGCAAGTTTTTTTTCCAAATTGTACAAGCGTTTTTTTCTGGTGAGTTTTAGAATTCGTGAAAAAATTCTGCTTCGTGTAAGCATTAAATATAAAGGATCATGTTTCACCCTATTGAAGACTCAGGGTAAAATCTCAAAGGTTTTGTTCTGGTGATTTTTAGGATTCTTGAAATAATTTCGCTTTGTGTAATCCTCAGACCTCGTGTATGAAAGATCCATGTTTCACTCTGTTGAAGACTTGGGATAAAATACTAAAATCTCAAAGGGTTTTCTGGGTTAGAAAAATATTACCACACTATAGTGTGCTTTCTTTGTTTGTTCAATTGAGTTGTGTAGCATTCTTGTTGTTCCTAAAACAAGAGGAGAAAGAAACATAATGAAAATGTGTGCACCCCTGTGTTTTGATAGATTGATAGAAAATATCAGGCAAGCATACGTGGAACCAAATGTCACGTAGATTAAGTGAGGTTGTTGTTACCAAGAACCAAATGTTAGGAGAGTATTAACGTGGAACCAAATCCCCAATTCCTATAATGGGATTTGCTGCAGTAGCACTATGACTTGCAAGTATTATAGACATTACATAGATGGCAAGTTCCTGATCACAACCCACTTCTTTCTTTGGTTTTCATGGCCAGAACCAATCCAAATATTTGAAGCAAATAGCCTTAAATTCAAGTAATTCTTGCACCCTAAATCCTGCACAACAAATTTTCTGAGGTGCAAGAAACAAAGAGGACGACAATGTTAGGGATGTAGGAGATAAAAGAAAATGAAGAATAATATGGTTAGGTCATCATTCTAACTGCTTGAGTACAACGTCATCACGTATTATCTGTAATGTTTATAGCAAAAATGTAGACAATTCCTTTGAAAACTTTCAGAATTTTAAGAGTTCTTCTTTTGTATTCTCATTTTCAAAGTTTTGAGTTGTAAACACTGAATTAATTCAGAGGAAATCAGAGTTATGAGGCAACTAAATATGCTTCTATTCTCAAAAGATATTCCATAATAATTTCTTCGATATTGTCTTATAAGCCTTAGTCTTATTCTAATATTGGTGAATGACTTCACAAAGAGTTGCACTTTCATAATAAACACAATCTAGTTCATAATTTGTTTATATGTGAAAAATAAATTTTATTAAGCAATTACAAATGGATATTGTGGATTTTAATATACACTAGGCCATTTAAATGTTAGGTTGTGAGGCTATGCTTTGAGGACTTTACAAGCCCAACATGCGCAATGAATAATCTAAGTCCATACGACTGTGTCGAATAATCCAGAGAATTAAAAGCTTGCAAACATAGAATTCAAGATATGAAAGAATCTATGTGAGTTTTGCAGTGCTTAACTAAAAAATTCCTTCAACCAAGGGATGTATCTCATCATCTACTCCATTAACATTTTTATTGAAATATATCGAAATGATTCACCTCGAAAGATTTAAAATAATTACAACATGGTTCCTGGTTCCTTCTGATTTTTACCAAGAAGTCAAAACATTGCCAAGCTAAAATGATCTCAGTTTATAATTTTGGATTTGAAGTACTGGAGACAGCAAAAAAGATGGATTGCAAGAAAGATTGACTCTACAAAGGTTATAAACGTATTTCCTTGTGGTCATACTATTCACATGAATTTCTTAAAAGAGATGCTTGAGAATCTTCAGTAAGTTTCATATGTGGCCTGTTTTGTGCTCTGGCTCACAACCTCTTGAGATTTTCCATTTGTCTATAATTTTAGATTATACTTGTTTCTAGTTTATCTATCTATAGTATCACAGAACTCTAGATATACTTGCACTGATATACCCATTGATGGTACCTTCTCTAGCCATCTGTGGTCACAACTTGGCACAACTTTAATTTTATTTTAAGCGTCTTGCCATTCTAAATGTTTGTTTGTCTTTTGCAGATTTGCTTTTCCACTGTGCTCCAAATCTGTCTATGATATGTCTAAAGTATGGGAGAAACTTGACCGAGAGGTAGCTATTTTTTTGTTATATCATTACGATATATGACAAGATGAACATCTTGAAATCACCTTGTAATGGGTTCTATAAAGAGTGGCTTATTATATGTATTTTTTCTAATTTTGATTTCTCATATTTGAAACTTGCTTTCGTCAAATGGCAATTGCATTTTTAAGTTCCTTAAGTGGATTCTGATAACTTTCTTTTATCATGTAAGTTTCTTTGACTCCAATCCCTGAAGCTTATCGAAACAAAATGGTAAGATGTCTGATGTTCATGTGGTATGGTTTGGAGGCATATTTTAGAGCCCATTAGTAGCGTGAGAGAATACCTGACCACTTTCTCATTGGTATTTTGAGCAGGTTTGGATCTTATGCAATGACTGTGGAGTAACTTCTGAAGTAAATTTTCACATTGTTGCCCACAAGTGTCAAAGTTGAAATTCTTATAACACACAACAGACCAGGGGAGGTCCTTCTGCAAGTTCAGGTACCTAGTCTTTGATATACTCAATGTTTAGATTCATGTATCCCTCTTTGCCACTTGTAAGGTCGCCTTAGCGCTGCTTATATGGCATGAAAAACAGATATACTGCAAATTTCTATGCAGTGGCATTACTATAAGAATTCATGGTAACCACTGAGTTTTTGTGGCACTACTCTACGGTTGTTAACATCATAACAGAATTGATGCTATGTGCCCACTTCAACAAAGACCACAAGAAGGGAATTCTTTATCCTGCAGATCTCACGCCACGACAAAACAAGTAACAAATTTTGTCTTTTTGCACATCTGCAAACCATGAATTACAATGTATTGAAGGTCTCTTTTTCTGTATGTGACTTAGTTTGACCAAATACATGTAGGACTTAATTTCCTGTGAAATGAAGATGTATTTTCCCTTTTGGAATGGAATGTTATTTCTCAAGCAATTGACTGGTTTACCGATTTCATTTTTTGTCTAGTGCTTGTTGAAATATTTTATTCAGATGCACTGAGAGAAGAATGCAAATAAATTTGAATGTGCTTCTCTTAAGAGAGAACGTTTAAAGAAACCAGATAAATCCATCTTAAGCTAAGTTCTGTTAAGTCTTCTTAAAAGAAAGAATGATAAAAGAAAGAACAATGAAAGATAAATCCATCTCATGCCAGGATCTGATAACCAGTGAGAGGTTTATACATGGATTGCAAACATGCATTTATGAATGACTATAAAAATAGTAACAGAGATCCATTATAATAACAATTCATCAGTGAATAATATTTTACTATTTTTTTATCCATCTCAAGCTAGGATCTTTAAAGCAGTGAGAGCTATGAAAATTGTGATGGCAATTCATTAGTGAAGAATAATATGGCATGAAAAAGCAATGGTTATAGAATTATAAAAAATTCTATATTGGTGGATGAAATCAGGGTAAGTATTTTTTTTTTTTTTTGGGTTACTGGATTCTTTCGTAAGTAAATCTAAATTTATCACTTACCTAAATTGGAAAATCATTTCATTTCTTGTTAGGCATACTGCCTCAAGCAATACTGCATGACAATGACTCAAGCAACAGTGCATGACAATGGCTGGTGCTTTGAAACTATTTTATGTTTATATTTATACCATCCTTTACAGCAATCAAAATTAGACTCCCTTTCCACTTCGGTGCCATGTATGGAATTTGCAGGTATTTGTAAATTCTGCCATGAGTTGAGTTGGTTTGGATGTGCGTAGCAAACAGTGAGACACAACTGTCAGTTTGGAGGTGTGTTGGGATTGTCGTATTGACTCTGCTCATTAGTTATTGGCGTTTTAATTTTTGTTCGACTTGTTCTGCTCATTGAAGAAATCAGTAGAGGCATGGGCCTTTGTGTTGGATGATTGTTGAAACAAAATGATCTGTAAAGATCCCAATTTGTTGAAACTCCTCTCCAACCTCAATATCAGTGCTAGTAGTAGCATGAGCAACAACACTACGCTTAGCAGAACTAGAAGAACGCGTTTTCCAAACTGCACGAGAACTACTTCCCTCATGAGTCACCATGTGCCATGCTTGGTCTCGGTGGTTCTCTTCCTTCTACTCCTGGTTCAACTACCATATCTTCATTTGAACCAACACCCCGAACTCCACTAGACAACGATTCACCATTTTGTAGTAATGATTCACCATTTGTACTGGTGATTCGCCATGATTTTACAAGATAATATAATCTCGTGAGATATTCGCCAAAAA
>CM076574.1:133543367-133600279 GCA_034641835.2 Pinus albicaulis | reverse complement strand
TATACGTATTATATGATCAATAAAATCACATTCCATTTTTCCTATGTATCATGGGGATTCACCCATTTATTATATATATACATTTGGGGGGTTCTTAAAATTTTCCCTGCTTTCTTGACATAGGTAGACCTCCAACAAAGTCTATGGAGACGCTTTCCCATGGCCTTGATGGTACTGGTAGTGGCATGTACAATCCAAGATTCCTATTACTAGGCTTACTTGTTACACACATAGAAAAACCTCTTATAAAACATGACACACTATCTATCATGCGAGGCCAATAACAACACCTCTGTAGATGCACCATTGTTTTGCTTACCTAAAGTGTCCAACAATGAGAGAAGAATGAGCTTCTCTCATGACACTTAGCCTCTCTCCTTGTGGAAAACATAACTTTCCCAAATGAAATAGAAAATTGTTATGCATGTGATAATATCTTTCTTCAACTTGATTCCCTTCACTCAAACTAGCATACACATCTTTGAAATCAACGCCATGTGCATTTATTCTATGTAACTTTCATGTACAACAGAATAATTTTTTAGTAAAGTAGAAGCATTAATGATTGGTCTCGAAATCATATCTGCAACTTTATTGAATATACCTTTTTTGTGCCTTATAACCAAGTGAAATTATTGAAGAAATCCCATCCACCTGAAATGTCTTGATTGCTACAATTTTGTTTGTGACTACAAGTACTGTAATGGCTGGTGATTGGTGTGTACAATAGTCTCTTTACCCATCAAGTAGTGTTTCCACTTCTTGACACTTTATACCAACGCATATAGTTCCTTTTCATCTATAGGATAATTAGTCACAACACCATTAAAAGTTTACGAATGAAAGGTGATAAGTTTACCATACTGCAAAAGGACTGGGCCCATGGCATAGTAATTAGCATCAGCTTGTATCTTGAATGATTGTCTCAAATTTGGTAGTGCAAGGATTGGAGCTGAACTGATCTTGTCTTTTAAAGCTTCGAAAGCTTGTTGCTGTTCGCATCCACATTGGAAGCCTTTCTTCACACTTGTCACTGCATGCATAGGAGTTGTGATGGAAGAAAAGTTAGCAATAAATTTCCTCCAATATTGAGCTGCACCTAAGAAAATTCTTACCTCAGTAACTGTTTTGGGTGTGGGCCAATTCACAATGGCCTCCAATTTAGAAAAATCAATCCTCAATTCTCCTCCTCCTACAATATGTCCCAAATAGACCAAATAAGTCTTTCCAAACTCACATTTTGACATCCTAAGAAACAATTTCTCTTTCTTCAAAATATCAAGCACTCTATTTACATGCAAGACATGATCTTCTCTTGTTTTGCTGAAAATCAAAATGTCATCTAAGTACACAATAAAAAATTCATCAAGGAATGGTCGCAAAATATTATCCATAACTTGCATAAAAGTTGTCGGTGCATTACATAAACCAAAAGGCATAACTAGCCACTCAAAGAGTCCTTTTTTGGTTTTGAATGCAGTTTTCCATATATCACTTTTTGCAATTCTTACTTGATGATATCCACTTCGTAAATCTAACTTAGTGAAAAAATTTGATTCTTCCAGCTGATTAGGCAAATCATCTATTCTTAGGAGTGGGTAATGATTTTTTACCATAATTTTGTTCAAAGCTCGAAAATCTACACACATGCGCCAAGTCCCATATTTATTTGGTATCAAGACTATGGGTGAATCACATGGCGAGGTGCTTGGCCTTATGATACATTTATCCAACATCTCTTTGATTTGCCTCTTTATTTCAACATTATCCATTATCGACATGTGATACATACCGATGTTTGGAAGAGGACAATCCTGTTGCAACTGAATCTCATGTTGAATTTCCCTTTTTGGAGGCAATCCTGTTGGCTCCTGAAACATCTCATGATGTCAATTAACCACTTCATATAATTCTTATTTCAACTTAGAATCACATCCCTCAAAATATTTATTATTAATATCAGCTTTGGGCTTAATCATAAGAAGAACACATTTCTTACTTGAATTTACCAACCTCTTTACGTGTCAAACATTTACCAAAGCAATGTTTGTCTTCTTGCAGTGTGCTCTAACAATGAAATCCTTGCCATATTTGAATAAATGATACTTTTTCTCATGGCGATAGAAGATATTTATCCTGTAATACAAGTAAGGACTCTCTAATACAGTACTAGTTATGTCAAGCAGAACCACATCTAATTCAATTGTGTCAACAAAGCTTGCAGTGATTACAAACCTCAATATACATTTCCTTGTAACCTGAAGATTTGCATCCTTACAAATCCAACCCAATGGATATGATTTTGGATGTGGTATGGTCTCAAGGTTAAGTTTTTTGACCAAGTCTTTAGAGATTAAGTTTTCTTGTGACCCATTGTCAAACAGTGTGTCAATCTTGGTATGCTTGGATATGACCCTCACATGAAACAATTCTATTCTTTCTTCTTCATTTGGAGTGTTTATGTGACAGTTTTATGTATTGGTACTGGCTTTAGTTTCAATTTCTTTTCCCTTCATGTTCTTCAATCCCATGGCTGTAATTTTAGTCTCGTCACCTCCTGGGCTACATCTGCTGGTCCAGCTCCCAATGGCTTGTCCATTTTTCATTATGCTCAAAATTTTGCTATTACATGTAGTTACAATGCTCTAGTGGCTATTTTCTCTGCACCAATGGCTTCAGAATTCTCTAATTAGTCAAAAATGACTCTTCATTCACTCAGAATGGTCGAAAATTGAGCCTCCTACACTTTTTCCCAATATCTCCTAGGAAAACTCCACTAAAAGTGGAGAACTCCAGTTAACTGGAGTTAAATTAGGGCTGAATGCCAAATTTGGCATGCCCCTATCCGCTCCGCATAATGATCTGCGCATTAAGTGTTACGGCTAGGGTGGTGGCCACATGCGCACCCCCAATTGTTAGTGGGATTGATGGTTAGTAGAACCTCCACTCATAATTGAAGTTTAATGGTGGACTGTGGTTTGTTGATGTCGGTTAGCCTCTGATAGCGGCCCACATAAACTATTTAAAGCACAACAACTATAATACATAGAACCCAGGCAAAGTCGCAATATCACATATTTTATAGCTTCGCAGATTTCCGAAACCTTTTTCGCAAGTCATAATCCTTAACAAAAAAATTTAAACAGTAGACAATAAATCCACCAATGTGAAGTTGTGATTCCACTTATCACATATCGGCCTCCGTCAGTTTAATTCTACACCATTAAAGTCTAAACCGTATCGCCCGTGAAGTGCGATAGCACTTGGACCTCCACCGACACGTGCTCCTCCTCGTCGCATCGTGAGTTATATCATTTAACTTGCGACATTTTAACATGTAATTAAAACAATCGTCGATGCGATGTGATCATGACTGTTCATCTCTCCTTCTTACTTCGCGTCGTAGGTTAAACAATTTAACTTGCGAAACTATTAATTGTAAACATTGTTCACTGCAATGTGCGATTTCCTCCAATTACAATGAGATCTCTCCCGTTGATTGGTGTCAGATCCACGGTCCTCGCTATCGCTTCATTCTACAACTTGCTCTTATTTTCTATTCCACCTTTAACATTTCCACGGCTGTGCAATCCCTGATTCTATATGCAGAGTTCAAGACTCCATGACAACCACCAATTCGGATCCCACTTTGCTGGTTGATCCGGTTCTGAACCTGTTTTCCATTTCGATCCCAATCATGTAACTTTGAATTCTTAGCAAAATTTATGAACTCCTGATCACTAACGGTCCTCGTTGTGCCTGGAAATCCGATTGACCTTCGATCCTCGCTGTGTCTTGCAAATCCGATTGTCCTTCCTACTGTGTGCTTAATGTAATATGTGATCCAACAGAGAAATAAAACAAACGGTTTAAAACAGAGAGCCCGATAAAAAATATAAAACACTTGGAATTTAATAAGAAATGAAATATACAGAGCCGAGCCCTTAGATGGTTGGTTTTTACATTTATTTATGCTCTCTGTTCACTCCTCTCTTGCACCTATTCCACACCTATTTCACTCTTATTCACACCTCTATATTTTACATCTATATATATATATATATATCTACCTGAAGCGGTTCTTCTCGTCTTTTAATATGTTTCTGTTTAAACCACTGTTAACAAACAAATGGTATCCTATTTCTAAGCTCTATCCTATTTGGTTTAATCTCCTCGCAGAGAGAAACCAATTTCTATTTATTCCTACCTAAGTTAGGAATCAAAACAACTAACTTCTCTCATTTAAAACTAAGTAAGATATTAATAACCAATGCTTATCCACCTCATGTTAGCCACAACATGTGAACATACAATCACATTGCTGGCTAAGTTTGGATGCTCGTGCATCACCCAAAAACAAGGGGGTCTCATACACTGATTCCTTGTCCCAAAAATAAGGGGGGAATACACCATTTTGGTGTCTTGTCCCAAAAACAAGGGGGTCTCATATACCAATTTGGCGTCTGGTCCCTTGTCCCAAAAACAAGGAAGTCTCATCCACCAATTTGGTGTCTAGCTTGGCCGTGACCTTAAAATTGGATACAAATAATAATAAATTTTAGATTTGCAAATTTTTTATTGCTTTTTCTTTTAAAGTTAGGGTTTTGAACTTTTAAGGTTTTTTTTTTTGTTAAAAGGATATTTTTTCGATATCTTATAATAGCGTAATAGCATTTTGTGAATAATCCTAGTCGTTGTCTTTGTTTTTTAGAGACAAAGCAATATCATTCTAACTTTGTGTTTTACAAAAATATGCTATTTTATATATTAATGTAATTTTTTTTTAAAATTTATTACTGTATATGCATTCCATTCCCTTTTCTGTCTTCCATTTCATTCCTTCTGCAACCCAAGATCAAAATCTCACCAAAATCTCACCATAATCCTAACCCACCATAACAACTCATACACATTTGCTACTTGAATTTTGAGTTTAAACTATATACTACCAATATTTACAATGTATTTATATTATATATACATAGGTCATTATAATTCAACGTACATGGCAATACATAGGTCATTATAATCCACCATAACAACTCATACACATTTGCTAGTTGAATTTTGAGCTTAAACAATTTACTAGCAATAGCAATATTTACAATGTATTTATATTATATACACATAGGTCATTATAATTCAACGTACATGGCTTGACTCGCATCACATATCTTCATTATTTGAATAATACAATGATTTATTGTGTTATAATTCAAGGATTAAAACCAGGATGTTACATTGAAAAACCTAGCTAACAATGAAATTTTCATCAAACTTCAAAATCCGAGACTGATAATAATTAAACATTAAATGTACTTTAAGGATTGTCCTTTGGTATATTGGTAAAAGTATTCTTAACGATTAAGAGAGGTGAAAGGTTCAATATATTTCCAAGTGCAAATTTGTTTTCGTTCCGTACTAATTCAATGTGAGTGAACTTAAAACATTAAAAAAAAAATGATGGTCAACTTAAAACATAAAAAAATGATGTTTACAGGTTCGAAAATGACCTCGTTCTCATGTTCAAGGCATTTTTACAACATTTATTTTATTTTGTTGTTCTGAGATGTAAAAAAAAATGTTAATCCCATTTTTATGTTCAAAACATTTTTACAAAATTTATTTGTTGCCCAAAGATGTAAAAACATGACACTCACATAAAACAAACTTCATCCCATCAATGTTTTAAAAATCATTTTTAATATGAAATGAAGTTATGATCAAAGTTTTGTACATGTTTGAACAATGCTCTGAAAGGTTATTTTTATG
Organism: Pinus albicaulis; assembly: GCA_034641835.2. Lineage (NCBI taxonomy): Eukaryota > Viridiplantae > Streptophyta > Pinopsida > Pinales > Pinaceae > Pinus > Pinus albicaulis. The sequence continues at coordinate 133,594,507 of CM076574.1, read as the reverse complement.
TTTGAATTCACCTAGTTCATGGAAAATCTAATTAAAGTAAGTTTGGGATTTATGAGAATTTTGACTCTTTGTATCATCTTATATCATTAAATTCTAGCAATTAGAGGGAAGTTTGCTACAAAATTAGACATCTTCAAATTGTAAAAATGCTCGACCTCACGTTCAAATTTGTTGTTGCAATTCATCAAAAAATTGACACTTTCATATAAACCAGACTTTATCAAATTAATGTTTCCAAAACCATCTTTAACATGAAAGAAAACTACAATTGGATGAGTATAACAATGTTTTTTTTCCATGCCACAAAAGAGTGTAAAACAATGTTTTTAGGATTTTATTTTAAACGTGTTTTTTCCTTAATTAATATGATTTAAGATATTTTGAGGAATTAGTAAAATGCAGTATCTTATGTGGTGGGAATCCACCACCTATGAAGAGGTGAGATCTTGTATTGTCAGATTATATGGATATGTCATTCTTGGCCTAACTTAATGGCTAGATGACCTTGCTATTTCATGAGATGAAACATACGATTCTTAGAGGATTCATTGAACCTCGGTAGTTGAATATCACCACCTCCCCTTGACTAATTAGTAAATGCTTTAGTGGTAAATTTAAGATATCTGTTCTCCTAGTGAATTCTTTGTTAATAATATTGTGAATAGGATGGCTCAATAGTTAGGTTATGATTGAATCATGTGTTAGTTCTTTTAGGGTTTCATGTACATTTTTTCTATGGTTGTGGCAATAGGAGGAAGAAGTGTAAGCACATTCTCCATATCCTTCTCCTTATATGCACTAGCAATGAGAAACAATTTTGGTGGAAACCACTAAGAAATTGGCCTCCTCTCACTCCACCCCCTTTATATTTGTGAAGAGAATGACACATATCCCTTGCATTAATATCCCCTTATTTACTCCTCGAAAGAAGGCTCTTGTGTTTAAAGAATGAGACCTAGTTGGATAGTTCACGGGGATTTGGCCCTTTGCATGCTTCATGGATCTCTGACTCTAAAGGCATTGGCTCAAGTTGATAAAAAATAAGATACAAAACTTCTTTTATGGCAAGGGATAATGTGTTTTTATTTATTTGAGATTCAGTAATATCGGGACATTATCTTATGTGATGACCCTTATTTTTTGGGGTCGTAGGGGTTGTATTTGAACTATTGGTCCTTAGATTTTGATCTAGAAGTAGATGTACCAACAAAGTCGCTATTATGTTTTTCTCTTCCATCTCCCTTTAATTTATTGGGGTGATTAATCTATGAACTCTATTTGGTGTATCATGAAAACAAATATATACAACATTGAACCAATTGTTGGTCTCCTTAAAGTTTTCCAACTAAGCTTGGATTTCAACCATTGGGAAATTAATATTTGACATGTAAGTGTAAGCTGTAGAAATTAATGTGTATATTCTAAACTTCTCATGAAATTTACTAAATCACAAGACAAGAAGCTACTCTACTGATTTGTGGAAGAAATTCACTATCAAGAACACAAACCATAAACATGCATCAATATTGAACACACATACATAGAGATTTATCTAGGGGAAAACAACTACTCAAAACCCCTTACTATATGTATTGCATTAATCAAAGAATTTGGACAAATAGAATATGCTCTACTCAACCTTGAGCTCAGCTTGCACCTGTATCTTCTATCCTCTGCCTGAATGACTGAGCCTGACCAATACTTAGCCAAAATTTTGAGCCTCCAAGCTCCTATTTCCTTGCGTTGTTACTTAAGGAAATTGCCCCTATTTTTAGGATTTTCTCACCAAGGAATTGCGCAATTACCATAGGTCAATTCTTGACTACATGCACCACCTATACAACTTGGACTAGTTTACAACTGATAGTACACTACCCTTGAAATCCAATATCAACTAGGTTACTCGAATTCTCTGCATGCATCAATTATTTTGGGTTGATTGATCAATTAATTGCCTCTACATGGTAGCATCCACTTCCTCACCTAAAGTGGCATCCTCTTTCCTCCAGTTGGTCTCTAGAGGAGTTTCCTGGGTTTGTATCTGTCCATGTGGAACTTCTGAGGTATCTCATTGGCATACTTGCCTTGAGAAATAAATAGTTCCCCTTCTCTCTGACACACTTCCAAACTGATGAAATAGTGCATCAACCCAGTGTTCTTCATTTCAATTTCTCTTGCAAGGTCCTCCTTGCAAGACCTAATAAGTTGTTCGTCACCGGTAAAAATCAAGTCATCAACATATAAGACTATAATCAACAATTTACCTTCTACCAGAATGTCGTAAAGGTTTGCATCTGCTTCACTTTTGGTGAAGCCCAACTCGGTGGGGTAGCTATCGATTCTGGTGTACCAATCACATGGTGCTTTCTTCAACCCATACAATGCTTGCTTGAGTTGACACAAATGAGACTCTTTATCGAAGATCTCAAAGCCTTCAGGTTTCTTAAAATACACCTCCTCCTCAATAACTCCATTAAGGAATGTTGTCTTCACATCCATCTGGTGGATCTTCCACCTCATTTGTGCATCTAGAGAAAGAATCAATCTAATGGAAGAGTACCTTGCTACAAGGGCAAAGGTCTCCTCATAATCAATCCCTTCTACCTAAGAGTACTCCTTGGCCACAAATATGGCCTTGTGGTTCTCGATGCTTTGTTTGATACATGATTTACCTTGTAAAGCCATCTCGAACCTACCACTGATTTGTCTGCTGGTCTTGGCACCAATTCCCAAGCATTGTTTCTGACAATGGAATCATATTCCTCTACCATCGCATCAACCCATACAGCTTTCTCTACTGCTTCCTCGAATGAGGTTGTTTTTGTCTCTACTAGCTCAGTCATCAAAGCCATGTATCCAGTGTACCGATTTGGTGACCTCCTCTTCCTGTGCTATGATGTGGGTGCTCCCTCATTCTCTCTAGCATCCTGCAATAATTTTCCAGCTTCCCTAGTCCATATCCTTCCTTCCCTGGATGTCTCTGCTTGAGTGATTGTCTCCACTCTCTGCTCCTTTGCTTGTGGCTGCTCCATAGCTTCTTGAGGTTCTTCCTTTGGAGTCAAAAGCTCTTGATCTGCATGCAACTGAAGCTCCCTCTCAAGGGAACACTTCATTTCCTTCTCCTCATCAAACTTAACATATCTACAAACAAATTTCATCCTGAGAGATGACAGGTACACTCGATAGTTGTGACGTGTATAAGTATACCCCAAAAATATGCCCAACTCAGTTGTCGGCTCTAGCTTTTTCCTTGCTTCCTTGGAGACATGGTAATATACTGATGCTCCAAAGATCCCGAAGTGTGACACATTTAGTTTATTCCCTTAAAAAAATTCTTCTAGTGTACTCATCCAAAGAATCCGATGAAGACTCATGTTCTGCAAAGAGACAATGTTATTGGATGCTTCGACCCACAAGTGCAGAGGTAGGCCCTGGTCATGTAACATCGCCCTTAATTCTCCCACATACTTCTATTCTTCCTCTCAGCCACCCCATCATGCTGTGGGTTATGGGGTGTTGTCAAATCCTGTCGAATGCCTTCCATTGCACATAAATTTTTAAACTCAATCGACACGTACTCACCATCATTATCACTCTTGAGAGCCTTCACTTTCATGCCAATTTCTTTCTCAAAAAGTGCTTTAAATTCAACAGACTTGTAGAATGTCTGGTGTTTCTTCTACATGAATAAAATCCAGCACTTACGTGAGAAATCATCTATAAATATAACATAATACCTATGCTTGGTAGTGGAGGCCGTCGAGAAAGGTCCACAAACATTAGAGCGGATCCTTTCAAGGATTGCATGTGCCTTTCTATCCCGATCATTTAAGGTGGATTTTGTGTACTTTCCCAAGGTACACCCTTTTCATGTGTTTTTCTTCTCTATTCCTCCTTTGGGGAGGCCTGTGGTGATCTATTGCATGATCTTCAAAGCTCCATTATGAAAGTGGACACATATTCTATGCCATAATTCAATGACATCTCAACTCTGTACGTTTTCTTCCTTTGTGCTCAAAGCAGTAGAGTATTCCACATCCAACCTGTAGAGGTTCTTCACTAAAACTATGATGTGCTTCACTTGTCCTGTGGCGATGTGTCTCAGGAATTCCTTTCCTTTGTTGAATATCACATCATAGCCACGGTCTTTCAACACTGAGACAAAAACCAAATTCTTCTTTTGACCTGGTACAAACATCACATCCTTGAGCCTGAGAGGGGATCTTGACTCCCTTTGAAAGGTGACAGTGTTGATCCCGATTGCATTGTACCTTCCATCATCCCCCATTTCAATGTTCATTTGGAGGTATTTCTCCTCCAAGTCACTGAAGAAATCTTTTTTCCCTATCATATGGAACGAGACATCGTTGTATAGATACCAAACACTTTCCATCATTGCGCTTTCCATGCATGCAATGAGGGTAAAATCAAGCTCGAGTTGTGAAGTGATAACTTCACCTGCTGCTCCTCCTATGGTATTCTTTATTGTCTTCTTGTGCGAGCATTATCGTTCTTAAATTCATGGCAGTAAAATCACTTGATTCTAGACAAGTCTTTCTTCTTCCCCCCTTAACTAGATTCTTCTTTGGATTGGGATTTCTTCCCTTTCCCTTTCTTTTCCTTTCCAAGCAAGGAAAATTTCTCCTCATCGTTGACCTTGGATGAAGTCTCATCTCTGGTATTCTACCTTATTTCCTTTTGTACCAAATCAGACTATATTTTCTCCCAATTTGGTAGTGTCTCCCTCCCATTTACTAAATATTGGTAATTGTGCCAGCTCTTCGGAAGGCCTATAAGGGTTAGGCTCATTAAATAATCATCTAGTAATGTGACACCAACTCCTGCAAGTTCATCACGACACTGTGTGAACCTGCTTAGATACTACTGAATTGAGTCATTCTTCTACATCTTGACACTTTGAAGCTTGTCCTTGAGTGCCAACTTCATGTGGAGTCTACTATTCTGATAAAGATATGTCAATGCCTGCCACATTGCATAGGAGTCTCTTTTCCATGGATATTTGAGAAAATATGTGATGAACCCTTTACTAAACTGAGAAGTGGGGTGGGGTGAATCAGTTTATTTCATTCATGGACATTAAAATTATTGTCATTAAACTCATTAACAAGTCATTTCGTAAGCATCTTAATATAGAATGATCAACAGACTAAATATATGAGCAACAAGTAATAAGCAGATTAACACATCTCATCAACATATAATAATAATGCACATGGACACTAGATATAAGTGGAAACCCATAAGGGGGAAAACCACATCTTATTATTGTTGTGATGCAAAGGCAAGCTCCTACTCCCTCTCACAACTGATTTTCTATAGGCTCCAACCTACAGGAGGCTCCTACCTCAATATCTACAAGCTACAACTTGCAAGGAAGCTCCAACTCCCATATATTTTCTGCAGGCTACAACCCATAGGAAGCTCCTACCTCACCCAGCTCCAACTGGAAGTTTATCAAGCTACTTCTTGAAAGGAGACTACAATCCCCTCACTCAACATGAAAGTAAAATGATGATTTACCTAGATATCAACTTTGTTTTCCTCCACCTTCACACTTCTTCCTTCTCTGCCATCAAATCTGCTTCATATCAGCTCCATATGTGCATAGCATATCTATCAGCTCTTCCACATTCTCCAGCTCTCTCCCATTCTGCATCTCTCTGTCATTTTTCAGCTCTCTTCCATTCTGCTGCTCTCTCACCTATTCTACATCTTTCTAACCTCTGTATGCACACTGATATTACATGTTTTATACAGATAAATACATGATTGTTTTCATTCTTCAGGGAATAAACAGGCCTGACCCTATGCCTTCCACCCATTCGATTCCTCATTCTTCAGTTCAGGTTAGCACATCAGAAATAATCATTACAACACTCATGGAGTTTTGCCTATGCCTATGGAGACTTTCCTTTGCATCACATATAATAAAAAATAAAAAATACATTTACATTTACAGTTACAACAAATATATTTCACACAACCCTTTCAACTCTTGGCTCGCTGTGCATTTGTCCTTTCTGTGTCACCGTCCTTTTTGCTTATGTTGTTATATCATAACAGTTTTGCACAAACACCTTTTTCCTGACTTGACCCAACTAGCATGTTTCCAACAGTGCCACTGTATCTCCTTTTGCCTGACTCTGCCTCTTTTTCTCGTGCCTGCAGCGTCCAACCTTCACCTTTGTCTCAACACCCAACTCTGCCTAGAGTGTTGCTGAGCCCGACTCGACCCATGGTGTCTATCTCCTCATTACTGCGATGTTCAACTTACTCTACCCTTTGCTCTGTGTTGGGTCACTTACCCGAGTCTACTTCTCGCGTTTAGAATTTTTTTCTATTTATCAAAGCATAACCGTTGTTTATCTCTGCAAGTAGTGTCGGATTGTTTCACCCGAGTCTCCTACCGCATTCATAATTTTCTTTATAAACCGCCATAAAACCTAGAACTCAAATATATTACCATGGAACTCTGAATAAAATTGCATCTGACATCCTTTATTGCATTTCGGCATTTCGACTATTTCTCTTGTGTATTATATGTTATAAATGCCTCCTGTTATCCCGATGCGATTTCTTAAGGACATACACCTAACCCCGGACCTGAAATATATTAGAATTTACCTTTGAAAATGCACTGCGTCCTTTCATTATCGCACTTCGCACTTCGGCGTTCTCATGTGTTTCTTGTTATGCATAGCTCTTCAAACCCCGACGCAATTTCTCAAAGGGAAACCTTATACCTCTGGATTTGAAATCATTTATACTTTTTCTTTGAAGCTACATCGCATCCAATACTCTTATAGCATTTCGCACTTTGGCATTTTAATGTGATTCTTGAGCGCTTATCCTCCTGAACTTGCGATGTGTGATATGCGAATGGGTCCCACGCTAGACTTTAAATCCTCTATACTTTATCTTTGAAGAATATCACATCCGATACTCTTATCGCATTTCACAATTTCTGCACATTATCACAACTTCACAAGTTTAACCATATCACAATAATACCAATTTTGCGATTTTGCAAATCATTGCGAATACCTTATCACATTGCAAATATGGCCTTGTGGTTCTCGATGCTTTGTTTGCTACATGATTTACCTTGTAAAGCCATCTCGAACCTACCACTGATTTTTCTGCTGGTCTTGGCACCAATTCCCAAGCATTTTTCTGACAATGGAATCATATTCCTCTACCATTGCATCAACCCATACAGGTTTCTCTACTGCTTCCTCGAATGAGGCTGTTTTTGTCTCTACTAGCTCAGTCATCAAAGCCATGCATCCAGTGTACTGATCTGGTGACCTCCTCTTCTTGTGCTATGATGTGGGTGCTCCCTCATTCTCTCTAGCATCCTGCAATAATTTTCCAGCTTCCCTGGTCCATATCCTTCCTTCCCTGGATGTCTCTGCTTGAGTGATTGTCTCCGCTCTCTGCTCCTTTGCTTGTGGCTGCTCCATAGCTTCTTGAGGTTCTTCCTTTGGAGTCAAAAGCTCCTGATCTGCATGCAACTAAAGCTCCCTCTCAAGGGAACACTTCATTTCCTTCTCCTCATCAAACTTAACATCTCTAAAAACAAATTTCATCCTAAGAGATGACAGGTACACCCGATATTTGTGACGTGTATAAGTATACCCCAAAAATATGCCCAACTCAGTTGTCGGCTCTAGCTTTTTCCTTGCTTCCTTGGAGACATGGTAATATACTGATGCTCCAAAGATCCCGAAGTGTGACACATTTAGTTTATTCCCTTAAAAAAATTCTTCTAGTGTACTCATCCAAAGAATCCGATGAAGACTCATGTTCTGCAAAGAGACAACGTTATTGGATGCTTCGACCCACAAGTGAAGAGGTAGGCCCTGGTCATGTAACATCGCCCTTAATTCTCCCACATACTTCTATTCTTCCTCTCAACCACCACATTATGCTGTGGGTTATGGGGTGTTGTCAAATCCTGTCGAATGCCTTCCATTGCACATAAATTTTTAAACTCAATCGAGACATACTCACCATCATTATCACTCTTGAGAGCCTTCACTTTCATGCCAATTTCTTTCTCAACAAGTGCTTTAAATTCAACAAACTTGTAGAATGTCTGGTATTTCTTCTACATGAATAAAATCCAGCACTTACATGAGAAATCATCTATAAATATAACATAATACCTATGCTTGGTAGTGGAGGCCGTCGAGAAAGGTCCACAAACATTAGAGTGGACCCTTTCAAGGATTGCATGTGCCCTGCTATCCCGATCATTGAAGGCGGATTTTGTGTACTCTCCCAAGGTACACCCTTTTCATGTGTTTTTCTTCTCTATTCCTCCTTTGGGGAGGCCTGTGGTGATCTATTGCATGATCTTTAAAGCTCCATTATGAAAGTGGACATGTATTCTATGCCATAATTCAATGACATCTCAACTTTGCACGTTTTCTTCCTTTGTGCTCAAAGCAGTAGAGTCTTCCACATCCAACCTGTAGAGGTTCTTCACTAAAACTATGATGTGCTTCACTTGTCCTGTGGCGATGTGTCTCAGGAATTCCTTTCCTTTGTTGAATATCACATCATAGCCACGATCTTTCAACACTGAGACAAAAACCAAATTCTTCTTTTGACCTAGTACAAACATCACATCCTTGAGCCTGAGAGGGGATCTTGACTCCCTTTGAAAGGTGACAATGTTGATCCCGATTGCGTTGTACCTTCCATCATCCCCCATTTCAATGTTCATTTGGAGGTATTTCTCCTCCAAGTCACTGAAGAAATATTTTTTCTCTATCTTATGGAACGAGACATCGTTGTATAGATACCAAACACTTTCCATCATTGTGCTTTCCATGCATGCAATGAGGGTAAAATCAAGCTCGAATTGTGAAGTGATAACTTCACCTACTGCTCCTCCTATGGTCTTCCTTCTTGTCTTCTTATGCGAGCATTATAGTTCTCGAATTCATGGCAGTAAAATCACTTGATTCTAGACAAGTCTTTCTTCTCCCCCCCTTAACTAGATTCTGCTTTGGATTGGGAGTTCTTCCCTTTCCCTTTCTTTTCCTTTCCAAGTAAGGAAAATTTCTCCTCATCGTTGACCTTGGATGAAGTCTCATCTCTGGTATTCTACCTTATTTCCTCCTGTACCAAATCAAACTAGATTTGCTCCCAATTTGGTAGTGTCTCCCTCCCATTTACTAAATATTGGTAATTGTGCCAGATCTTCGGAAGGCCTAGAAGGGTTAGGCTCATTAAATAATCATCTAGTAATTTGACACCAACTCCTGCAAGTTCATCACGATACTGTGTAAACTTGCTTAGATACTACTGAATTGAGTCATTCTTCTACATATTGACACTTTGAAGCTTGTCCTTGAGTGCCAACTTCATGTGGAGTCTACTATTCTGATAAAGATATGTCAATGCTTGCCACATTGCATAGGAGTCTCTTTTCCATGGATATTTGAGAAAATATGTGATGAACCCTTTACTAAACTGAGAGGTGGGGTGGGGTGAATCAGTTTAGTCCATTCATGGACATTAAAATTATTGTCATTAAACTCATTAACAAGTCATTTCATAAGTAGCTTAATAAAGAATGATCAACATACTAAATATATGAGCAACAAGTAATAAGCATATTAACACATCTCATCAACACATAATAATCATGCACATGGACACCAGATATAAGTGGAAACCCATAAGGGAGAAAACCACATCTTATTATTGTTGTGATGCAAAGGCAAGCTCCTACTCCCTCTCACAACTGATTTTCTATAGGCTCCAACCTACAGGAGGCTCCTACCTCAATATCTACAAGCTAACACTTGCAAGGAAGCTCCAACTCCCATATATTTTATGCAGGCTACATCCCACAGGAGGCTCCTACCTCACCCGGCTCCAACTGGAAGTTTATCAAGCTACTTCTTGAAAGGAGACTACAATCCCCTCACTCAACATGAAAGTAAAATGATGATTTACCTAGATATCAACTTTGTTTTCCTCCACCTTCACACTTCTTCCTTCTCTGCCATCAAATCTGCTTCATATCAGCTCCATATGTGCATAACATATCTATCAACTCTCCCACATTCTCCAGCTCTCTCCCATTTTGCATCTCTCTGTCATTTTTCAGCTCTCTTCCATTCTGCCGCTCTCTCACCTATTCTACATATTTCTAACCTCTCTATGCACACTGATATTACATGTTTTATACAGATAACTACATGATTGTTTGCATTCTCCATGGAATAAACAAGCCTGACCCTATTCCTTCCACCCATTCGATTCCTCATTCTTCAGTTCAAGTTAGCACATCAGAAATAATAATTACAACTTTCATGGAGTTTTGCCTATGCCTATGGAGACTTGCCTTTGCATCACACACAATAAAAAATAAAAAATACATTTACTTTTATAGTTACAACAAATGTATTTCACACAACCCTTTCAACTCTTGGCTCGCTGTGCATTTGTCCTTTCTGTGTCACTGTCCTTTTTGTTTATGTTGTTATATCATAATAGTTCTGCACAAACACCTTTTTCCTGACTTGACCCAGCTAGCATGTTTCCAACAGTGCCACCGTATCTACTTTTGCTCGACTCTGCCTCTTTTGCTTGTGCATGCAACGTCCAACCACCTTTGTCTCAACACCCAACTTTGCCTGGAGTGTTGCTGAGCCCGACTCGACCCATGGTGTCTATCTCCTCATTACCACGACGTTCAACTTACTCTACCCTTTGCTCTGTGTTGGGTCACTTACCCGAGTATACTTCTCGCGTTTAGAATTTTTTCTATTTATCAAAGCATAACCGCTGTTTATCTCTGCAAGTAGTGTCAGATTGTTTCACCCGAGTCTCCTGCCGCGTTCATAATTTTCTTTATAAACCGCCGTAAAACCTAGACCTCAAATATATTACCATGGAACTCTGAATAAAATTGCATCCGACATCCTTTATTGTATTTCAGCGTTTCGACTATTTCTCTTGTGTATTATATGTTATAAATGCCTCCCGTTATCCCGATGTGATTTCTTAAGGACATACACCTAACGCCAGACCTGAAATATATTAGAATTTACCTTTGAAAATGCACTACGTCCTTTCATTATCGCACTTCGCACTTCAGCGTTCTCATGTGTTTCTCGTTATGCATAGCTCTTCCAAACCCCGATGCGATTTCTCAAAGGGAAACCTTATACCTCTGGATTTGAAATCATTTATACTTTTTATTTGAAGCTACATCACATCCAATACTCTTATCGCATTTCGCATTTTGGCATTTTAATGTGATTCTTGAGCGCTTATCCTCCTGAACTTGCGATGTGCGATATACGAATGGGTCCCACGCTAGAATTTAAATCCTCTAGAATTTAGTTTTGAAGCATATCACATCCGAAAAGGCTTATCACATTTCACTATTTTTTCACATTATTGAAACTTCGCAAGTTTAACCATATCGCAACAATATCAATTTTTTGATTTCACAAATCACTGCGAATACCTTATCACATGTTGCAAAACCTTGCCCATTGCACTTTGGCTCTTCACTGATTTACCTCATAGACACTTCGAAAATTAAAATCTGTGTCGTTAACTGTTATACCATATTGCATGCGCTATGCAATATGCACAAGGACCTCCGCCCGACATGTGTCCACTTCAGCACTTTCACAATTTAATCTGCGATGAGATCTAAACTGTCGATCTTCAAGCTGATATTTGCAATTTAATTAGAACCGTCCATTCTGTCCTTTGGAATTTTTCTTAGGGGTTTTATGCCATAATCATTTTGCATGTTTTTTCAACTTCTGTTGGTCTACAACTCCATCTCCTCCCCGCTACTCATTCCTGGGTCTTCTCTTCTCTTATTCGCTTGGATCTATGATTATACGCTGCTGCCACTTTACATGCTATTTCAATGTCGAATAAAAAACACCATTATGTATTATATCTTTGAGTCCAGAATACAGATTTGTTTCTTATTCAACCTTCAATACACATCCACTTGCTCCGGACTAGAATCACACCGAACTGAACTGCATTGTTCTGCCTCTTTGCTTCTCCTTTCTAATCCTTTTCCTTAGATAATGATTCTAATGCTACTCCTTTGCCATAAATGAAAATATTTCCAACAATATGGTCTCGTACTCCCTCAAATTTGATTCTCCTTTCCTTGACTACATTCTTATTCCATTCTACTAGATTCTAAGTATCAGTTTTGTTGGTTTCAGAATGTCACTACCAAAAAATTCCTTCAATCCATTATCTTCCAACACTACCTCCATGCGGTCCTTCCAAGAAACATAATTTGAGCTTCCATCAAGGGAATACTCGAGTATTAGTCCATATAAATCGATCCTTCTAGTTTTGAAGAATTGATCCTTCAAATATGATCCTCCTGCAAAGACAACTTCGAAATATCTTCTCTAATGTGAATCTAGCTATGATACCATGTAGAAATTAATGTGTAGATTCTAAAATGCTCATGAAATTTACTAAATCACAAGATTAGAAGCTACTCTACTAATATACAAAATAAAATTCATGATCATGAACACAAACCATTAACATGCATCAACATTTAACACACATACACAGAGATTTATATAGGGGAAGAAGTTACTCAAAACCCCTTAGTATCTGTGTTGCATTAAGCAAAGAATCTGGATGAATATAATATGATTTTCTCAACCTTGAGCTCAAATTGCACTTGTATATTTTATCCTATGCCTGATTGACTAAACCTGGATAATACTTAGCCAAAATTTTGAGGCTCCAAGCTCTAATTTCCTTGTGTTGTTCCATTAGTAAATTTCCCCTATTTTTTAGAAATTTCTCACCAAGAAATTGCGCAATTACCCCTACATGCACCACCTGTACATCTTGGACTAGTTTACAACTGATAGTACACTTGTGGAAATTATCTAAATAGATTCAACTAATATTTTAATGTAGTTAAACAAAATATTGAATAAATTATAGAAACTGCAGAAACCAATTTCAATCACATAATCACATAAATGAGTAAGAGAAATAATTATCAATCTCACGACATAAGATTTATCTGGGGAAAGCCTCACCTAAAAACCCTGCTATCTGTATATTTCATAAAGTCAAGATCATGAAACAATACAATGCTATTTCTCTTCCTGAGAAACCTCTGCACTCTCTTTGACTGTCTCACTCTAATCCTGCTTTGATCCTAGCACTCATCTATGAAATTTTGGTCCAATATTTAACCACTTACTTGCCTTTTCCTGACCAGCCTTGCTTACGCATTCCTGGGATAATTTAACCCATATTAATTAGGAAAATTTCAATTAATTATTGCATAATAATTCCAAGGCTTCCTGATGACCTTATGCATGACCTGTACAATTTTCTAATTACACAACTAATAATTATCTTCCCTTTAACCCCAATCTCAGCTGGGCCTTCCTTAGAACTGTCATGAAAAAACTATTTATAGTGAATTATCAGTTATCTGATTAATCACTACATGTGAATTAAATCAAATTTAATTCACTAGACCTATCACTAGCTCATCCCTCAATTAGAACAAGTTAAACTGATCTTAATTCAAATACTTGATTTAACTAATTACAACTCACAAATAACTCAACCAGGGCTCCTAAAAGGTAGGAGACACCCTATATGCCTCTAGTTTGACCCTCAACTTGAATTAACTGAGCTAACTAAGTTTTCCTGACTCAGTTAACACTTACAAGTTGTCATGTGATGTGGAATTACAATTTACTTCTAATTTTATTAAGAAAAATTAAACTAGAAGCCTCCTAAGTGCTATTTTCAACATTCATTGTTGCCAATTTCAACACTCCCTCTCAACAAGAAAGGAATTAAACTCTATCTTGATCCATTACCTTTGGAATGTTCCGCATGCAACACTTCTCTAGTGTTGTTTTATATTGCCACTTATAAAACTAAAAAGCATCCAAACTGAATTAGTATGATGCATCTATCACCAGAGTCTCTAAACGCTACTAGCTACTACACTGTCTACTAAAAACTCTATGTTGTTGCTGACTCTACATTTGCGCCATATGCACTAATGCAAAATATAATATGTGCTCCAGTATATATGACTGCTACTAGTCTCTGCATATGTCACTCTGACATCTGATTGAATCAACCACCACTGATACATTATGCTATTGTGTAATGTGGGATCCCATAGCAAGGTAATGATCCATGAGACAAGAAGTCTCAATGGACCCTACCCAAATTTCTTCATTGTTGGGACTATCAATTCACATCGCACCACCTCTCATTTGAAGGTATGGCTGCATGTGCTCCCTCTACCCACTTAGCTCAAAATTCCTCTCTACTGGAGGTCTCTACTTGAGTGGATGTTTCCACTCGATCTCCTCTATGCTTCTCTAATTGTGGCTGCTCCACAAATTTATGAGGCTGCATGTCGAGAGGTAATTCATGCTCCCTCTCAACCACCAAGTCTCTAACCTTTGCCTTGCTCCTCAAATATTTGCATGCATCTTGTACCTCAAGTGCATGCTTTTTCTTGACTCACACACTGATCTGTTTCCCCTATCCCATGGCAATGTGTCTAAGCAAAACCTTTCCTTTTCTGAATATCACATCATCTGGGCACTCTGGAAACTCAAATCCACGCTGTAATTGTCCCGATGTCACAAAATTTTCTGAAAATAAAAAGAGATGATTTTAAATCGGCAATATCTCCCTCATCCGAACTCTAATTTAGTCGATTTTTTATTTTTATTTTTATTTTTTATTTTAATTTGGGTATGTTTTCGCAAGGAGTCCAAATCTGTTAATTTTTTTTGAAAATTTTGCAGAAAAAGTTTCAGATCTTCTCTGCGAACTCACCACCCAAAAAAATCCTGCTCTTATACCATGTAGAAATTATCCAAATAGATTCGACTGATCTTGTAATCTACTAAAACAAAATATTGAATCAATTCTACAAATTACAGAAACCAATTTCGATCGCACAATCATGTAAACAAGTAAGAGAAAGAATTATCAATCGCACGACACAAGATGTATTTGGGGAAAGCCTCAACTAAAAACCCCACTATCTGTATATTGCATAAAGCTAAGATATTGCAAAAATAAAATGCTATTTCTCTTCCCGATAAACCTTTGCACTCTCTTTGTCTGTCTCACTTTGATCCTGGAACTCATTTAAGAACGTTTGGTCAAATATTTAACCACTTGCTTGACTCTGCCTGACCAACCTTTCTTACGCATTCATGGGCTAATTGAACCCCTATTAATTAAGAAATTACCAATTAATGATTGCGCAATACTTCCAAGGCTTCTTGATGACCTTATGCATGACCTGTACAATTTTCTAATTATACAACTGATAGTTATCTTCCCTTTAACCCCAATGTCAACTGGGCCTTCCTTAGAACTGACATGTAACAAATATTTATAGAAGATTATTAGTTATCTAATTGATCACTACATGTGAATTAAATTAGATTTAATTCACTGGAACTATCAGTAGCTCATCCCTCAGTTAGAACTAGTTAAACCGGTTTTAACTGAAATACTTGAGTTTACTAATTAAAACTCACAAATAACTCAACCAGGGCTCTTAAAAAGTAGGAGACACCCTACATGCCTCTAGTTTGACTCTCAACTCGAATTAAATGAGCCAAATAAGTCTTCCTGACTCAGTTAAAACTTAAAAAATTCCATGTGATGTGGAATTACATATTACTTCTAATTTAATTAAGGGAAAATTAAACTAGAAGCCTCTTGGGTGCCATTTTCAATATTTCTTGTTGTCAATTTCAACAACACTTCCATTGAACTCCATTCTCAACTAGGTAGTTCAAATTATCTGCATGCATTATTTATTTTGGGGTGATTTATCAGTTAACTAGATGACCACTAAGTGTGACAGAAGTTACACTACACAATGTGACCCCACACTAGTTTCTCCAATAGTTGGAATTAGTTTAACTAACAATAACTCAATTTAACTGAAATATATTGCTAAAAATTAATAATAAATCATGTATAACTAAACTCAAGTGTCTCCAACTCGAATACTAAGTGGAAAAATCCATGTCACCTCAGTTAGCTACCTTCAAGTATTTTGCTAAAATTTAAAGTCAAATTTTAATCTAGTTTTACCAACGCAAAGTCAAAACTATATTTTATTGCTGCATTTTCAACATAACCCTACCATAAATATAACCATTTTACAAAGGATTACAAGAATAAATATCAACTAACCTTAGTATAAACACCCTTAATTGGAAACCTACAAGAAAATTATTATGTGGCACATAGTTGGTTCTAGAAAAGTAGGCCCTTGATTCTATGTTGAAAACATATTTTGAAGTACATAATTAGATTGAATATGAGTTTGAAGGTGTCCTTGTGGAACTATTAGAACCATAACCTCAATAAGAGGAGTAGGAAGGTTGTAGTAGGTTGTTTTCTTTAGACTACATAATCTTTACAACCCAATTAGAAGTAGCTACAATCTCATAAACTATCCCTCTTCAACAATAACCCAAAGGGTATGTAGCTCTTGTGAACCCCCCTCTGCACATTTAAATCCCTTTCATATTGGAATGATTAAAACCTCTGATTCCCTCATAATATCATCAAAATATGTCACCTCAACTATTATCTTTCCATAGGCCCATAATGGAGTGATATGAAAATGGAACTATTTGTAAATGCTGTGCAAAGTATCCATTTCCATTTAATTAAGTGTGCAAAGTATTCTCCATGTCTTGCAGGTTAAACAAAGTGTTTTTTAATTGTTTCTGATTTTATGTGTGAGGAAATGTTAATTAATTTTACCGTTTAACATATTATATAAAAAATACACAATAAGAAAAATTCAGCATATCATAACACAACAAACTGATGAGGCAGTTCACCCCTCTTGGGCTACATATGCCTGGTCCAAGGCTCCCAATGGGCATGTCATTGCTCTATTAAGTTGCTCAAAATGGTTATACAATGAGAAATATGCCTAAACAGGAAAAGCTAGCTGTGAAATTGACTTCAGAAGACAGAAATAAGCTAAAAATGGCTTTTGTTTCACCTCAAACAATGAACTATAGCCCAATACAACTCCATCTCCCAGATGGCCCTAGTGGCCCTTTCCTCTTTCCTGAAGCAAAAATGGCTAAATAAAATCTCTTTTCACTCTGAAACCTATCCCAAACACTCCAAAAGGTTTAAGAAAGCCAAAATTGACTAAAATTTCATATTTTTTGGTCGAAAATTGAGAAAGTTATGACCCAAACAAGATTTTGCCTAGTGGCACTAAAAAATCTCCTCCAAAATTGGAGGAACTCCAGTTAGCTTCACCAAATTTGTTGGACAGGTAAGGTTGGCGGAACTGTGCTCCAAAATATGGATAACTTTTAATGTTAACTGTCAGTGGTGGCGCTTTCACATGCGAGTTTTTCGAGACTGTTAGCGTTGGCAGTTAAGGTTTTAGCCCCTGCCCATGGTCACGGGTGGAGGTCCTGTGGTGAGGGGCTAACACCCGAGTGCTTATAAAAAATTTTCCGCTGGTTCAATAGGGCTTAGCCCTTGGTCCTGGCACCTGGTCGTGGAACCTGCAGCCTCAAGCCTTGAGGGCTTAACCCTTTAAAACTCTACTCGATCAACAAAGCTCGACCCGACTCGCCCACTGTGCACGTTATTTGATGACCCAAACACGTTCACGTGTGCCTGCTGCCGATGACCCGACTCGTTCAATAATGACCCAAATGCATTCACGTGTGCCCATTGTGTTTTACAGGAGCCCGACCCGAATTCACGTTCAGGTCGGGTCGGGTCGGCCCACAACTTATTTTTAACTTGCCTTTTGAGCATTCAAACCAATTAGGCCTGGGACCACGTGGCAGCCTCCAGGTAGGACACATGGCACCCTCTAATAGGCCCCACATAGACCATAAAAAAAATGAAATCTTTGCCATAATATTTTTTTTTGCAAAATTTGACAAAGTCATAGTCAAAAGTCTTGTTTTTGGAGGTCATTGAGCAACTTCAAACTTTAGTAACTTTCACATAAAACATCGGATTTGAGTCCCATTCATGGTGCCAGAATCGTAGCAATGAGGCCTTTCCGGTCGTTCAGATTGCAACCAATTCTAAGAAGTTCCATTTTTGAGCATTTCTTCGACGTGGACATGATCTCCTGATCACACCTCCCCATTGGGAAGCTTTTGGACCCAAAAATCCTTCAATTACCTATTAAGAAGATGAGGGTACAAATCCCTCACCTTTTCCACCTCCATCCATTTTTCCTTTCTTGGTTTGCTGCCTTTAAGACCAACCTGAAGATAATCAACACTTCCCCTCCTCGAAGTGCGTGTCCTTCTGTCAAGGATAGCATCCTCTTTCAGCTCATCCAAAAATTCTGGCAAGAAATCCTCTATGGATGGTAGCTGAATGTCACTTTAATAATCATTAATTAAAAGAGGTTCATACAAACGTAAATTTTCCACATTCACAATGGAATACATTTGCATATATGAAGGCAAATCTAGTTGAAAAGAATTATTTCCAACTTGTTTAAGGATCTTGAATGGACCATAACGAATAGGCTTCATATTTTTACCTTCTCCTTGCATTATTTCCTTACTAATATGCTGCCATACCTCATCTCCTTCTTGAAACTTATGATCAACTCTGTGCTTGTCATGCCTCTCCTTGTACTTGCCTTGACTTTTTTCAAGCTGTTCTTGAACCTGCTGATGTATGAGCTGAATTCTTTCAATGAACATGTGATATTTTTCAATGTCACTATGCCCATCAATGGAAACATCCTTTTCAAGAATGAAATCTAAATTTGACTTAGGAAAATACCCAAAGAAAGCTTCAAAAGGTGAAGTATTTGTAGAAGAGTGCTTGGCCCAGTTGTAAGCACGCTGAATGTAATGCAAGTGCTCATCCCAAAATTTGGGATGCTTGCTGCAATAACCTCTCAAAAGATGTACAATGGTTCTGTTCAATACCTCTGTTTGGCCATCTGTTTTCAGATGGAAATCAATACTCTTCCTCAACTTGGTGTCCATCATCTTCCATAAATTGGACCAAAAATTCCCAACAAATCTGGAATCCCTGTCACTAACAATAGAAGTATGCAAGCCATAATGAACCCATACATGTTAAAAACATAAATCAATAGTTTGTTCAGCAGTTATAGATTTCTTACATGGCATAAGAATACACATCTTGTTGAATCTATCAACTACTAAATAAAGATAATCATGCTGCTTTCTAGATAATGGTAGACCTCCAAAAAAATCCATAGAAACACTTTCCCATGGTCTAGAAGGTACTGGAAATGGCGTATATAAACCAAGCTTCCTATTTCTAGGCTTGCTTGTAGCACATAATGAAAAACCTCTAATGAAACATGAAACACTATCTACCATGCGAGGCCAATAACAATACCTCTGTAAATGTGCCACCGTTTTTCTTACCCCGAAATGTCCAACAATAAGAGAAGAATGAGCTTCTCTCATGATGCTTAGTCTCTCCCCCTGTGGTATACATAACTTGCCCATATGAAACAACAAAATATTATGCAAATGATAATCATTCTCCTCAACATGATTCCCTTCACTCAAGTTAGAATACACATCCTTAAAATCAACATCTGATGCATACTGTTCTATGTAGCTCTCATGTACAATAGCATTATTCTTAAGTAAAGTAGTAGCACTAATAATAGGCCTTGAAAGCATATCAGCAACTTTATTGAAAATACCTTTTTTGTACCTTATTACCAAGTGAAATTGTTGTATGAAAACCATCCATCTGAAATGTCATGACTGCTGCAACTTACTTTGCAATTGCAAGTACTGTAAAGGCTGATGGTTGGTATGAAAAACTGTTTCTTTGCCCATCAAATAGTGTTTCCACTTTTTTATGCTTTGTGCTAACGCATAAAATTCCTTATCATATGTAGGATAATTCACAACAACATCATTAAATGTCTCAGAATGAAATGCGATAGGCTTACCATGCTGTAAGAGAACTGCACCCATGGTGTAATCACTAGCATCGGTCTGAATCTTGAATGGCTATCTCAAGTCCGGTAATGCAAGGAATGGAGTTGAACTTATCTTCTCTTTCAAAGACTCGAAAGATTTTTTTTTCTTTCCTCCCCATTGGAAAGCACGCTTCACACTTGTCACTGCATGCATAGGAGCTGCTATGGCAGAGATGTTAGAAATAAACTTCCTCCAATACTGAGATGCACCCAAAAAAATTCTTACCTCTGTAATGGCTTTGGGAGTAGGCCAATTCACAATGGCTTCTACCTTAGAAGGATCAATTCTCAAAGCACCTCCTCCTACTATGTGTCCCAAATAAACTAAAGAAGTCTTTCCAAATTCACACTTTGACATTTTAAGAAACAACTGATTTTTCTTCAAAATATCAAGTACTTTCTTAACATGGATGACATGCTCTTCTCTAGTCTTGCTGAAAATTAAGATGTCATCTAAGTAGACAAAAGAAAATGATGTAAGACATCATCCATTACCCGCATGAAAGTTGCAGGTGCATTGCATAAACCAAATGGCATAACAAGCCACTCAAAGAGTCCCTGTAGGGTTTTAAATGTTGTCTTCCAAATGTCACTTTCTTCAATTCTAACTTGATGATAACCACTACGTAAGTGTAACTTAGTGAAATATTTAGCATCTTTCAGCTGATCTAACAAATCATTTATCCTTGGGAGTGGGTAACGATTCTTTATCGTTATCTTGTTCAGTGCCCTGAATTCCACACATATGCGCCAAGTTCCATCTTTCTCCGGAATCAACACTATCAGTGACCCACATGGAGAAGCGTTTGGTCTTATGAACCCTTTGTCCAAAAAGTCCTTAATTTGCCTCTTTATTTAAGCATTATCCATGATAGACATGCGGTACATGCCTATGTTAGGAAGAGGACAATCTTGTTGTAACTGGATTTCATGTTGAATCTCCCTTTTAGGAGGCAAACCTACTGGTTCCTGAAACATCTCATGATGTGCATCAACTACATCATATAAATACGATTTAAGCTTGGAATCACAATTTTCAAATTACTCATGATTCACATCAACCTTGGGCTTAACCATAAGAAGTACAAAACTCTTACTAGAATTCACTAGCCTTTTTACCTGTCCCGAATTTACCATCGTTATATTTGTCTTCTTGCGATGTGCTCTGAAAATGAACTCCTTGCCATCTTTAAAGAGATGATACTTATTTTCATGGAAATGGAAGATCGATTTCTTGTCAAATAATTAAGGACTTCACAAAACAATTCCTAATATATCAAGCGATACTACATCAAGTTCAACTGTGTCAATAAAGTGTGCAGTAATCGCAAAACGCAATTTTCACTTTCTTGAGACTTGTAAGTTTGCATCCTTGCATATCCATCCAAGTGGATATGGCTTGGGATGTGGAATGGTCTCAAGTTTAAGATATTTGACCAAGTCTTCTGATATGAGATTTTCTTGTGACCCACTGTCGAACAGTGTGTCAATTTTTGCATGTTTTGAGACTACCCTCACATGGAACATTTCAATTCTTTCTTCCTAATTTGGAGTTTGTACATGATAGTTTGAAGTACTACTGCTTGGCTTAATTTCAGTTTCATTTCCCTTCATACTCTTCAAACCCATGGCTGCAATTTTGGTTTTGTCACCTGAATCATCACCTAAGTCTTGTGGTGTAGTTGTAGTAGTTGCAGTTTTCTTCTTTCCTTTGTTTTTGTTAAACTGAGTTCTTTTTTCAGGATGAAGTTCCCAACAATTTTTCTCTTCATGGCCTTCTCTTGAACAATTTTTACATATCACTTTATCACCCTCTTGTTTGACAGATGCATTCTTTTTTCCTTTTCCCATAGAGGTTTTATCTTTGTTTTTCCCCTTAAAAGGCTTTCTTCTACCCTCATCAAAAGTGTTTTCCCCTCTAGCCTCTAAATGCGTAGCTTGTACACAAACTTCATCTAGATTAGTAGGATTGAACATAAGGATAGTATGTATAAGGTAGCTGTGAAAACCACCTATATATTTTAGCAAAGTATCTTGACTTTGTAAGTCTACCCCTAATAAGAGTGCTCTTTTCCTAAACTCTTGGGTGTAGTCTTGTACATTTTGTCCCTTAAGTTGTCTGAAGTTTTGCTACTTCATTATAGCCTTTTTTAAATGAGCTAATGGATAAAATTTATTCTTAATTGCAGTAATAAATTCATCCCATGATAAAGTGATCTTACCATGTTTTTTAATTTCATCCTTGGTCTTGGTTTCCCACCATACCAATGCTGCTCCATCCATTCTCAAAGAGGCAAACTGTATCTTGGTGTCGTCATCATGAAGGTTTTGTATCCTCAAGTAAACTTCCAACTGTCTTATCCAATTGTCAAGTTTCTCTGAATTTACATCACCATTAGACATAGGCAACTCAAATTTAACATCAAGCTTTAAAAATGGAATTTTACTAGTGGTTCTAGACTTGTGATATTGATTCACCGAAGTAGAGGATGACGATGTAGAGGAAGACGATGAAGATGGGGATGGTGGATCACCATTTCCTCTGTGTCGTTTCTTTGACTTTTCATCACTTTCATTTCCTCCTGAATAAACCCCTCCTTCTTTCTGGTTTTTAGACCCTTCTCCAACAAGCCTATCATTCCTTTCTCGATAGAGTATCCTCACCATCTCAGTCATGTCCAAAATAGCCTTTTGGAACACCCTTTCCTCTTCTTTTGGATCAATGCCTTCAGGAGCTTCTCCTTCTCTTGAAGACATGCTTGAGGCTGCTTATATGTCTCTTGGAGGTGGCTCTCTGGCCCTTCTTGGTTGAGGATTACTTTGTGCACTAACCAAGTGTCCTTTACCTCTCTTGAGTTTAAGCCTAGTAAGCATCAAAACTTGCAAACAATCAACTATATCTTTTCACAAGAATAAATGCAGAGTAAAACTATAGCTCTAAGGCTCAAATGCTTAGCTCTGATACCAACTGATCTGAAAATAGAACTATTTTTAAATTTTGTGCAAAGTATCCATTTCCATTTAATTATAAGTGTGCAAAGTATTCTCCATGTCTTGCAGGTTAAACAAAGTGTTTTTGGTAACTGTTTCTGAGTTTATGTGTGAGGAAATGTTAATTAAGTTTACTATTTAACATATTATATTAGAAATACACAGCAAGAAAAATTCACCATAGCATAACACAACAAACTAATGAGGTAGTTCACCCCTTCTGGGCTACATCTGCCCGGTCCAAGGCTCCCAATGGGCATGTCCTTGCTCTATTAAGTTGCTCAAAATGGTTATACAATGAGAAATATGCCAAAACAAGAAAAATTAGCTGTGAAATTGACTTCAGAAGACATAAATAAGCTAAAATGGCTTTTGTTTCACCTCAAACAGTGAAGTATAGCCCAATACAGCTCCATATCCCTAATGGCCCTAGTGGCCCTTTCCTCTTTCCTGAAGAAAAAATGGCTGAAGAACACCTCTGTTCACTCTAAAATCTGTCCCAAACACTCCATAAGGTCGAAGAAAGCCAAAATTGACTAAAATTTCATATTGTTTGGTCGAAAATTGAGAAAGTTATGACCCAAACAAGATTTTGCCTAGTGGCACTAAAAAATCTCCTCCAAAACTGGAGGAACTCTAGTTAGCTTCACCAAATTTTTCGGACAGGTAAGATTGGTGGAACTGCGCTCCAAAATAGGGATAACGTTTAATGTTAATTGTCAGTGGTGGCGCGTTCACATGCGAGTTTTCCGGGATTGTTAGCGCTGGTGGTTAAGGTTTTAGCCCTCGCCCATGGTCACGGGCAGATGTCCTATGGTGAGGGGCTAACACCGGAGTGCTTATCAAAAATTTTTCGCTGGTTCAACAGGGCGTAGCCCTTGGTCCTGGCACCTGGTCGTGGAACCTGCAACCTCAAGCCCCAAGGGCTTAACTCTTTAAAACTCCACTCGTTCAATAAAGCCTGACTTGACTCGCTCGCTATGCATGTTATTTGATGACCCAAACACGTTCACATGTGCCCATTGCCAATGACCCGACTTATTAACCAATGACCCAAACGTGTTCACATGTGCCCACTACGGTTTACAGGAGCTCGACCTGAATTCACGTTCAGGTCGGGTCGAGTCGGTCCACAACTCATTTTTAACTTGCCTTTTGAGCATTTTAACCAATTAGGCCCAGGGCCACGTGGTAGCCTCCGGGCAGGTCACGCAGCACCCTCTAATAGGCCCCACATAAACCATACAAAATGAAATCTTTGCCATAATATTTTTTTGTAAAATTGACAAAGTCATAGTCAAAAGTCTTGTTTTTGGAGGTCATTGAGCAACTTCAAACTTTAGTAACTTTCACATACGACATCGGATTTGAGTCCCGTTCATGGTGCTATAATCGCAGCGACAAGGCCTTTTCGGTCATTCAGATTGCAACCAATGCTGAGAAGTTCCATTTTTGAGCATTTTTTCAACTTGGACATGATCTCCTGATCATGGACTCCTCACATGACTTATATCTCAACAACTATAGTAAGAATAAGATATTGAGGACACCAAGTCCCACAAGAATCCTAGGTGGAAAACAAGCCAAGAGAAAAGACAATAATAAGGTAATTCTAACTAGGTGTTTGGAGTTCAAGCCACTCTCATAACCACCTCAATAATGGTGGTAAAATTCCAAAATATAATAAATGAAATGCATCTCTTGAGAATTGTAAGGGTGTGGTTTGCAATAAGAAACAAGATAGTGTATAAAGCTTGATTTGCAAAAAAACACCATCTATAACCCTTTTACAAGAACCAAATGAAAAGATAGTAACGTCCAAGTGTTATATAACAATATTTTGAAGAATAATCAAGGTGTCTCTGTTAGTACCTAGTGCATGTCAAGGGACATAAGTACTTTGTGTGATCCAAGGGAGATATAGCTCATAATGATAGAATAAACACAATATCAAATCTTCACTCTATTAGAAAAAAATTATTTGGGGACACACTTACAATTATTTAACATATATGTCTCCAATAACCATTAATATAAAAAATAGTTATGGGACTATCTTTGGGCCTTAGGTATTTCCTCCCTATAAAAAGGAAAATCATGGTATGGTTCATGAATCTTGTTCTAATATTGATTAAAAAGAGAGGTGTAATGCATATTTAGGATTCCACAAGGAAATAGTAGATTTTGTCATAGTATATGGTGATTTTATTAATGCTTTCCCTATAAGAGGTAAGTACATAGGGAGTAACCACTACTTTGTCTCAAGTCATACTGCTAAACATGTTGATTAATTTCTCATTCATAGTTCATTCACTTTAGAAAAATTCTAGCTACAATATGCAATCATCTCTTCCTTTGACTCATACCATGAGTCAATGTGTCTATTTGTAGTGAGGGATGAAGAATATGGGCTCACCCCTTATAAATTTAACCCCCTCTAGATACAACCTCAAGTTTTTTAGGATATCCCATAGGTATCCTAAGGAATATTTATTTCTAATTCCCCCTCATATATTTGAGAGATAGAAAATAACTAAGTGAGATTGAATTCAAGGGAGTGGGAAAAGTCTTCCTTTATTCCACAAAAACTTGAGGATGGGAAATCAAGGATGGGATACCTACCATACATGATATATAAATTATTTTGGATATTCCATTAAATAATTTGTCACAATAAATTTATTGAAATAAACAAAAATCTATATTTTGAAGGGTTAATTCCCTTAGATTCTAGATCTATTATTACTGATTTTTTTGCTTAAGTATTAAATAGATAAAATGTGAAAAATAAAGAAAAATGAAATACAAATACACACCTATCACAATGAACACAAACATATGCTATGAGAAGCCCTTCTAGGAGAAAACCTAGTTGGAAGGTGAGGTTTCTTTTCCCTCCTTTGTATGGAAGGAAATAATGAAAATAAAAATGAGAAGGAAATTTCTATGGAGTTTTAAGACTTGTGGATAGTGGGATGCTACAAAATACAAACTCTCTCTGTCTCTATAATCTACTCCACTATAACCATCCCCGTCATACTTACCCAAATTCACAAGCTCATTGGGGTAAACATGAGACGAGCATCACTATGACATGAACCGACCTCCAATGTTACAGTTAAGGAAGTGGGACCTACAAAATGAACATTTATTAACATCCTACAGGGACTACAGATCACTCAAGAGTTGAACAACCACCCCAGATGATTAATCCATTAGTTGGAATCCATTTTCAATGACCTAACACCCCAAATGCACACAAAACAAGGAAAGAGTGTAGTTATAGGCCTCTAACCACATGCATAGGCTTGCTTCCATGCATTTATGTCCTAATTTCCCCTATTTTGTGTTAACGGTCCTGAGAACTAAGCCACTTTTGTAGGCTAGCCTCTAGACCACTTCCCAGAACTTCATGTAGCTTTTCATAATCATATTTAACATGATGAAAAGGCTAAACATTCAAACTTGAATCATAAAATTGACCTAGACTACCTAGAACACACTAGACATTTCGTCAAACATATGGAAAACATGTAAGCTACATGTCATGAATGCAATATGATCATAAACTAATGATGTTCATATGAGAGTCACCAAGAAGGATATAAGCCCTCTCTAGCTAGCTGCAATAACACTTGTTAGTCCATGCATTCATCAACCATTCAATAACTTATCAAAACATGTCAAGTCCCATAAATAGAATACGCCATATAACTAGTAAATAAGAAGAAAATAACCATCATATAAATCATGGAAAATTAACCATAATATCAACATCATAACCAATACAAGTATTCATCAATCACTATAGTAAAATAACTCTTATTAACATGTGACAATACCAACCAAGTCAGGGACTTCCATGTACCACTCGGCCATAGATTGGGCTAAACCAAATCCTTCTTTTATCCAATCACCCTCACACCATATTCCAAGCATGAATTTGGGATCACTAAAATCACTAACATCAACAAATTTGTCGATACACAAGCTATCTAGGGCTTCAGGAACTAGTAACTCAGTCCACAACCACAACCTTCCAGGGCTCGAGAGAATTTGTTCAAACTGTGGCTCTAGGAACTAGTAACTCAACCCACCAAGGGCTCCAAATAATTTATCTCAATCAATGGATCTAGGAACTAATAACTCAAACCAAGTTTTTCTATGGATTCCATAGCATTTGTTCCAACCCATAACCATCGGGAACTTGAGCACCAATCAGGAAAAAAAAAAAACAAGTGAAAACCCAAAACACCATGGCTATTCAGGAAATGGAAAGGCAAGGCTAAAACCATTTTCTATCTAGGAAAATATCCATGCCAATGAAAATGCATAACCAAAGACTCACATGCATATACCATGCATTCATAAATCAACAAGAAAATCACACATGCAACCTGTTACCTACAAGGCAATCCAGTTGTTGTTGATCCCGTTGTTCCCTCACGCTTTCCTACTTTCCTTTGCCTTGTTTCTCCAAATCCAAGTGAATAATAGAGTTCTCCAAAAATTCTCTAAGTGTGCAAGAGTACGAGAAAATGAGAGAATGAAAGGAGAGCTCCAAAACTGAACTGACAAAATCTATGAATTGATCCTCATAAGCCTTTTTATCATTGTGGCCTCTATTTTCTTCATTTTCCCTCATTTTCCCTCTAATTTCCCTTGCATGAAAA
The DNA here is from genome assembly GCA_034641835.2 of Pinus albicaulis. NCBI lineage: Eukaryota > Viridiplantae > Streptophyta > Pinopsida > Pinales > Pinaceae > Pinus > Pinus albicaulis. The sequence goes on along the minus strand of CM076574.1, from coordinate 133,566,787 downwards.
TTTGTTCCTCTTCACCTTCCTTTTCTCCTATTTTACTTTATTCCACATAATTAAATTCCAATTAATATCTCTTTGCCTTTGCTAATTCCTTTTCCAATTTCCATAGCAATCAATTAATCACAAATGATTCCCACTAAAGTGTTTTATCCAATATTCAACTTGGAATACGTGTCCCATGACCTTGGTCTTATTTTTATTTACATGGAAAATCAACCAAGTGTTGTTACAAACCCATCTCGCTTGGGGGAAAACTGTCCTTAGTGTTAAATGACGCTTATAAACAAAAAAACATGTTTCCCATGGAGCTTTATAACCCAGCTCAATGCAACATTTACATCATACCAAATTTTTCAACCCATAAACACCATAATGCTTATTAGAGCTTTATAACACAACACAATGCATTATTTACAACATATCGCTTATTGAATTTTTATAACGCAACTCATTGCGGTATTTACAACAACATCCATATACATATACATATACCAAAAAATCATTTGCTTGAACCAACAAATAATGAAGGATGTAAAACCTACATCTGATCAACCATCTCACATGTAGCTTCATTAGGCCCAAAGTGCTTCCACTGCACTTTAACCTGCTAGATTGCTCGGTTCTAGAGAATGAGCTATTTTCGTTGCAAAATTCATTGTCGTTTTGGATGGAATTCTACCTCTAGTTCCACCTACAATACAAACTAGTCAATCACATGATTAACATCTCATACATACTTCTTAAGTAATGAAACATGGAAAAAGTCATGGAATTTCACTGTTAGAGGTAGTGCAAGTTGGTAGGGCACTGGTCCAATCCTCTAAAGGATCTCAAAAGGCCCGCAATACTGATGTGCCATATTGCACATGATCCATTCCTAAAGGATATCCTCTTGGGCTTGATGCACAAGTACACATGCTCCCCAGCCTTAAACTCCTTGAATTATCTGTGTTGATTAGCATAAATATTTTGCATGTCGTTTTTTACCTTCAAATTCCTCTTAATAACCTACATTTCCCATTCCATCTCTTCCAACATGTCTGATACAATCAAAACTTTGTTCACTGGATCACTCAAACTGATAGGATTATTACAACTTCGCCCATAAAAAATCTCAAACGGGCTCCTCTTTGAGGATTACTAATACCCATTATTATGTGAAAACTCTACCAATGGAAGATACTCTTCCAACTTCTGTTGTTGATGCATGGCATACATCCTCAACATGTCCTCAAGAATGTTGTTGAACCTCTTAGTTTGTCCATATTCCTACGGATAATAAATTGTACTGAAATCCAACTCTCTCCCCAAGCCTGTAAATAATTCCTTCCAAAATCGGGAAGCAAACTTGGTATCTATGTCTGGCATAATATTTTTAGGAACACCATGCAATCTCACTATCTCCCTGATGAATATCTAAGTTATCTCACTAGCTAAATTCGTAGACTTCACTGCAATGAAGCGAGATACCTTAATTAACCTGTCAAACACAACCATGATGGAATCATGTTGTCTTGATGTCCTCTACAAACCTGTAATGAAGTCCATGGAAATGACCTCACACTTCCAAATTGGAATTAGAATCGACTGTAATAAACCATCTAGATGCTTACATTTAAATTTTACATGTTGGCAGTCCAAACATATCGCAATAAACTCAACCACCTCGTTCTTCAAGTTCGACCAATTATAGAACTTATTAACTATGGTTAGAGTCTTCTGATATCTTGAGTGACCAGAATATGGCTTGACATGAAACTCCCTCAAGATAAGCTTCTTGAGCTCATTGTTGTTTGAAACATAAATTTCATTCTTGAATCTAACCAAGCCATCTACCGTGAGGTGATACTCCTCATCCCTATCACCTTCACCCTACTATTGTAACATGTGCTTCAATTATTGGTACCTTTCATCATGCTATCCTGCCTGCAAGATCTTCTCCTGTAATTCTGTCTCATAAGAAATCCCTATTACAGTATGATTCACCTGCACTCTCATACTTCAATAATCTGCAACCCTGTTCTCCTTTCCTTTTACGTATCTGATCTTGAATTCAAACTCACTGAGAGTAGAAAACTATCTGGCTTGCTTGGCATTCATATTTGGTTGGTCGAACAAGTACCTTAGCCCACTATGATCACTCATTAGAATAAATCTCCTGCCAACACGATAACGTCTCCACATCTGCAATGCATGAATGATATATTCCAACTCAATATCATGAGTCACATAGTTATGCTCATGATCATTCAACTTCCTTGACTCATAGCATACCACATGTCCTTCTTGCACCAAGAATCCATGAATTCCTCTCTTGCAAGAATATGAACATACCAAATACTCTTTATTTGGATCTATAATATTCAATACCTGAGCATTTGTAAGCAAATGCTTCAATTGCTCAAAACTAGTTTCACACTCCTCAATCCATTCAAATTTATTTCCTTTTCGCTGCAAATATGTAATATGATAGGAAATCAGTGAGAAGTTCCTGATGAACCTCCTATAGTAACCTTATAGTCCGATGAATGATTTGACCTCATCCACATTCCTAGGAGCTGCCCATTCCATGAAAGCTCTAATCTTTTCCAGGCCCACTGCTATACCTTCCTTGGAAACAACATGTCCCAAGTGATGAATCTGAGTTCGAAAGAAACTGTACTTGCTAATATTGGCATACATCTGATGATCTCTCAACAATATTAACATTGTTTCTAGGTGCTTTGCATGCTCTTCCTCATTCTTAGAATATATCAACGCATCATCAATAAACACTATCACAAACTTATCCAGATAATAACACAACAGAATGTTCATAAAACACATGAAAGTAGCTGGAGCATTATTAAAACCAAAAGGAACCACTATGAACACATAATGCACATACCAAGTATGAAATGCAGTCTTGTATATATCTTATTATTTGACGCTCACCTAACGATATCCTGATCTCAAATCAATCTTTGAGAATATTGTTGCTCCCTTCAACTGATAAAACAAGTCATCAATCCATGACAAAGGATGCCTATTCTTAATAGTCACCTTGTTCAACTACCTGTAATCAATGCACAACCTAAGAGTACCATCCTTCTTCTTCACAACAAAAATGGTGTACGCCAAGGTGACATGCTTGGCCTAATGTATCCTTTATCAAGCGTTTCCTTAAGTTGAAACTTCAATTCCACCAATTCTAGAGTACTCATCCTATAAGGTTCCTTAGATGCTAGTGCTACTCCCAACATCAACTCGATAGAAAATTCCAATTCCTTATGAGGCGATAAATCTGAAATCTCTGTTGGAAATACATCCTGAAACTGTTGCAAAACAAGATACCTCTTCAAGTCTTCATCATCCTCAAATCCTTCCCTTTGTCACTGGAAATATGAACTTCAAATAATACACATCCTTTCCCACAATTGCACTTTTCCTGCATATCTGTAACCATTCTCATCGGTGTAGGCTTCTTCTTTCCATGAAAGATTCTTCTTTCCCCATCATCATCCAGACACTCAATAGCCTTATCATAGTAGTCCACTTTAGTCCTGTGAATGTACAACCAATCCATGCTGAAAATCACATTGTATGAACCCAAAGGAAGTACATTTATATGTGTTGAATTAGGCATACCATTCAACTCAAATGCACAAGATCTCACCTAATGATGAACTATTTTCTTGGTCCCTATATCCAATTGCACCAACCAAGATTCTACATGCACTTATTTATTCAAGATGCACATATATACTGGGTCAGTATTGATATAACTATAGCTCGACCCAGGATCAACCAAAATAGAGACAACTTGATCACAAATCTTACCTTCCAACTTGATAATAAATGCTTGATGATCAACTTACCTATTATCCACTGATGTCTAAATACGAGGAATACTCTACCCAACCTCTCCAATCATTTGTGTCACATGAGAAATATAAATTTGAGGTATGCCACCCTACTGTTGTAGACAATATCTCCTGTGATGCTATCCACCACAACTACAACACTATAAAGGCTTCTTGCCATCACCTTTTTCTGCTCCTTAGCCTGAGACCCATGCCCTCTTTCAACTGCATTGAAATTCTTGTAAGACACTACATTCTCCTTATTAATTGCATCCTAAGGTCTTCCTCGCTTCTTATCCCACTTTCCTTTAATCTTTTCATTACCTTTCCAATCTTGCTTAGGCTCAAAATTATGCTTAGATTGCTCATAAAAATGCTTCGAATAATGACTTCCTCCAATGAACAAGGCTCATTGTACTCAATCTGATCCTTGAATGCTAAAGGAAACTCACTGACAAACCTTTCAACCTTTTTCTTCTCATCCTTAAGATATGGTACATACCTTAACAACTCTAGAGGCTTGGTCATGTACTCTTTTCCTGTCATAGATCCCATCGTCATCTCATAGAAATCCTTAGCCTTTCCATCATAGTATCACTTTGACAATTACTTCTTCTTGAAGAGTCTTTTGAACTTATAGCAACTCAAATCCTCGATCTGGATGCCTCTGACACGCCTCCCATCTTCCCACCAAATATTTTCTTTCCCTTTGAGATAGAAAATAGTTATCTTGACTTTCATATTCTCTGAATGATCATGCAACTTGTTATCATTCCCTTTGTTTCCCAAGGATGAGAATGGAGACTGAGGGAGGTAACCTCAAACCAATATTTAGATTTGGTAGCTAGCCCTACCAAAACATAGAGGGATCTCTCAATGTCACTTTTATAGTCAATGAGGTGTCTGGAGATGTAATGATATTAGGCTAGATATGAGCTTAGTGAATTAGGGTTTTTTTTTGAATTTTTCTAGATAGGAATGTCAGTCAAGGAACTAGGTATAGGTTTTAGGTCTGATTTGAAATGAACAACTGTAGAGATGAAGATGAGGCCAGGTAGGTATGCTTAGAAACATACTTATATTTTCATTGTGATATAGGGTTTGAAAAGAGAGAGAGTCAAAATGAGAATATTACATGAGTTCATTCATCAGAAGAGGTAAAACAAATTTATGGAAATCTTATAAAACAAAGCACAAAAAGCAAGAATTTTGTTCATAGTCACATAAGATTTATCATTTTTAGCATACATGTGATTTCATGGAAGCATAAACATTCAAATTGATGGTGTTACTGAGAAAAAACAATGCTAATAAGCATACCACTGAAGTGCCAAAATTATAGCTGTAACAAGTCTTTCATTTCACTAAAAAAGATTGTACATAAGCTCCAGAATGGAAATATCAACTATCCAACCTCTAAAATGACTTGAGTTGGACTACATATAGAAAATATAGAAGATTACACCTGATTGGGTTGAAACCTGATCCAAAATACATCATAAATGCACCTAATGATTCATTACCTAGAATTTAGAGAAGTTAGAAATAGTCCCCCCAAATTTAGCTAATAACTAGGAGTCTTTGTCTCCTTGAGTAATTACATGATTCCTCAACAATGAGTGGAAAAAATAGACTCCTTTATCCACAAAAAAAGTCATGGGACAAATTTAACCTCGATATTTGGACCATTTTTCATTGACACCTATCCATAAAGCATCCAAGATAGAAGTGTCACACAACACACAAAAGCGTCACCCTTTTTAGTAGAAGCGTCACACCACTTGGAGGAAAATTTTAGCTAAATTTTAGTCATCCTCCTGTTGATATGAAGATTGGGAAAGGTAGCCCTGGATGTCCTCTATCCAACTCAAATTTCCTTAAAATAATAAAATGTTGGCAATATGATGCAAAGTGTTGTCCTCGATGGCAACCCACTTAATGAAGATGAAGACATGAGGTTGTTGGCATGTGTTGTCCTTGATGGCAATCCACCCGATGAAGCAACTCGCCTGTAATGATGGAAGAAAATGTCGTATGTGCTAGATCTATGATGAAAAGAGTATGTCTCAAGGCATATGCGGATTTGTCTAGACAAAGTAGCGTATGCACGCGGGAAATAATGTGCCAAGTCGCGTATGGGCAAAAGCGCTCTAAATATGTAAAACCAGGGGTAACCACCATGGTATTGACCCATTGTATTGAGTAATGATTCGTCTATATGACCCCATCTAGGAATACCATCGAAAGTAATGTGGTTTTGGCTCATGGTATTGATAAAGGGTAAACCTATATAAGGAGAATAAATTCATTGTGCAAAAGTGTGCAAGATGTTTGAGCTTGAATGAATACTTCTCTCTGAAGTATATCTGAATGGAAAGGGTAACAGTTGAATGATAGATCTGAAAGCATGATGCACCTATGAAGAAATAATGAAGAAGTGAATCTAGATCTGAAATGTATTTGTATTTGCTAGATCTGTTTATGGAATGATTAGATCTAAGATGAGGCGAACATCTGTCTGAAGTAAAGGGTAAAATCTGAGTGATGTATCTGTTCTGAAGAATTGCAATGACCTAAATGTCTGAAGAACTATACGCTAGTTCGCTGCAGAGTAAGCACGTATATACGCGGGTTTGCTGAAGAGAAAGCGCGTATGGGAAGTAAAATTAGTTCTGTAATATGTACAAAATTATACGCGGGTTTGTATGGTCGAAGGCGCGTATATACGCAGGATCAATGAAAGGAAAGAGCGTATGAAGATTAGGGTTTGATGAAGTATGAAGTATCAAATGTCTGATCTGTTCTGTTGTGTTACTGCTATCCGTCCGGGTTATCCTAATTGACAAGTATCCGTTGGTGATGTATGTTTGGAGCTTAAAAGTATGAGTGGGTCCACTCGAAAATATGATGAAACGTGGCCTGCAAGTTGTGTTCTAAAGGAAGCTTTGGATCCAAAGGTGAAAATTGATGAAACGTGGTCCATAAGAGGCCGAGGGTTGTAGCCCCCGCCGGGGTTGTAGCTCCCTTCCGTGTGAGGCCGGGTAAACGAGATCGGGGTCGTAGCTCCCTTCCGGTGACGTACCGGGTAAACGAGTCGTGGGTTGGAGCTTCCCTTCCAGAGGTCGAGCGCCAGGGGTGCCTCGCGTGCCGGGTAGGAGTCTCTCATCAAGACATATGTCGTAAGATGATTTCTCTATAATAAAATATTGAAGGCTGAGCAACTGCAGCGGTGGTTTTCTCCCGACTTGGGTTTCCACCTAAAATCCTGGTGTTCATGTGTGATGCTTATGTGTGATGGTTTATTCTGTTCTTACTACACATGTTTACTATTTATTAAACATCTAATGAATGAATGATGGAATGATATAAGTGAAGAATTAATGGCATAATTAGATCTATGTGTATACGCGAGTTTTATGAAGGATATTCGCGTATATACGCTAGTTTGGTTCAGCAAAGTAGCGTATGGGTTTTTAGAGAGTGAAAAAGTAAAAGATTTGATAAAGTCCTAAATACTGATTCACCCCCCCCCCCTCAGTATTTTTCCCAACATAAAATAACTCTTGAAAGGCCTTCAAAAATTCATTTTTTCAAGCATACTACACAAGCGTCGCACACAGGGAAAAACAATGGCAGAATCATGAAAAAATAGGGTTTTTTTTTGGAGTTTTCTCCAAAACTGGGAGGTGTAATGAAAAAACAAGACCATATTTGGAATGTAGACTAAAAAATCAATCCAAACGTGTAGAGGAAACCTCATTTGGAGCCTTTGAGGAAAAGCGTCATGTGGCTGCGTGACGCTTCTGCCAGGGTAGAAATTCCATATTTTTCCAGAAAACTCAAAAAATACAAAAAATGCCCAAAACTTGCTAACTTTTGGTCCATGGTATCCTTGAATGATGAAATAGACAACTAGGGATTCCTTAACTAGCAAATCCAAGTTATCTTTCTCCATTAGCCTAATTAGGGTTTCTTTAAGCTTATTATTCAAATTCTTAACCCTGACTTTGGCGATTTGGTTCCTGGTGAAATAGTGTCTCGCCATGTGCCTCTAGAGGTTATTGTTCCTTTATACCTTCTTCAAAAGCGTTTGAAGATGCTCATTCACCCTATCAATCCAGAGCTCTTTTTCTTGATGAATCTCAGCAACAATCAACTCATCAAAGCTTAGCTGACCTAATAGAGGAGAGGCCTCTTTTTCTTGTCCTTTTTTCCTGGTTAATCCTCTTGTTCTTGGAATCCTTGGATTTATTTCAGACTCCATGTCTTCCAACTGATAAACATATACCATTGATTTTCCTTTACTTTTTTCTGCCTCAAGATCTACCTTTGGATTTCTTTGGAGTAGCTATTTTACCTTCAATTTCATGTTTTCTTGTTGTAGGAATGTTATCATGAAATTTCCCCTTGAGAGGTTTTCCTTAAGCTCTTCTATCTCTGCATCCTTTTTCCTTATTATCTCCTCAGCTGATTTTTCTTCCACCTACTCTGGCATGTCAACCTCCGTAGGCACTTTCTCCTCATGATGTTGCAAGGCTGAATCACTCTCATGCATAGGTGGCTTCTCCATGGTATCTCTTTGCTCAACTGTAGTTTTAGTTGAAACACACCTTTAGTGATCATAGGAGAAAAAAACATCCTTTTACCCTTCTCATAGGTTTGAGTGATTTCTACCCTTGGCGTCTTTGAAAATTCTGCTTCTTTGCTTGAAGATCCAACCTCCTGTGGCTTTGTTGATGCTATTGGTATGATTTAAATGATGGGTGGACTAGTAGCATGCACAAATGCAACTGTCTTCATGAATGTTTTCGAAGACATATTGATTTCTGAGAGATGATGTAAGACTATAAGATTGAACAAACCATGGTGTGTTAGGGGAATTTTGAGGTCTAAAATGGGCCTCCTAAGAAAAATGTACAAACAAAATAAAATTTATAGAACTAATAGGATTCAATATGATGATGTCAACCATGGGGGATGATTCACCATTTTTTAAGTAAAAGGGTACAAATATTATAAAATAATAAAATAACAAAACTACTTTTTCAACTCGTATTTTCAACTTATTTCCCAAAGTTTTTACTCACATTTCAAGCGAGAGTACTCATTGGATGTAAAATTTAATTCCTCAGCTGAGTACCCATGTTTCATACTTTCGATGGACCTTGCTACACAAAAAATAAGAAATACATGAAAAATCGTGATTGCAATCACGTTTTTCATGTATTTCTTATTTTTCGTGTAGCGAGATCCATCGAAATTATATATAATGACCACTCCTTAGATGAGGAATTAAATTTTTCATCCAATGAGTACTCCAACTCGAAATTTGAGTAAAAAATTTGGGAGATAAGTTGAAAATACAAGTTGAAAAAGTAGTTTTTTCTTTTTTCCCTCTAAAATTTGATGATGTAATCAAATCTTATTTTATTATTTCCAATATTATTTTATAATTTCCTTAGGAGGCCCATTTTAGACCTCAAAATTCCCCTAATGGAACAAATTACTATGGTGATCCTTTCCTTTACTTTGTACCCTTTCAGTCATTTTGACTAGACTCGCGAATATATAATGAGGCAAATTGAATGGCTTGGTGGCAGTGAAATGCATCAATAACATTCTGTGGTACTGGAACAATCTTGAGAATCTCCCTTAACATTTAAATTGACTCATTATTAGCTTCATCAAAGGCGCATACTTGTCAAGTAAATTCATGAAATGAAAGATGTGTTCTTGAGCATCTTTACATTGTGGTTTTAAGAACATTTTATATTTCTCAATGACCAAGTCCATCCCTTTGAAACATATTTATCCATCATTTAGGATACATGTTGCTGAGGCTATATAATTTGCTTATAAATTTAACTCAATCCCAGCTATGTTAGCCTTATCTCTCCTAAATCTGTTGGCAAAAAGGCTTGTCAATTGAGCATGAAAGCCTACCTCTTGGATTCTCTCACAAAACCTTAAACAACCATTGTCTTCAAAATATTTCTTAACATAAGGAGAAGAATTGATCTCATTCAAATTGAATGGCTCAAACCTGGAATGATGACCTCCCTTATGGGCCTTCTTCTCACCCTCAATGATGTTTTTCAACAAGGAAAACCCTAGCTTGATGTGGTGGAAAGGGAAGGTGAAAAATTAGGAAAAAAAGGGATAATGGTACAATTATTTTAGGGACAGAAATGAGATGGAAAGGAGTTAGGGAAAAAAAATCACTAAAAATTTTGCGAGATAGGGTGGTGAGTTAGCTACATAATGCAAGTGAAAATTTTGGAAATGGGTATGGGAAAGATTCCAAAATGGTTAAAACACAAAGTTTTCCTAGTTTCTCTGCAAAAGTGTAGTGAAAACTAGGGTTTAAGTGAAAATGGTAGCAAGGAGGGATATGAATGATATGTAGTGATTTAGTAAGTCATATGGGTAATTTTTTATAATTTTTTATGTGATGGAACTAGGGTTTTCCAACTGAAACAAGCTAAACATAACATCAATCCAAAAACATAGTGAAGAAGGTCTAGAGGAGGGAATTGACCCTTTGTTGAAGAAATTTCCTTGAATGAGATGTAAGGAAAATTCACTTACTGGTTTTGAGGTCTCTGAACCTTGAGAAATGCTGAATTGACCCTTTGATAGCTTTTCGGATCTTGAAAAGCAGAAGCGTAGTACACTGTCAGAAGCGTAGCGCAGCTACCAAAAGCATAACACAAAGAAATTTGGAACATTTTTTTTTGGTTGTCTTCGATATTTAGATAGCTATGGAGTGTCTTGAGGATGAGAGAGGAGATATTTTGAAAACCAAAGGATGAAATGAACTCAAAATGCTTCATTTCCCTTAATAAATCACCAAATTTTCCTTTTTGTATTTTAGTGAAATCATAAACACTTTGAGATTTTTTTTTTTTGAAAAACTTTGATCATGTAGCATACTTCTTAAGAAAATACAAATTACCTTTGCTTTATTTTTCATGTCTTTTATAACTCCCAATGAACGTGATTTGTATGTTGAAAATGACTCTTATTTTCCTTCTTTCATGACATGATTGGACATTATGATGGTGAAACACAAGAAACCTAGACCATGACCTAGACGGAGATATGTTGACTGATCTATGACCCTAGATTGAAGATGAATTTAATGAGCTTGAAATTTATGTTGAATCTGAATAGGGTGAAGGGAGTAGCATTCAAACCTAGACAACATTCAGTGAACAAAATTTTATTTGAGAATTTTTTTTTTGAAAACATAAAATTTTGACCAAAGACCACTACTAAGTAAACCTTAAAGAGTGTATTTGATCACTAAAAATTTAGACACTAACATTGGCTCCAGCTGGGGATGGTAGCTCCTTCAGGAGATGTCAAGAACACCATAGACCAAGTAGCCTCATCCATTGGGAAATGGAGTCAAAACTGGAAAATGAAATAACTTCGACAATTTGAAATACCTAACTAAAACAGAAAATGGCTTTGACTCAAAAAATGACTTGATATTTTGAACTTTTTTTAAAAGAAAAACATCAGCTAATTATAGAAGCCTCATGGCCTTCTCCTCCGGCTTCAAAATTCTAGAACAACTTCCTTATTCTTTGACAACAAATAAAAAGATATTTACAATGAAAGTGAAACTTTTTCTATAAGATCAGGTAAGGTAATGATTGAGGAACCTACCATTCACTGGTCCTCCAAGATTTTCCTGCCCATCAAGATATTCTAACAAAAATGTCTTATTTCCCCTGAATGCTGCAATATTGTAAGGAATTTTCCATAGGTTATCAAACTTACCATGCTTTCCTTTGACTTCATTTCAGGTATCCCATCGAAGAACATCTCCTAATTTGAAATCATCAGCTTTGGTTTTCTAGTCATAGATCTTCTTGATTTTCTCTTGAAGTTTTGGAGTGTGATTGGAAACTTCTTCTCTTGACTATTGTAAATGAATCATTTGACTGATTCTTTGCTAGATGTCATTTGGCTCATTTTCGATCTCTTGCATAATTTTCATCATCGCTACTGCTAAGGAAGTGGGAAACACTGTGCCTACACCATAAAATTACTAGAAGGGTGACATAATGATTGATCTCTTTGTGCTAACTCTATCCACCCATAAAGCATTTATTAGCTTTTTGTGCCAATTTCTTTTGTTCTCTTGCATAAATTTCTTGATTATGTTCACCAATGATTTGTTTGACGATCATAACCAACTCGTTGCCTTGAGGATAGTATGCTATATAATGCCAGAGTATTATGTGATATTTATCACAAAAATCTATCATCTTTTTGGAATTCAAGGCATCTGCATTGTCAGTGATAAGTTCATCTGGGTAGCCAAAATGAGACAAAATATTTCTCTCCAAAAAATAAATAATGATGGTGTATGTAGCTTGCCTCATGGGAATGGCCTCAATCCACTTTGTGAAGTAATAAGTGGAAGTGGGTATCCACCTATGCTCAGCTGATGATGAAGGGTGAATCTCACCAAAGAAGTCAAGCCCCCATTGCTGAAAGGGTGCTTGAACTTCAATTGGTTTTAAGAGCAGCGGTAAGAGCTTTCTCTTTCCCTGAAAAATTTGACACTCATGAAAACTCATGAAATTTTTATAAACATCGGAAAATAAACTTGGCCAATAAAATCTAGCCCTTAATATCTTGTTTGTTGTAATCTTCCAGAAAATATGACCACCAAAATCACCTTTATGAAATTCATTCATCACTTTATGAACTTCACCTTCTATCAAACAGTTCAATAAAACTTCGCCCGGATCTTTCCAATACAAAACATTGTTAAGAATGCAATACTTAAGAGCCTTCAAATTCAGAGTTCTACCTTTACTGCTAGGCAAGTGGGGAGGATGATTCAAATGTTATAACACAAGAAAAATATCATCATACCATGGCCATGAAGTAAAAATTTCAGATACCTGAGGTAATGAATCAACCTGTTGCTCCTTAGATAATGCAGTAATGAAATTAATGTCCAAGGCATGTAAATTTGAGTCCACCATGAGCTTAGCCAAGCCTTGTCCTTTGATAAGTTTTGTAGGTTTTATTTCTAAGTCATACTCTAGCATGGAAACTATCCAATTGCCACGCCGACCTTCAGAATCATTTTGTGTTAGCATATATTTGAAAACAACGTTTGGGACATATGCAAGAACATGATAGTGAAGAATATAGACTCGAAAGTCCTTCAATGCTTTAACTAGCGCCAAGGACTTTTTTTTGATGATATTTTACTTCAAGGCTGCATCTCTTATGGTTCTACTCAAGAAGGTGATGGGTTGTTCTGTATTCTGATATTTCTTTTGCATAAGGACAACAACTACAGTATGTTCAGAAGAAAAGGATAAAATGATGAAATCAAGTGTATAATCCAGGCTGATAAGAATAGGAGCATGAGACAACACTTACTTAACTTGATTGAAATATTTATTTGCCTCATCAGAACATTTCACCTCGCTATCTTTCTTCAACATATAAGTAGTTTATCTTAAATGTTCAACAATCTTAGGAATAAACCTTCTCAAGAAATTGATTTTACCATTGAATGATTGGATTTCCTTCTTGCTTCTCGGATAGTCCAAATTCTAAATTGCCTCAGTCCTTGAAGGATCTATCCGGATGTCGTCTTTATATATGATATGACCAAGAAATTTCCCTTCTTCCATAGAAAACAAACTCTTCTTTGGATTCGACGATATGCCAAATTTTCTACACTTCTGAAAAACTGTCTTCAAATACTTTAAGTGCTCTTCATCCATCTTGGAAAAAATTGTGATGTCATCAAGATAAATGACCAAAAATACATCCTTTTCATTGGAAAAGGCGATTTCCATCACTCGTTGAAAAGTTTCTCCTACATTCTTCAATCCAAAAGTAATTTTAGCATACATAAAAGTACCCCAAGGTGTTGTAAAGGTTGTCTTCTTCTGATCATCCGGATGAACTAAAATATGATTATACCCGAAATATCCATCCAAAAATGAAAGTATGGAAGAACCAACCACCCTTTGCAGAATATTATCCAACTTTGGAAGTGGGTAGTTGTCTTTCAACGATAATTTATTCAGATTACAAAAATCTATACACAAGCGAATCTCATCGGTCTTCTTTCTTACTAGCACTAAGTTTGACATCCAATTTGAAAAACGAAGAGGAACTATAATACCAACAATATACAACCTGTTTAATTATTTTTGAATGGAGGGAAACAACTTGGGATTCATTCTCCTTAGTTTCTGGTGGAAAGTATTCTGATGAGGCTTTAAAGGAATGATGTGTTGAATTATACTCTTATCACACACTTTTAGATCAAAATACTCCCATGCAAAAACATCAGAAAAATGAGACATAAGTGCTGCATATTTACCTTTCATTTTCGAGCTCAAGGATTTTGAAACCTTGACCATTTTGGGCTTTTCGGGAGTGGCAATATTGAGGTCTTCCACTCCTAATTTTGTTGGTAGCATTGTTGGTTTCCGTGCAGCATCATCTTGGTCCAAAAGTTCCTTGAAAGGTACAAGAACTCTTGGAATAGAGTTTTCTTTCAACTGGAGTACCTTCATTTCTGCTACATGCATTTCTTGGTCATCTTCATAAAACTAGTCATCCATTTGTGAACTCATAAAATCCTTTTCCATCTGCAATAAGTTGTTGATTTGTTTTTCATCTTGAAAAACTTGCCAATACTAAACATTATTTGGAATAACAGGATGATGTTTTTCGTTAATTTCATATTTCTTTTTGGGATACACTAGAATTTTGAACATGTTGGCTGAAGTGGTAAGAGAATCAACAATGGCATTATTGTTCCTTGGAATCAATGAAAAAGTATATTCATTGAAAGTATTGAGGATGTATAACACTACATTGTGGTAAGCTTGCATTCTAGGATGTTTGGCATGGTATTCCCCTTTGAATTGCTTTATTACCAATTCAGAGTCACCATACACAGAAATTTTCTTGGCACCTAATTTCTTAAGAATTTCTAGGCCGACTATCAAAGCCTCATGTTCGACTTCATTGTTTGAACAATCAAATTCCAAATTGTAAGAATACATTTGAACATTAGGAGGAAGGTTAGATGAATGATTCATAGGGTTGTGAATCCACACTCCAATTCTAGTGCCTTCCTTACCTAAGGCTCCATCGTAATCCATGGTCTACAAACCAATTTATTTATTGGGAAGCTGTAATTTGGATGACTGATCTTGACTAAATGCTTGAGAAAGGTCTATTGTACTAATATGTTCTATTTATTTCACTGTTTCATCTCTGTTTTTGTTTGATGCACTTGGATCCAAGCCACTTGGCATCTTTTTTTTTGTTTTTGTTTTTTTTGCACTTGAAAATTTTAAAATTCTGATTTTTCTGCTTTTTCTTTCATCAAAACTTTTGACGGTCCTGCACAATCGTCATTGAATAAGATAAAAGACTCTAAATCCATGTGAGCAACATGTATTGGGTGAATATTAGGATTTTATTTGCTATTGATCATGTACTTCATCTTATTTTCCTGGTATAGTTTTCAGAGTTTCCCAAAGACCGGTATAGTAGCATAGGAAAAGTCGAGTTGTAAGGTGCCTCTAAGTTTTTCTCCCCATTACCAGGAGAGAAACATTCCATATCTCGGAGGGATATTAGCTACAAAAACTTCCATAAGGAAATTATTAGCTGGAATTTTCTCTAAAGACACCACTAGATATTTAATGAGACCAAATCATTTAACCCTTTCTGAATCAAAAGAGTAAAGGTCATGGTAGGGTCTTGTAATGTCCAATCCTAGCTTGTGCATGATGGATTTAGGCATGATGTTATGAGACGATCCAGAGTATAACATGGTGTTATGGAGGATAAAATCATGGATTTTGAGGCTAAGACAAAATGTAAAGTTCCTTTTTCAGGATTGCTCATAAATCATGCACTGAAAAATGCATTTTCAGGAAAATATGCAATGGAACAGGAAAATGACTCTTGGATCCTTTATATCAGTCAATAAAAAAACTAAATCCAAGATTTGAGTGGAAAAAAATAAGACTAGGTGGGTTAAACAGATCTCCCACACCTAGTTATCTTCAAGAGAAGGCCCAATGAGGGGCTGCAGCAAAGTAAAACGCTCTACTGGAAGTAAAGAGAGATATAAATGCAAAAAAGGTTCTGATATACACTCAAAAACTTATTTCAAGTATATCAGCAACTTAGATCTGAATTTAGGATCCAAAAAGTGGGGAAAAGCAGCGATTTCGACCCTAAAATAGATGTATTCATAAATATGCGTAAAATTAAGGGAAATTTCGGGAGTTTATTTCATATTAGGTCATGAGGGACCTATGCTCCGAATTTAATCTCAAAAAAAGTATTATAGCTATGTTAAACAGTTCCTCCATCCCCGGATATGCTTAAAAATGCTGATTTCCCATGACTTTGAGTATGCAGAAAATGGCTGAAGCATGCAAAGCGTAATTTATGAAGGAATTAGAAAAAATATGTCTGAAACATCAGATCTGAAGTTTATTATCACTGAGCATGAAGAAAAATGGAGATTCAACTCCTTTTATACATCAAAAGATCACCCGGCAAGGGGATTTCATGAAAGAACAAAATACAAGTATCAGAACTGCAGAATATGGATCTAGAAAATGCAGAATAATTGAAACTATGATTACATGAGCTGAAATTTAAAAAATTATAGAAGAGGGCTGTCATACAAACTTTCCAGAAGAAGGGATGGCCCTTCCTCAAGGAAATGAGCAACAAACTAGGGTAGGAACCTTGTTGCAGCAATGCACTGGGAAAATAACGCAGTTTCTGAAGTATAATGTGTAGATGATGATGGAATGTTCTTTGGCCTGATTCCAAGATCTGAAACTGAAGCTCAATTCTTCCTCACCAATCTTCCAGAGAAAGGAATGCTCCCCTTTCTGCAAAACTAGATCTGGAAGTGGTGTTGAAAACCCCTCATTGCAACACCCAGCAACACAGTATTAGTCTACTGCAGAAATAACGCTGTCTTGATGGAGGAAGCTTGGCCTCAAGCCTATATGTGAGGAATTTCAGATCATACTTGTTCAATAGCTCCTCAATGAAGGAGGAGGAATTCCTAAACAAGAAATTCCTCTCTCTAGCTAAACAACCAGAAATTTTGAATTGCCTTTGCAATCTCAAAATTGAATTATCTTCAACAACCTTTCCTTGTGGCCTTCCTCTTTCTTTTATAACATTAGGGTTTGGAAAACCCTAAACCACCTCCAATGAGTTAACCCTTTTCACATGGAGGGTCTCCATATAAAACTGCGTTGATCAATGAGGAGGTTCAATGCATCTAGACACTGCTGTGATTTGGTCCTGTTGACCTAGTCAACCTTCTTCATTTCTTTTCACACCAAAGTGTATTTTATTGAAACGGCCCAGATTTGTCCATTTTTACATTGGGAATTGATTTATTTTGCTGATTAGGAGTTTTAGAGTTCCTCCTTTACACTTTTATTCATGATTTAAGCAAACTGAAATTAAAATGCAATATTCCCATTAGCTGCAAAAATTGGGAATATTACAATCTCCCCCGACAAAATGTTGCTTGCCCTCAAGAAAATCTTATTATATATGCAACCCATCTATTCCCCTCCAAATTGTATCCACATAAGGAAGGATTCCTCCATTTGCTGCAATAGGTTATGTTTGTTTGGTTCCAAAGTTGTCTTCCACAAATGCATGAGATGACTTCCAACTGTAAGGTTAGATGTCCTCTTCTTATCATGAAGAAAAAAATGACAATTACATGATGTCCAACACCATCATAAACACATGAGAGACATAAAATAAAGTAGCTCCTTCCATAAAGGAAAAGCTTCATCATGCAAGAACATTCCTCCATCCATGTTTTATGAACTTGATTAAGCATTGTTATGCTTTCATTCTTAGCTCTGTTGGCCTTGTTGGATCCAAAATCCCTCATTCCAACATTATGTAAAAGAAGAAGTGAAGGAGAAACATGGGTGGACAAAGATGTCAAACCATATTCCCCTAATAATAACCACCGAAGCAGGGCCCTTTGCTACCATCCTCCATCTCCTCCATGTAAGATGGGCAAGCTAAGCTTTCCAAAAGATGATGTACATGCCTCCCTTTGCTGCAATTTATCTTTGATACATAAGGCATGAATCAAGAAATTATGAGCTATGGGGTGGTCACCATACTCATTTAAAAGCAACCAAAGCAACAGGAGGTCTTGCTGCCTTCTCTCCTCCTCATGTGCATCATGAAACATAACCGTACTAATGGACATATGATATGTCACATCAGCCCAATACAAAGTACCATCATCAATGCACATCATGAGATCAATGTGCCAAATTTTACACAATGCAAAACACATAGACATAGGAGATGTCATGTGGTGTCCATACTCTCTCAAGTGAATCAAAATTGTACATGCCCCCTCTTGCTGCAACAAAACATTGAAATCCAAGGCATGATTTAGAAAATGATGTGCTATTGGGTAGTAACCATACTCACCCAAGAGCAGCCATAGCAACAAGGAATTTTGCAGCCCTCTTGCCTTATCAACATGTGGATCATGGAGCAATAACACAATGATGGACATGTGAAATGTCTCATCAACATAGTACAAACAAGCTCCCTCATAACACATCATGTGGGAGTCATTCCTCCTCCCAAGCCAAAGTTCATGCATGAAACATCCCTCCAACAGAAATGCATGTGGATAAATGAGACATATTTCAAACATGGGTGAATACATGGACATGAGATTTAACATGTGATGTCCAAACTCTCCTTTTAAAAACCACATCAACCATGCTTCCTTTTCATATATTCTATTAATGATGCATAAAGCATGAGATGAGAGACTGCGAATCTTTGGGTAGTGATCATGCTTACCCCCAAAGCAACCAATGTTTCCATGCTTCCTTATTCATTTCGTGGCCATTCTTCAAGGCATATATCAGAAAAATAAGTGCCTTTGGAGAGTGAAAAGAGTCTCCCAAGGGCAACCAGCGTAACCAAGCTTGCTGGTCCATGTATGTTTGCAAGTGATCATGTGATCTCTTGCTCATCATCCTCATCTACTCACTCCAATATGGAAGATGAGTGATGTGCTACATAATCATGGCTTCCTCCCTTTGTAGAATACCATCTCCTTTGAACCAATGAAGAACCTTGCATCTCATGAAATATTGAAATGCATCTTTGTTGAGATCTCTTGGTGAGACATTTCTTCCATTAATGGCCTTCCAAAACCAGTGAGGCTTTGAATTTGTAGTAAGTAGAAGTCTCCCTTTGAGCTGTAGCATGCTCATTAAGAGAGTATCATCTAGAGGGGAGAAAATGATTCTCATCTCAAGATGTCTACTCTTCCTCTTCTTCTTCTCCACTGCTTCAAGGTTGAAGCTACCTCTAGAATGCTCCAAGAGAGATGAAGCCTCTTTTTCATAGTCACTAAGTGACAGCGCTGTAGATCTGCAAAGTAATGCATGTACTATCTCAGAGCAAGTTTCATTACTGATTTCACAATCAACCATTGAACATAGGATAATACTAATCCCCTTTCTTGAGACCCTACATCTCAACCTAAGAGATTGAATGCAGCTCAACAATGATGCATAGGGATAGTTTCTAGTCTCATCCTTGATTAGATCAAGGGTCCTCTGCGCTGTGACATGTATTTGCTTCAAATCAACATTTTTTTTTAATTCTTGGCTATGCATTAATCTTGAAACAATATGTGCTGAAATTTCATGCATACCTTGGATCAACTGATATGTGGGAACCACTTGACAGAACACAAGAGTTCCTCCACCCAGATCAATGTTGCCTCCAACTGCTAGCAAGAATGATGGCCTCCTTTCTTCAAGCATACCAGCGTTGGTATCTTCCTCTTTACCTTGAAACCCTTTAGGAGTTTATTTGCATCTCTCTCCTTCATTGCTATACCTCTCACCTTCTTCAAAGAAAGTGAGCATAGTAGATATATGAGGGGATCTAGAATTCTCCAGTCTTCTTCTTTGTTGATAGGAAGTTCTAGGGCTTCCTTATTCTTCTTGAAACCTTATGCAGGTCTCACTGCAGCTTGCTTCTCCTCGAAACCCTCTAGGAGTCTGGGTGCATCTTCTTTCTCTCTTTTGATCTACCTCTTTGGAGAGGCTCTTCTTAGATCTGAAAAATGATGAGACTAAACTCATCCTCTCCATCATTCTGATCTCCGCTTCTTCTCTTCTCTGATACTGCTGTACAATTCCCTCTTCAGGAGTATCAAGATTCTATTCTAGAGATTGACTGAAGGGGAATTTACTGGATATGTCACCTTTGAGAAAAGGATGAGATCCAGAGGCTACCTAGCCATCTGTAGACTCTGTATATAGAGCTTTAAATATTCCTACTTCAGGGATTCAATACTTTGGCTTGAAGCCAAAGGCTGAGCCAAAGATCATGATCTGATACCACTGTAAAGTTCCTTTTTCAGGATTGCTCATAAATCATGCACTGAAAAATGAATTTTTAGGAAAATATGCAATGGAACAGGAAAATGACTCTTGGATCCTTTATATCAGTCAATAAAAAAACTAAATCCAAGATTTGAGCGGAAAAAAATAAGACTAGGTGGGTTAAACAGCTCTCCCACACCTAGTTATCTTCAAGAGAAGGCCCAATGAGGGGCTGCAGCAAAGTAAAACGCTCTACTGGAAGTATAGAGAGAAATAAATGCATAAAAGGTTCTGATATACAATCATCAACTGATTTCAAGTATAGCAGCAACTTAGATCTGAATTTAGGATCCAAAAAGTTGGGAAAAGCAGTGATTTCGACCCTAAAATAGATGTATTAATAAATATGCGTAAAATTAAGGGAAATTCTGGGATTTTATTTAAGATTAGGTCATGAGGGACCTATTCTCTAAATTTTAGCGTAAAAAAAGCATTCTAGCTATGCTAAACATTTCCTCCATCCCCGGATATGCTTAAAAATGCTGATTTCCCATGACTTTGAGTATGCAGAAAATGGCTGAAGCATGCAGAGCATAATTTCTGAAGGCATTAGAAAAAATGTGTCTGAAACATCAGATCTGAAGTTTATTATCACTGAGCATGAAGAAAAATGGAGATTGAGGTCCTTTTATACATCAAAAGATCACCCGGCAAGGGGATTTCATGAAAGAACAAAATACAAGTATCAAAACTGTAGAATATGGATCTGGAAAATGCAGAATCATTGAAACTATGATTACATGAGCTGAAATGTACAAATTTATAGAAGAGGGCTGTAATACAAACTTTCCAGAAGAAGGGATGGCCCTTCCTCAAGGAAATGAGCACCAAACTAGGGTAGGAACCCTGTTGCAGCAATGCACTGGAAAAATAACGCAGTTTCTAAATTATACTGTGCAGATGATGATGGAAGGTCATTTGGAATGATTCCAAGATCTGAAACTAAATCTCAATGCTTCCTCACTAATCTTCCATAGAAAGGAATGCTCCCCTTTCTGCAAAACTAGATCTGGAAGTGGTGTTGAAAACCCCTCATTGCAACACCTAGCAACACAATATTACTCTATTGTAGAAATAATGCTGTCTTGATGGAGGAAGCTTGGACTCAAGCCTAGATGTGAGGCATTTAAGAACATACTCCTTCAAGAGCTCCTTAATGAAGGAAGAGGAATTCCTAAACAAGAAATTCCTCTCTCTAGCTAAACAACCAGAGATTTTGAATTGCCTTTGCAATCTCAAAATTGAATTATCTTCAACAAACTTTCCTTGTGGCCTTCCTCTTTCTTTTATAACATTAGGGTTTGGAAAACCCTAAACCACCTCCAATGAGTTAACCCTTTTCACATGGAGGGTCTCCATATAAAACTGTGCTGATCAATGAGGAGGGTCAATGCATCTAGACACTGCTGTGATTTGGTCCTATTGACCTAGTCAAACTTCTTCATTTCTTTTCACACCTAAGTGTATTTTGTTGAAATGGCCCAGATTTTTCCATGTTCACATTGGGAATTGATTTATTTTTCTGATTAGGAGTTTTAGAGTTCCTCCTTTACACTTTTATTCATGAGTTAAGAAAACTGAAATTAAAATGCAATATTCCCATTGGCTGCAAAAATTGGGAATACTACACAAAAAGGAGGGACCTCATTATCTTCGAAGTCACCATCTACAACAGGGCCAAATAAAATTTCAGGGTGATCATCACTCACATTGACCATATCAGACATTTGATCTACCCTAAGAAACTTTGCTACTTGAAACATATACTGTTCATTCTTGATTATTTCAGGTAAAGGAATGGAGACTTTCAGCTTTGAGATTTCATTTTCAAGACTAAATAAGGCTGAATGTTTACCTCTCTGGATGACGTGCTTTTATTTTCAAGTTGATCTTTGTGTGGAATTTCCTTTCTCTGTCCTTCGTCATGAAATTATTTATCTTTCTTCTAATTTCTGGTAGGAGTTTCATTGCCTTTACCATGATGAAGAACAACAGGTCCTTTATCTTTGCTCTTATTTGAAGTAGTCATCTCTTTATGATGAGCATATGTTTGATAATTTTGTTTTTTTTGACTTGAGGTTATAGGGACGTTCCTATTTCTCAAACCATACTACCTTTGCACTTGGGTAAGAGCATTTTGATATCATCTTTGGTAATCTTCTGTCCATACTGATAACATATCATCATTAGAAAAAAAAATATTGCCGATCATTCGATGCATAAAGTTCTGCAGAAAACTGATCTTCTTCAATCAAGAAAATAGACTACTGATTTTCCTCAAATAAATGATTTTCGCCTGAAAAATCTTCTTCTTCTTCATCAGGGTCTTCAGTATAGTTTTGCTAAAATGGCTTCTGCTCCCTTTTCTTGATCCTTTGTTTAGGCTACTGATTTTGAGGGCTCAACTTGTCTATCTGTGATGGTCATTTTTTCCATCATCTTCTCCATTGTTTTGATCAACGTATCAAGTTTTCCCTCTGATGAAGTAGATGTTTCTTCCTTGATGGTTACCCTCTTTTCTATTTTGATTTTTGACTTCTTGATAATTAGATTCACTTCAATGCTCACTGCATTTCTCTGCATTTCTTCAAGGGTAGTTGGATTTATTTGCCTTAGATGGTAAGCCATATCAAGATCAAAACCACCTGGGTAATGAAGTAATGCAAGGCCTAGAGGAGGCTTGATATTTTCAGGAATGGAATCCTAAATTCTTTTGAATCTAACTGTGAAGTCTTGCATAGAATAATTAGGATTTATTTTCAAGGCACTGTATTCAACTAGAATCTATAAAGGGTCCTTCTTCTCCTCCCATTTTGTCACAAGTAAATCAATTAGCTATTGTGAATTAGTTACAGAACCAACTATTAGGGAGCGGAACCATTTCTTAACCTCTCCTGAGAAACTCTGTGCTATAATGCGCATCTTGGCGTCAACGTTATCAATCTCTTCAAGATCGATGAAATCAACTACTTTGAAAATCTGCTGGTGAGTAGTAACCTCTGATGTTCAATAAAAAAAGAAAATATTTGACCATAATTTTGAGGTAGTGCAATGAGTTGTGGCGGTAGAATCAACA
>CM076574.1:133368926-133543267 GCA_034641835.2 Pinus albicaulis | reverse complement strand
TGATGGAAATCATTTTGCAATTTCAACACTGTTACTGATCAAATAGGTAACCTGACCTCAAAATGGGAACTCTAGCCCAAAAAGTCTCAAAAAACATGAAAAAACACCCCCCCAAAAAAAAGTGTGTCTTCCATAACGCACTTGGTTTCTTTTTAAGGTCAAATTTCAACATTTTATAAAATTATGGTAAGAAAAAAATTGTTTATTGAAAAAAGGACTGAAAAAACACCCCAAAAATAAAAAGTGTGTATTCCAGAACGCACTTCGTTTTTTTCGAAGGTCAAATTTCAGCATTTTATAAAATTATGGTAAAAAAAAAATTTTTTGTTGAAAAAAGGATTGAAAAAACACCCTCAAAACAAAACCAGTTGATGCTGGAATAACAAGAGAAAAAAATTGTGTCATACTTTTGGCATTTTTAAAAATAGAAGTAACATTTTTTAATTTTTAAAATTAAAACATTAAAAAAAACCTAAAATTTAAGAAAAAAATAAATTTAAAAAATAAAAACATTTAAAAGCTTAAAATTTAAAAATATATGAAGATAAAAAAAATAAAAATAAAAACAAAATAAAAATTTTAATTCAAACGTTAAAAAAAACCTAAAATTTAAGGAAAAAAAATAAATAAATAAACAAAATAAAATTAAGATTAAAATTTAAAAAAATATAGAAATTAAAAAATAAAAATAATAACAAAATAAAAATATATAAAAAAAAAAAAACAAGTTGAAAAAAAGAAGGAAATTATAAAAAATAAAATATAGAAATTAAATTTAAAAAAGAAAAAGAAAATGCTTATTAAATTTTAAAAAAAAAAAAATTTAAAACAAAAAATTAAATTTAAGGAAATATATTAAATTTTAATAAATTTAAAAATTTAAAATAAAAATATTAAAAAAAAGAAAACATTATTTAAATTAAAAGTAAAAAAATGAAAAATTAATTAAAAATAAAAAATAAAAATAAAATACAATGAAAATATTAAATTTAAAACAATATATATTAAAAAAAACAAACAAACTATAAAAAATAAATTAAATTTAAATGACTTTTGATCCTTAGTTGGGCTTTCTTCTTCACACTACAAAAATGGATCACATCTGAATTATTCATTTGCCTAAAATATTCCAAGGCAAAAAGTCTCATGGGCACATATCTTGGCAACTTGAATGGATGCAGTTCACATCCATAGATTCTGATGACTGAATGGTTTTGATATAAATACCAATCTCCAACTTTATAAGTCCTTGAAAGCTGCAAGGTCTTCTTGATTTCATTACTGAGCCTTGGGGGAGGGATTCCTGTCAACAAGGTAGTTGCAGGATATACAAAAAGATCGATGAACTCAGTATAGGAATAGGGAGAATCATAGGAAGAATGAATTATGGGAGACCAAAATATAACTGACCTAGGGTTTCCCTTGGCATCAAGCTTTTTAACAGGGAAAGGGAACTTCTCTGATTGATAGTAGATAATGAGATGATAAATAACTGAGGAATACTTAAAAACTTTCTCATCATCTAGCCTCATGAACTGATCATGGATCTTATTGGCTATGAAGGAGGCAAAGTCATATTTAACTTCAGGAGGTTGCCCAGGAGTAAAAATAGACAGCAAAACTAGGGTTATCTCATCAACATATTCACTGGTATTGAAACCCAAGACAAAAGATATCATATTTAGGATGAGCCTTCCCAACTTAGTGAAATAATAAAAACCATAGGGAGGAGGTCCCTTAGGTTGATGTTCAGGCAACATGAAATTCTGGCAAATGGACTCCAATTTTTCTGGGGTCAATTTATTAGACAAAGGTGCTAGTTCTTGGTCTGGTTCAAAATGTAGCATTGCATTGATAGCTTGGGGAGTAATGGGGAAAAGAACACTCTGGTCAGGGGATATTACAGCTCTCTGAGTGGGATCATAGTTAGAATGGCAATAGTGGATAATTTCTGGGAAATTAATGACTGAGGGGATGAGATATCTCGATAGATTGGATTCCCACAACCCAATGACATCTTGCCCCTTCGAATAATCGTCTCTGCAGCGACAATAACTCAGAAGGGGGCTTTCATCAAAATGCAAGTCTTTAATCTGAAAATCTTTATCCACTAAGGGCAAATATTCTAACTCTCTGTGGGGGGCATTCAATGGAGTCACATTCAGGGCTGTCGGGGCTTCCATTTTGGTTCTTGTGGATTCAAAACGGAAGTTTCTGGGTTTTCTTCACAGGCCAGGTGCAATTTCAATTTAAATGAAGGAAATTAACACAATTTCAGTTTCAGGGGAACAATTCACAGTTTTAAAACCTCAGGGAATGATCTCAGTGATAAGATTTAATCACTAATCCAGTGGAAAACAAGGAAAACAGACTTTCTTTTGAAGTTCGAAGCGCTATAGGATAAATACCTGTTCTTGGAGGAAAAATGGCTTTTAACAGGTATCAGGCGGTAGCAGGAGGATGCTTGAACACAGGTCTGGCAGAAATCTGGAGCGAAATCGAATTGAACAGTGGATTTCAGTGGAAATTTGAAATTCGTAGCGGAAAGCACAGTCGCGTTCAAATGGTGAAAATGACATAAAAACACGAAATTTTGTTTTATTTCCAAAGTCAAAAGAGGGGTTTTTAGTTTTTCGAGGAGTGATGTCACTTTGGTACGGGCTGACGTGGGGCAGGGGGGCCGGGCGGTAAGTGGTTAGTCCCCGCACCGCTTATGGACAAAGATGGTATTGAACGAGCGGGCAGCGATTCCATTAGAGTATCGACACGTGGACGGGAGACTAGTCAAATACCACCAAGTCCCCGCGCGTTAAAGCTCTGACAAAGGATGGGTAGCGGAATTGCCGAGGAGCGTTGATCTTTGGAGGGGTGATCCGATGGTTGCAATGACGGGGATATCATGGGAAGTTAAATGGTGCGGGCCCAATATATTTATCGTTAATTAATCACCCCGGGCGGGAGTTGATTAGTGGAAGTAGTTGGTTATTAATTAATTATAATAATTAATTAATCCCATGGTATAATGGAAAGAGGGGTCGCGGCGAGGTTTTAATTGTGTTTGAAACATCGGGTGGAATGTCAGGTGGATGGGCCACGGTGGCATAGGGGCTTTTCCAAAGTTTTGGTTTTTAAAAAATAAAACTTCGGGTTTATTCTTTTTGTGTTAAACATATAGAATTATATGTTTAAACGTTGTTTCGATATTTCTATTTATATGGTAATAGATAAACATTATTTAATTACCATAGGGGCGGGACTATGATATAAGGATATATTTAACCAAAGGGCGTATGAAGCGGGTTTTTAATGAATATTTGGGAAGTAAATACTTTGGTTAAAAAATAATAGAGGGGTTTTTGGGATATTAATTTAAAAGGAATTATATACTTAGGATAAGGCATTTTCACTAGGGATTTAGTAACTAGAGTTAAACATTAATATGACAAAGGGACAAGGGAACTCAAAACACTTTGCTTATCTAAGAAAGTGACAAGTTCTGAAGTAAATTGCAATATCTCATCTTCAACACTTAAACTTAGAATAGTAAGTTATTTTGAGGGATTTTTATGGAATTTTGCATAATTTTCCTAAGCAAAATGGGATTTTACTTAGGAAAAGGTTAAAGGTGAATGATTATAATCATGAATTATCTCAAGTACTTAGGTCTTTTTGATCATTAGGCCGAGGGTCCGGTCCCTCCAAAAGTCAAGGAAATGCCTTGAGCCCCTTTGATCTCCAAATACCTTAGTACTTTGGGGGAAATTAGTAAAACTTTTAAGGGGAAAGTGATGAGGGAAGTTAATGATTTTGACTTTTCTTGCTGTGATTTTCCAGTGTATTTCCTGCTTCAGTATTTGTGATGAAAGTAAAGGATCAAAAACATTTAGCGGCATCATTCATTAGATAAAACTTTGCAACACCATCTACCTACCCTATCTACTACTACCATTTTCTCTTCTTTATTAGGGTTCATTTAGACTTGCAAACCATTTTCAACCTTTTCTTTTTACATGATAAATCTATCTATTTCTACCCTTATTACATCCAAGGGCTCAGATTAAACTGTTGAGCACCTTTTAATAACTCTACCTATCTACTTATCTGCCAAGATTAAACTGTTTGGTCAGATATTTATTCCCTATTCTATAACATGAAATTGAACTATGAATAAGTCAAGTTTAAACAGTTTGACCCTTCATAAATTGTGGCAAAAGTTTGACAAGCTACACACAATTGCTTATTTACAAAAATGAAATAGTAGTGGCATTTGGATTTGCACACTTTCCTTGGTCTATTTTTTGTTTGGGGTTCATTTCTTTCACTTTTTTGACCATTTTATTTTTCTTACCCTTTGATTTTTCTTTTTAGGGTATACCCTCTTTACATTTTTTAAATTTTTTGATTTTTTGGTTTTTCAAGAATATGGAACACCTTTGCTCAAGAAAAAGGTTTGAACATATTCCATAGTTCAATCAAGACAATCATGAAAAATGACACCTATTGGTATAGGAGTCTAACACTGGCTCCACTTGGGGATGGCTTTTCTTTGTGGAAAGTCAAGAACAGCAGATCAGATGCCTAAACATGTCTTCAAACTGAACTATGTAATCTCCTTCTTCTGGTAGCTTTATTGTACATATGATAGTGAAACTTTTGAAGCTTAGGGCCTTCACTTCGGGCTTCAACTTCAAGAAGTCACCATCCAATCCAAATTGCATTAGAAAAGGATATATTATGTACAAGTTAGAAAAATTAAAACATCCTAGTAAATAGGATCAAAATAATGCTTCAGCATTCGACCATTGACTGGTCCTTCTTCAGCTTCTGAATTGTCCAAATCTTTCAAAAAGTATGTGTTGTTTCCTTGCAAGGCATGTATGATGTAAGGCCCTTTCCACAAGAAATCAAATTTCCCATGTTTCCCTTTTTCTTCTCTTCTAGAATCCCATCTTAGGACTTTATCTCCTAATTGAAAATCCTCTGCTTTAGTCCTTTTATCAAACATTTTCTTTAGCTTTTCCTGCAAGACTTGAGATCGTTGGTATACCTCTTCCCTGGTTTGCTGCAAGTGGATTGTTTGATTAATTCTTCTTTGAATGTCATTTGGTTCTACTTGAGCCTCCTGAAGTAATTTCATAACAGGAATTCCTAAAGATGATGGGAATCTTGCTTCAATGCCATAAACTAACTCATATGGACTAGTCCCAATAGATTTCTTAGTTGTAAGTCTGTCTGCCCACAATGCATTGGTCAGTTTCTTGTGCCAATTCTTTTTGTTTTCTTCCAATAACTTTTTGATGATATTAATAAGGCTTTTATTGGAGGATTCTGCTAGTCCATTACCTTGAGGGTAATAAGCTGTTGAATGGCCTAAAGTAATATGATATTTACTACAGAAACTAATCATTTTCTTTGACTTAAATGCAGCAGCATTATCTGTTATAATCTTTTCTGGACAACCAAATCTTGAAAGTATATTGGTTTCTAAAAACCCTATGATTACAGAATCATTGGCCTGTCTGCAAGGGATAGCTTCAATCCACTTAGTGAAGTAGTCTGTGGCAGTAAGAATCCATCTGTGTTGCCCTGAAGAAGGGGGATGGATTTCTCCAATAAAATATAATCCCCATTGTTGAAAAGGTCTTTCTGTGGAAATTGGTTTTAATGGCAGAGGTAACAACTTTCTTTTACCCTCAAATATCTGACACTTATGACAAGTTGTTACAAATTTCTTAACATCAGAAAATAAAGTTGGCCAGTAAAAACCAGCCCTTAAGATTTTGTCTGCAGTTGATTTCCAGTAGAGATGTCCTCCACAATCCCCTGCATGAAATTCATTAAGAATTTTATCAGCTTCATCTTTCAATAGACAATTCAATAAGATTCCTTCATGATTTTTCCAAAATAGAGTGCCATCTAAAATACAATATTTTAAAGATGTCATTTTCAAAAATCTTTGTTTTGTTCTGGACAACCCTGGAGGAGCTTGCAGGTTTAGCAAAACATGAATGATATCGGTGTACCAGGGAGAATCTAAGAAAGATTGACTGATATGTGGAGTCGCCATCTCTTGTTCGTCATCCAGTTCGTTAATGTCTAAGGCTTGGCAATTAGTTTCAGTCATGAGTTGAGCCAAAACTTGACCTTTTATGAGTTTTGTTGGTTTAATTTCAATATCATATTCCAAAATGGTAGCTATCCACTTACCTCTTTTGCCTTCAATACCATCTTGTGTCAAGATGTCTTTAACTACAGCATTAGGCACATAAGCTATCACATGAGAATATAATATGTAAACTCTGAAATCTTTAATTGCTTTTACCAATGCAAAAGCCTGTTTTTCCATAATATTGTATTTCAAAGATGCATCCCTAAGTGCTTTACTAAAAAATGCTATTGGTTTTTCACATCCCTGGTCATCTTTTTGTAGTAAAACAGCTGCAATTGTATGTTCAGAAGCGAATGAAAAAATAATGAAATCTCTGTCAAATTTGGGACTGGTAAGAACTGGTGTTCTTGTTAAAGCCATTTTGATTTCTTCGAATGATTGCTTGGCTTCTACAGTCCAGTCAATGCTTGAATCTTTCCTCAACATGTTAGTAAGCAATCTAAGTAATTCAGCTAAACTAGAAATAAATCTTCTCAAGAAATTAATTTTCCCTATGAATGCTTGCAACTCTTTTATGTTTCTAGGATGAGGTATCTGTAAAATTGTTTGTATTCTTTCTGGATAAATCCTAATGCCATCTTTAGAAATGATATGGCCTAAAAGCTTTCCTTCTTCCAAACCAAATAATGACTTTTTAGGGTTTAAAGAAATCCCATATTTTCTGCATTTTATAAATACTTGCCTTAAATGATCTAAATGTTCTTGATCTGTTTTAGAAAAAACAGTTAAATCATCTAGATAAATAACCATAAAATCATGTATTTCTTTAGCAAAAGCAATGTCCATTGCTCTTTGAAAGGTAGCTCCTGCATTCTTGAGTCCAAATGGCATTTTGACATATTTAAACGTACCCCATGGTGTTGTAAATGCTGTTTTATCTTGATCATCAGGATGAACCAGAATCTGGTTGTACCCTGAAAATCCATCCAGTAGAGATATCCTAGAAGATCCTACTACCCTTTGTAGAATATGGTCCATTTTTGGTAAAGGATAGTTATCTTTTAAAGCAACTTTATTCAAATTTCTTAGATCGACACACAGTCTAATTTCCCCTGTCTTCTTCCTTGTTGGTACCAGGTTAGAAACCCATTCTGAGAATCTGATAGGAGCTATAATCCCTGCTTCAAACATTCTTTTAATTTTATTTTCAATTGAAGGTAATAAAACAGGATTTATTCTTCTAAGCTTTTGTTTGAAAGGTTTCTGATCTGGTTTCAAAGGTATAGTGTGTTGAATGATGGATGTATCATAAGATTTCAGATCTTCATAACTCCAGGCAAAAACATCCTGGAATTCTCTCAATAGTTCAACATATTTGACCTTTTGATCTTGTGGAAGAGATTTTGACAACTTAACCATTTTGGGATTTTCTGGGGTCCCTAAGTTGCATTCTTCCATATCAGCCTTAACAGGTTCCATTTTAGGTCTAAATGGAATATCATTTGAGTCAAACAGATCTTCCAAAGGAGTTAATCCTTTGGGCAAATGATTATCTTTTAAATTGATGATTTATGTCTCATCTTCTATGATCTCATCAGATTCCATGTGTTTCAAATTCTGCATGTCTTTTTCTGTGAATGTGGTTGGGTGCAACATATGAATTTCATTTTCTCTTGAAATTTCTATTTTTTGTTCTTTTTCTTGATCAAATTCATCAATAGTTATGTCTTCATCTATATTACAGTTAGAAAACTCATTTTGAAGTGTCAAAAAACTATTGATTTGATTGTTATTAACAAATACTTGCCAATTCAAAAGATTGTCTGGTATAGCAGGCCTATGTCTAATCTCAGCTGAAAACTGATGATTAGGATCAAAAGGTAACTTGCATGTGCTAGCAAACATTGCAAGGCTGTGAGCATGCAAATTTTGTTTCCTGGGAATCTTGGCAAGTTGAGCTTGTAGAAATGTGTTGAGAATTTCCACAACTGTTTCTCTGTATTGTTTCAATCTCATGTCTTTTGTTGAACATTCTCCTTTAATTTGTTGAATAATTAGTTCAGAATCTCCTATGATTGATACCCTAATAGCTCCTAACTTCTTGACATGTTTAAGCCCTAATAAAAGAGCTTCGTACTCTGCCATATTGTTAGTGCATTTGAAATTCAACCTATAAGCATGACCCTCTGCATGATTATTCTCAACATTATGTAACCAAATCCCAGCTCCTGCCCCTAATTTGTTTACTGAGCCATCAAATTCTAAATGCCATAGAATTTCATGTTCATAATCCTCATCAATTGTTTTAAAATGTTTCTTGACAGGAGCTAGTTGTTTAGTTTTTTCTGGTATTTCTTGATCATCTGGTGTTTCTTTGTTTTCAGAGATTTCTTCAATTTTAACAGTAGTTTTGTTTGTGGTTTCCAATTCCGGAGCTTCTATTTCAGTAGGGAGATCCAACTCAGCATTGTATAAAATAAAAGAATCCATATCAGAATGTATAGAGTAAACAGGGAAGTTTTCAGGCTTCTCATGGCTACTGACTAAGTACTTCATCAAGGTTTCTCTATATAATCTTTTAGGCTGACCAAATACTGAAATAGTTGCATATGACATGTCTAATTGAATAGACCCTCCAAGTTTAGCACCCCAAGATCTAGAAAATAACATACCATATTTAGGTGGAATATCAGCCACTACTATGTCCATCAAAACAGACTTAGCAGGGTATTGTACCAAAGTAACACACAAATCTTTAATCAAACCTAAACATTTTACCTGACTAGAATCAAATGAAAACAAATCTTTGTATGGTCTGGTAATATCTAGATTTAATCTTTCCATTACCGCTTTTGGCATCAAATTGTGAGATGCTCCAGAATCAAGCATTGCATTATGGAGTATCTTGTCATGAACATTCAGGCTTACATAAAATGGAGGAGTTCCTCCACTTTCTGGTTTGCCATTTACCTCAGGGCCAAAAATGAGTTTGGGTTGATCATCAAGAATATTTACTGAATCATCCAATCCAGTAATGTTAATGTTTAGAGATTTGTTAATTTGACTTCTATAGACATCATGTTTAGCCAATTCTGATAAAGGAACAACT
This sequence comes from Pinus albicaulis, assembly GCA_034641835.2. Classification (NCBI taxonomy): domain Eukaryota; kingdom Viridiplantae; phylum Streptophyta; class Pinopsida; order Pinales; family Pinaceae; genus Pinus; species Pinus albicaulis. The sequence continues at coordinate 133,534,049 of CM076574.1, read as the reverse complement.
ATCTTTAGTTTGCCTATTTCAGTCTCTAGATTGAAAGGTTTTTCTGTTTGAGTTTTAGTGTTTTGCACAGTTGGGTTTTCTCTATTTTTTGGGTCTTCAATGTTTTTCTCTTTTTCATGAATGAAATTTTGATTTGAAGGTGTTTCTGAGTTAACTTCTACTGTTTCTTCTACATTTCCTGCAGGAGGAAAAGTATTAGATTGTTGTTTGTTGTTTGGTTGGTTGTCAGAGACATCTTCAATTATTGGATTTGAAGGGTTGGGAGTTATCCTAGACAAAATTTGTACTTGGGGAATGTTTTGTACAGGGGGAATGTTAACTTTACCTTTGACATTTTGTTTTGCATTTTTCTGTTTGCTATTCTCTGGCACATCAATCCGTCTACTTCTCAAATTATACTGTTTATGGACCTCATAAATTGCTGTGTCATAGCCTTCCTTGAAATCAAAAGTCTCACCTGAATGAGTTTGGAATGTTTCAAGGATGTGATTCTCTTGATCATCCTGGGATAGGAAGACTTCTGGTTCATTTTTGTCATCAGTTACATTGTTTATTTCTACATCCTCTGTAGGTTCTTCAGAAGTTGAACCTTCAACAAAGTTTTCTTGGAAAGGTGGCCTAATGTTTTGGTCAGGGAGATTATTTCCAACATTTTGATTCAGATTCCTCCTAAAGTTTGGGTTTCTTGCAACATTCTGATTATCAGTAGAAGATTTTATTTCAATGGTCTCTACTCTGTCTCCTAATCTTTCCATACCTTTAATGATTGCATCCAGCTTTTTTTCAAAAGCTGAAGGTTCTTCAGTCATAGGCATTCTTCTTTCTGCTCTTGCTCTGGCTCGTTTTTCTATCAGATTTTCTTCTACACTCACCACTATGCTTTTCATTTCCTCTAATGTTTGGGGAGCTCTTTCCCTGAGGGAATAAGCAATGTTAGAATCAAAACCGTCTGGAAATTTAACCAATACGGAGTCAGGTGGGGGTCTTAGGTTTTGAGGAACTGCATTATATGCTTCATTGAATCTAATGATGTAATCTTGTACTGTTTCATTAGGTCTTCTTCTTAATTTTTCAAATTCTGACAGGATCTGAAGAGGATCCTTCTTCTTCTCCCATCTGTTCAAAAATGCCCTATATAAAGCTGGTAAATCAGCAATACTATTTGGAGCAAGGGCCCTAAACCATGTCCTAACTTCTCCAGTAAGACTCTGAACGAAAATTCTCATTCGGACATTATCAGTATCAATCTCATAGAACTCAAAGTAATCAGTCATCCTTTTAGTGTGTTGTTGTGCTGTGTAAGTACCTGATCCATCAAAAGGTGTGATCTTACTCTGGTAATCTTGGGGCAAAGCAGGAGGGTTATCTGGTAACTGTAAAGGGGCGTATCGATTGGCCATTGGAAGATATAGTGGGATGACAGGAGTTGATGGTCTGGTAGGAGGAGATGGAGGAGCAGAAGGGGTGACAGGTGTTTGAAAAGCTTGAGAAAAAGTAGCTGAACTTGGAGATGCTTCAGTAATTACAGAGATGTTTGAGTTTTCTTCAAAGGTTTGTTCAGATTGAATAGAGTTCTGTAATTGTCTGTCAAGATGATGTGAAACAAATCTGTATTGCAAATCTTCAAAGAACAATGGATCTGGAACTAATCTGGATAATTCGGTTTCAGAAAAATTCACAAATAAGGATGTTTCAAATCGTGCATCAAAAGGAATTTCATCAACATATATAATTTTCATGAGACAGGATGCAGATCTAGAAAGCGGTCTAGAACTTCCCGAACTCTCTTGACTTCCTCTTTCAGAACTTTATTGACTTCCTTGTCTTCTAAGAATCCTAGGAATCAGATTTGGATTTTCAAATATTGGTGGTGGATTAGGGTCAGGATTTGACCTAGTATGACGAATCCTTTCTGAAGCCAGTTTTCTTAGACTATGTGTTTTTGGATTTTTGGTTTTAATTGAAAGAATAAATACAACTTCTACAAATTCTTCAAGAAATAATGATGTATGATTAAAATTTTCTCAAAGATCCGTTAAACTAGAGAGTCTGATTAAACATTTTGAAACTAAGGTTCAGTACATAAGCTAAATCAGAGATAGACTGAAGCAACATTTATTTACTTTTGCAATTGCAGAGAAAAAGCAATTTCAAAGGCTACCTGGCTGATCTTCAGACTCTGTCTATAGCTTATAAGTGAACAATATTAACAAATAAAGATGATTCAGTTCCCCAGTATGGTCGCCACTATGTTATCACTCAGGTTTTCCTAGAAGTTGTGTAAGAGGAAAGTATACCCGAGGTAACCACAAACCAACCTTCAGATGCAGAATCTAGCCAATCTGCATCCAGAGAGGGCTCTCTCTTTATGATTTATCTTTGTTTTTAGAAGGTTTTAGGCTAGGTATAGATCCAAGAGTTTGTTTGAAAATGGTGGAATCCACAAACTAAGGGCAAGGTTGAAAGTTTTCAGTCCATTGGGCTATGGAGTCAAAGGATGGCTTTACTGGATTTCTATTCTACACACAAGATGGCTTTACAGGGCAAGATAGCTAGACAGAGAACAATCCTTAAAATTTAAAGTGAATGGGATGATTTTGAAGGGATGAAAGGCAGCTAAGAATCTTTCACCATGTTCAAAAGAAGAAATGAAATGACTACAAACAAAGAGAAATGAAGAATTCTTTATTATAGTAATCAACAATGTTTAAATTAGCAAAGCAAGAGCATTTAAGAATTCATGCTTATAACCAATTTAGAGGAAAACATTAAGAACAATCACATCTGAAATCAGAGTACAATTAAGTAAATTCTGATTCAATCCTTTATGTAAATTATTCAAAGATGGACATAATGATATTATAAACTGATATAAAACTTAAGACAAAGGGTAGAAAGACTTATTGAACTGCAGTCCAACACATGAATCCTGCAAAAAGTCCTGAGCTTCAAATCGTCATCCAATAAGCCACGAATAAATTTCTCCAAAATGATTTTATTCCGAAAATCTCAATGTTACAGCAAAGTAATAGAATCCACCCTCAATACTCTCTTTGAGGGTCTATTTATACAAAAAATAATTGAAACTGTCTCACACTAACTTAGCCCTTAACTTAGGGTGACTAATAAATAATTTACAAATTAAAAGGAGACAGATGGTCTCGTAGATGGAATAAAATGTAACTGCCGATGTGTTGTTTCCTCATTTGGCGGATGTGCTGGAGGTAAGTGCTGAAATAGGGCTCGATGTTGTCCCTTGGAGTAATTTCTTTGCTTGTTTGATACTCTTTGTCTTTTACGGATACTCTTTAACCTGTGTAACTGATACTCTTTCATCTGTGCTTATTTTTATCCTTTACGCAATGGTAAAAAGATAAAATTCTCATCCTGAAGATAATTTTCATAGAATTTCCAATAGGTCTTTCCACCATTGATCTTCTGGTATTATAGTCCTTTTAAGTTTTCTCAATGTCTCATCGGCTTCTGTGAGTTTGTAAAAAGTAGGCTGATCAGGGAACAAATACTTTATTTCATGTTCAAGATGAAATAAATTCTTCAACCTGTCATAAAGATTTCTCCCTGTTGGCAACGTTGTTTCTGGCAAACTGATAGAACAAGCAGTTGTATTTTGAGCATGGATATCTATTTTCTTAACATAGGTTTCCAGGTCCATTATCTGGTCTTCTGTGAGCATAGGACTGGGTAACCCACTGTCCAACAAAACTTGAAATTTTTCTCTGAAAGCATTAATATCAACCAAAATATCTGAACACTTCCTTTCTAAATTCTGCATAAAAGTTCTTTTGATGAAAACTCTTTTTATCATCAAAATAGTGCCGGTCCTGTCTTCAATTCCTAGTACTGCAAGTTGTTGTTTTGTTCGGGTGTTCAAAAATTGAATGAGTTGATTGGCCTGCTCAGGTCTACCTCTTAGTTCATCTCTTGTTCTGTTTATTTCTTCTTGAGCCACTTTAATCAAGTCATTTTGTTCAAAAATTGCTTGAACAGAGGGCCAAATACTTTTTATTAATTCAATTATATTGTCCCAAAGAATTCCATTTATTTCCTTCAAAGGCTTCTCTAATGAAAGATCATTTTCTAAAGCCTTAACTAATTTGTCCAATATTTTAATTTCCCTGGCATTGTCAGCAACTGTCTTCTTAGATGTATCATACTTCTACTCCAAATTTGCTAATTGTAACTTTGTGGTTTGAAGTTCTGTGACTCTTAATTGTAAACTTTCCATTTGTTTTATTAACTCATCAGAACTTAAACCAGAAGTGTTTACCTGCGCTGGCTCTGTTTGTTGCTTTGCTGTTGTAGTACCTGTGGTTGTAGTATCTTCTGTGATGGATGCCTGCTTGATAGCCTCCTTTTCCTGTAAAGCTTGTTCCAATCCCTTCTCTGTTTCACTTAGTTGCTCAGTCACCTTTAAGAGCAACTCCATTACCTCTTCTTGTGAATTCCCCTTTAAAACTTCTTGGGTCTGGGGGTGCCTTGAGGCTGGCAATTTCAACTGCTTTCTCAGTGCAGCTATGTCATCATCTTTCTTCTTTATTAGTGCCTCAATGCTTTTAATATCTTTGGGGTTGTGACCCAAGCTGATGATTATGTCTTCCAAAGACTTTATTCTGTTATCTTTGGCCTGAGAAGAGGCCTTTTCAATTTGCAATTGGGCGCTTGTGTTATTTAAAGAATCTTGCAGCGTTATGGATGCCATGGCCTTATTAGTAAGAGTGGAATACACCATTTCCCCAGTTTGTTTATGCAGCTCTATCTGGTCCAAAGGATGAATGTCCTTTGCCAGGACCTCAAAATTTGTTCTAATGTAATCAGCTGCTGTCATGGGTTTTGGCACCTTTGACTTGAAGTGGCTCATTATCATTTTGCCTTGTGAAATGTCAAATGCTGACATTAACCTTTCCTGATTATGTGGAGCCATTTTCAGATATTGATCATATACTTTCATTCTCAATGGATCATTCTTTGCCTTTATATTAATGAAAGTTATTTTTATATCCCCTGTATCTGATTTTGGTGGTCTGAAAGAGGATACCTTAGTACTTAACTACTTTTGCAAAGCTTTTCCTTTCTGTCCTGTGTTTGTTTCACTAACTGTGCCAGTTAGTTGACTGTCTTCCCTTCCATCATCAAATATTTCATCAATGATCTCCACATCTGGAATTGGATCTGGTTTCTGTTTTTTGGCTTGATGTACTCTTGAGGATTCTTTAGGAGGAGTAGTATCTGGAACCTACCTTTTCTTTCCTATTTCCATGTTGGATGGAGTTTGTAATTCTGAAACTTCAGGATGTTTTACCTGGGTGGGAGAAACTTGTGTTTGATCAGGTGCTCTGGAAGTTTGAGGTTTCTCTGCCATGACTAAAGTTTCAATGACCTGAATTTCAGGTTCCTTTCCTTTGCCTTTTGATTCTGCTGCCACTGGTGAACTGCTTTCCTGTAATGTCTGCTGTAGATTTGCTGCTGAAGAAGTGCCAATGTGAGGTACCTGCACTTGACCACAAGATTCTAGGTCATACTTCTTCTCAAAATCTTTCATCATTCTTTTCATTTTTTCTTTTTCACTTTCTTCCTCAACTAGTGTCCCTTCAACCCATTCATTTTGGTTAGCATATTGTTCTATATCAGGAATTCTGTGGTGAATATATGGGGATGAATTGTTCTTCATTCTTTTTTCACAAATAAAACCAACTGGATCATAAGGAGTCCAACGGAAACTTTTTTGGAATTTGCAATGGTTTTGTAGTATAAGTTCTGCTTCTTGCTCTACCTCCCTAGAGTTGCATATGTAGGGACCTAATTGACTCTTGATCCTTAGTTGGGCTTTCTTCTTCACACTACAAAAATGGATCATATCTGAATTATTCATTTGCCTGAAATATTCCAAGGCAAAAAGTCTCATGGGCACATATCTTGGCAACTTGAATGGATGCAATTCACATCCATAGATTCTGATGACTGAATGGTTTTGATATAAATACCAATCTCCAACTTTATATGTTCTTGAAAGCTGCAAGGTCTTCTTGATTTCATTATCGAAGTCTTGAAAGGACTCACAACAAGGAAGGTGGATATACAAAAAGATCGATGAACTCACATAGGAATAGGAGACTCATAGGAAGAATGAATTATGGGTTCCACCAGAGGGACCGACTCAGGTTTCCTTGTCTCATCAAGCTTTTATCAGAAAGGGAACCTTTCCGATTGATAGTAGATAATGAGATGGATAAATAACTCGAGGAATATTTAAAAACTTTCTCATCATCTAGCTCATGAAATCGATCATGGATCTTATTGGCTATGAAGGAGGCAAAGTCATATTAAACTTCTGAGGTTGCCCAGAGTAAAAAATAGACAAAGAAACCAGGGTTATTCTATCAACATATTCACCGGTATTGAAACCCAAGACAAAGGATATCATATTTAGGATGATTCTCCCAATTTATTAAAGTTTCAATAACTCCATATTTCTCAGGTTCCTTTCCTTTGCCTTTTGATTCTGCTGTAACTAATAAACTGCCTTCCTGTAATCTCTGCTGTGGATTTGCTGCTGAAGAAGTGCCAATGTGAGCTACCTGCACTTGACCACAAGATTCTAGGTCATACTTCTTCTCAAGATCTTTCATCATTCTGTTCATTTTTTCATTTTCACTTTCTTCCTCAACTAGTGTCCCTTCAACCCATTCATTTTGGTTAGCATATTGTTCTATATCAGGAATTCTGTGGTGAATATATGGGGATGACTTGTTCTTCATTATTTTTTCACAAATAAAACCAACTGGATCATAAGGAGTCCAACAGAAACTTTTTTGGAATTTGCAATGGTTTTGTAGTATAAGTTCTGCTTCTTTCTTGGCCTCCCTAGAGTTGCAGATGAAAGGACCTAATTGACTTTTGATCCTTAATTGGGCCTTCTTTTTCACACTACAAAAATGGATCATATCTGAATTATTCATTTTCCTGAAATATTCCAAGGCAAAAAGTCTCATGGGCACATATCTTGGAAACTTGAATGGATGCAATTCACATCCATAGATTCTGATGACTGAATGGTTTTGATATAAATACCAATCTCCAACTTTATAAGTCCTTGAAAGCTGCAAGGTCTTCTTGATTTCATTACTGAGCCTTGGAGGAGGGATTCCTGTCAACAAGGTAGTTGCAGGATATACAAAAATATCGATGAACTCAGTATAGTAATATGGAGAATTATAGGAAGAATGAATTATGGGAGACCAAAATATAACTGACCTAGGGTTTCCCTTGGCATCAAGCTTTTTAACAGGGAAAGGGAACTTTTCTGATTGATAGAAGATAATGAGATGATAAATAACTGAGGAATATTTAAAAAATTTCTCATCATCTAGCCTCATGAACTGATCATGGATCTTATTGGCTATGAAGGAGGCAAAGTCATATTTAACTTCAGGAGGTTGCCTAGGAGTAAAAACAGACAATAAAACCAGGGTTATCTCATCAACATATTCACTGGTATTTAAACCCAAGACAAAAGATATCATATTTAGGATGAGCCTTCCCAATTTATTAAAGTAGACAAAACCATATGGAGGAGGTCCCTTTGGTTGATGTTCAGGCAAAATGAAAATCTGGCACATGGACTCCAATTTTTCTGTGGTCAATTTATTAGTTTTTTCAATCAATTATTCCATAGACAAAGGTGCTAATTCTTGGTCTGGTTCAAAATGTAGCATTGCATTGATAGCCTGGGGAGTAATGGGGAAAATAACACTCTGATCAGGAGCTATTACAGCCCTTTGAGTGGGATCATAGTTTGAATGGCAATAGTGGATGATTTCTGGGAAAAAAATGACTGAAGGGATGAGATACCTTGGGAGATTGGATTCCCACAATCCAATAACATCTTTCCCCTTTGAAAAATCGTCTCTACAGCGACAATAACTCAGAAGGGGACTTTCATCAAAATGCAAGTCTTTAATCTGGAAATCTTTATCTACCAAAGGTAAATATTCTAACTCTCGGTGAGGGGCATTCAGTGGAGTTACATTCAAAGCTGCCGGGGCCTCCATTTTGGTTCTTGTGGATTCAAAACGGAGGTTTCTGGTTTTTCTTCACAGGCCGGGTGCAATTTCAATTTAAATGAAGGAAATTAACACAATTGCAGTTTCAGGGGAACAATTCACAGTTTTAAAACCTCAGGGAATGATCTCAGTGATAAGATCTAATCACTAATCCAGTGGAAAACAAGGAAAACAAACTTTCTTTTGCAGTTTCGAAGCGCTATAGGATAAATACCTGTTCTTGGAGGAAAACTGGCTTTTAACAGGTAACAGGCGGTAGCAGGAAGATGCTTGAACATATGTCTGGCGGAATTCTGGAGCGAAATCGAATGGAACAGTGGATTTTAGTGAAAATTCGAATTCTTTAGCGGAAAGCACAGTCGCGTTCAAATGACAAAAATGACATAAAAACACGAAAATTCGTTTTATTTCCAAAGGCAAAAGAGGGGTTTTAGTTTTTCGAGGAGTGACGTCACTTTGGTACGGGCTGACGTGGGGCAGGAGGGCCGGGCGGTAAGCGGTTAGTCCCCGCACCGCTTATGGACAAAGGTGGTATTAGATGAGCGGGCAACGATTCCATTAGAGTATCGACACGTGGACGGGTGACTAGTCAAATACCACCAATCCCCCGCGCGTTAAAACTCTGACAAAGGATGGGTAGCGGAATTGCCGAGGAGCGTTGATATTTGGAAGAGCGATCAGACGGTTGCAATGACGGGGAGATCGTGGGAAGTTAAATGGTGTGGGCCCAATATATTTATCGTTAATTAATCACCCCGGGCGGGAGTTGATTGGTGGAGGTAAGGTTATTAATTAGTTCTGATAACTAATTAATCCCGTAATTATAATGGAAAAAGGAGTCGTGGCGGGGTTTTGTTGGGCGCGGGTATTAAAGTTAAAGTGTCGGGTGGGATGCCAGGTGGATGAGCCACGTTGGCATGGGATTTTTCCAAAGTTTGATTTAAAACGTAAAACTTCGGGTTTGATCCTTTTTGTATTAAACATATAGAATTACATGTTTAAACGTTATTTCGATATTTCTATTTATATGGTAGTAAATAAACATTATTTAATTACCATAGGGGCGGGACTATGATATAAAGATATATTTAACCAAAGGGCTTGTATAGCGGGTTTTTAATGAATATTTGGGAATTAATTACTTTGGTTAAAACATAATAGAGGGGTTTTTGGGATATTAATTTAAAAGGAATTATATACTTAGGATAAGGCATTTTCACTAGGGATTTAGTAACTAGAGTTAAACATTAATATGACAAAGGGACAAGGAAGCTCAAAACACTTTGCTCATCTAAGAAAGTGACAATTTCTGAAGTAAATTGCAATATCTCATCTTCAACACTTAAACTTAGAATAGTAAGTTATTTTGAGGGATTTTTATGGAATTTTGCATAATTTTCCTAAGCAAAATGATATTTTACTTAGGAAAAGGTTAAAGATGAATGATTATAATGATGAATTATCTCAAGTACTTAGGTCTTTTTGATCATTAGGCCGAGGGTCCGGTCCCTCCAGAAGTCAAGGAAATGCCTTGAGCCCTTTTGATCTCCAAATACCTTAGTACTTTTTGGGGGAAATTAGTAAAACTCTTGAGGGGGAAAAATGATGAGGGAGGTTAATGAATTTGACTTTGCTTGCTGTGATTTTCCAGTGTATTTCCTGCTTTAGTACTTGTGATGAAAGTGAATGATCAAAAACATGTAGCAACATCATTCATCAGATAACACTTTGCAGCACCATCTACCTACCCTATCTACTTAACACTACCATTTTCTCTTCTTTATTAGGGTGCATTTAGACTTGCAAACCCTTATCAATCTTTTTCTTTTTACAAGGAAAATCTATCTAATTCTACCCTTATTACATCCAAGGGCTCAGATTAAACTGTTGAGCACCTTTTATTAACTCTACCTATCTACTTATCCGCCAAGATTAAACTGTTTGGTCAGATATTTATTCTCTATTCTACAACATGAAATTGAAACATGAATGAGTCAAGTTTAAACAGTTTGACTCTTCATAAATTGTGGCAAATTTTAACAAGCTGCATACAATTACTTATTTACAAAAATGAAATAGTAGTGGCATTTTGATTTGCACACTTTCCTTGGTCTATTTTTTGCTTGGGGTTCATTTCTTTCATTTTCTTGACCAATTTATTTTTCTTACCCTTTGATTTTTCTTTTAGGTTATACCCTCTTTACATTTTTTAAATTTTTTGATTTTTTGGTTTTTCAAGAATATGGAACACCTTTGCTCAAGAAAAAGGTTTGAACATATTCCATAGTTCAATCTAGACAATCATGAAAAATGACACCTATTGGTATAGGAGATCAATAAAGTGTTAAAACCCTTGAAGAGGCAAACAGTCCACAGCCTAAGCCAACGTGGCCACTTTATGTAATATTCCCAATTAGCCACTACTACTTGGAATATTATAACTGCTCCAATTTTGAAATAAGAAGTAGGAAAGGAAATCAAACATATCCCAGTGTGAAAAGGGATTGAAGTAGGAGGAAAAAATAAAGCCTCTTTGGTGTGAAAGAGGGGAAAATCAATGATCTAGCTACAGTTGACCAAGTCAACAGTGTTGTCACAAGAGGAGGGAAAACTACTAGGGCATCGCAGTTTTGAAGGAGGAAACTTCTCAAGGAAGTCACATCACCAATGAGTGGGGCCCAGGAGGGGAAAGCTCACCAAGGATAATAAGGAGGAGATAGCATCAAAGGATTCATTCATTCATTCATCTTGTCTCATCCTAATGATTGTTTGCAGGCTTCAGCTGTTTAGCTGGAGTTGCAGCACTGTTTAGTGCAAAAGGATTCTCATGCGGGAATTCTATCTTCATCATTGGTATAGTTGATTGGGAGATCTAAGGAGGAGGTCCTGAGTTCAATTCTCATCATTTACCTTGAATGGAACCATTCTCCAACCTAGACAGCGCAATCACTCCCAGTGATTGCGTTATTTCTGCAGTAGCTGCAGTAGCTGGGGTTGCATCTTTCCATTTGTGCCTGTTCTAGAGGAGGAGGAGTCTATTTCACTCCGAGAGATCTATTAAGGAAGGACTTGGGCAAATTATTGTATTTTTTATCCATTTCAAATCATATTTGGTCTTTCTTAATACATATTTGCTGGGTACAACGTAATTTTCTGCAGAGCTGCATTTTATGTTGTTATTTTGCCGGAAACCCTTGTCGGGGTATTCGGAGATGCTTGTAAAAGAGGTCTAACCTATAATTTTTGACTCCATGCTTAATGAAAGCTCAATATATGTATTAAAATATATTTATCTATAGATTCCATAATAAAAATAACGATTTTACAGTCTCCGGCATTTCTATTTTATGAAGCAATGGGATTGGGGTGCTTTTGTGCATATATGAGTTGGGGAGATATGTTTATAGTAGCTAGAATGATTTGTTTCTGATGCCCTTTTATATTTAAGCTAAATACAACATATATTAGAGGATCCAAGTCTCTTTCTGAATTTTTATTGCATTTTTTTTCTTATACATCGTCCTCACTAAAGAAATTGCTAAAATTTCTGAAAAGGAACATTACAGTGGTATCGGAGCTCTACTCTTGGCTCAGCTTGTGGGGGGGGATTTACCTTAAGCATGGAGAAGGAATACATCTCAAATATAGTACTTAAAACCCTACATAAAATTGCAAGGTATCTCAAGGAGATGAGATATGAAGAGGACTCTTTAGGGTTTTTCCATGAGGCAAGCACCAGCACTGAAAATGGCATGGGGCATTCAGCTGCATCACAATGCTCCACCATGCCTTCATTTCTAACTGGAGGAGATAAGGAGGGCAATTTGGGAGAATATTTTGAAGAGTATGAACTCCAGTCTCAAAGGTTTAAGGAGCACTTGAGCTTTCAGGAGTTTTGTCGGATCAAGGATGGGAGGAGGATTAATCCTCGTCAAAAGGAGGAGAACTTGATGCAGGGATCAACCCTACAACGCAGTATGGTAGGGTTCTTCTTGCCCACATTTTATGGGACACCTAAGTGCAAAACAAAGGCTTAGTTGGAGAATTTGGACACATACTTCCAGCTCAACAAGGTTTCTGAGATAGAAGCCATCAAGATAGTTGTGTTGCACCTATAAGGGGAAGCTCAAGATTAGTGGTTTCATGGAATGACCACACTTGGGTATCATCATATCACTTCATACTCAGCTTTCACCAAGAATCTAGTGGAGAGGTTTGATCCAAGGGATCCTGAAGACCACTTTGCCAAGATAACCAAGCTCAAGCAGGAGGGAGATCTTGAGGATTACATTGCTGAGTATTTGCAGCTTTCAGTGATGGTATCCAACCTCACTATGAGCAGGAAGGTATGAATTTTTGTGAATGGGATGGCTGAAACATTATAGGGGTTGGTCAAATCTGCTAAACCAACCACACTCCTTTAAGCTATGGAGAAATCTAGAGATCTACAACACATCTTTCCCAGGGCAAGAACCTTTTTGCAGCAAGAGACTCACTCAAGACCAAGGGATATAATCCATGTTTAGGATTTGGAGGGAGAATGTGTTACAGGAGGGACACATCATGTCAATACCTTCTCCAAGAAGGATGCCAGCATTGCAAAATCTATGGAAGACTTTGCTCCAAGAGGGGGAGTTGTTGCAGCGTTAAGAGGAGTCCAAAAGTATCTAACCTTGAGGGTGAGAGGCACTATCATGGGGCAAATTTTTTCTGTATTGATAGATAGTGGAGCCACTCATAATTTTAGTGATGCACAGCTGGTACAAAGGAGAGGAATCCCCATAGAGGAGTTTGAGGGATTTTTAGTTTTGGTCTGAGGAGCTATGACCCTGCAATGTGCCAAGTATGTTCCGGCACTAACCATTACTATGGGGACCTATACATTGACAGACCACATCTTTGTGGTAGATATCCAGACACCAATTTCATATTGGGAATCTAGTGGTTAATCACTCTTGGGAGAGTTACCACTAACTAGAGAACCTTGGAGATGGAATGGCCAGGAAGGAAGGATGGCTAGCAACAAAGAATCAAGGGTATAAACACATACCCCCCTCAAGTTATTTTAGCACACAGGATGGAGGCAGATCTACGTAGAGGGTATGTTGAATGGGTAGTGGAGCTACATATATCAGAGGTGAAGGGCAAGGATTCACCAGTGCATCTATATGTTCAGTCTCTCTTGGACCAGTATTCTACAGTGTTTGGAGATATCCCACCAGGGAGACCTCCTGACCGAGGGTTTGAACACACCATTGAGTTGGAACAAGGGGTCCAAGTAGTAATCACCACTTCTTATAGGAATCCCAAGGCTTATAGGGATGATATTGAGAGAGCTATACAAGATCTTCTATCTCTAAGACACATCTGGCCTAGTACTAGTCCTTTTGCTTCCTCAGTGGTTTTGGTTAAGAAGAAAGATGGCACACTGAGGATGTGCATTGATTATAGGGCCTTGAACAAGAAGACTATGAAGAACAGGTACCCTATACCCAGGATCGATGAACTCATGGATGAGTTAAGGGGATCTAAATACTTCTCCAAGATTTATTTGAGGTCTGGGTATCATCAAATCAAGGTGAGAGAGAAAGATATCCCCAAGACAGTGTTCAGATGTCACTATGGGCATTTTAAGTTTCTAGTAATGCCCTTTGGATTGACTAAGGCTCCAGCAACTTTCCAATCCTGCATGAACCACATCTTCCATGGTCATTTGAGAAATTTTTTATTGGTATTCTTTGACGATATTCTTATCTACAACCACACTTGGGAGGAGCACTTGCAGCATATTGAGACAGTTTTACATATCCTCAAAGAGAAACAATTCTATGCCAAACTCTCCAAATGTGAATTTGGCCACACAGAGATGTTGTATTTGGGGCACATCATAGGAGTGGATGGAGTGAGGGTACATGAGGAGAAGATCTAGGCTATCAGAGATTGGCCTGAACCTAGGAATGTTACAGAACTCAGAGGGTTTGTGGGCATATGCACTTATTACCGGAAGTTTGTGAAAGGATTTTCACAACTAGCACCACCACTCATAGACTTGACAAAGAAGGGATTTTTCCATCGAACACCTACAGCGCAGAGGGCTTTTGATAAGCTCAAAGAGGTAATGAGTAGTTGTCCTGTTTTGGTTTTACCTGACTTTTCTCAACCTTTTGTGCTAGAAGGTGATGCATCAGGTGAAGGTATTGGGGCAGTCTTGATTGAAGGTGGGCATCCTATAGCCTTTGAGAGCAAGAAGCTGCTCCCTCATGAGAGGTTATACCCCATCTATGATAAATAAATGTTGGCTATCATGCATGCATTAGCCAAATTCTGGCAATACTTGCTGGGGAATAAGTTCAAGGTGAAGACTGATCATAACAGTCTTAGATTCTTCCTTGAACAGAGACAACTCCAGGAGAGACAAAAGAAGTGGGTGAGAAAAATCCAAGCCTATGATTTCGACATAGAATATGTCAAGGGAAAGACCAATATAGTAGTTGATGCACTATCCAGGAGGCCTACAGCGTTATCCTTAAGGGGTGTGGACGCAGATTGGAAGGCTCATCTCTTATTTGAGTATTCCAAATATGACTTTGCATGTGAGATACTTGATGGGGTGGTATCAGATGAGAGGTTTAGAGTGATGGATGAGGTTATATATTACCGGGAGTAGATCTTCTTGGCTAATAATTCTAAGCTCAAGGAGAAGATCTTATTGGCATCACATGATTCACCACTTTCTGGGCATCAAGGTTTCATAAAGACTTACAAATCTATCAGAGAGATATTCTCATGGAAGGGTCTCAAGGAGGATGTGCTTTGGCATGTTAGATAATGCCCCATTTTCCAATAGAATAAGGGAGAACACACTCACCCTGCTAGATTGTTGCAGCCACTACCTATTCCGGACGGGAAGTGGGAAATTATCTCTATGGACATCATCACCGACTTACCGACAGTGTAGGGTAAGGACTGTATCTTTGTTTTTTTTTATAGACTTAAAAATTACTCTCATTTCTTTGCCATTTCTGCACATTATACTGCTTCACAGGTAGCTGAGCTCTTCTTCAGAGATGTATTTAGACTCCATGGTCTCCCAAGGACCATAGTGAGTGATCGGGACAGCCGCTTCATGGGTGGCTTTTGGCAGGAAATTTTCCGGTTAGTAGGGACTGATTTGACTCCAAGCACTAGCTATCATCCCCAAACCGATGGATGGAACGAGATAGTGAACAAGTGGCTAGAAGGCTACTTGAGGAACTATGTGGCAGGGCAGCAGAAAGCTTAGCTACATTGGCTCCACTTGGGAGAGTATTGTTACAACACTACTCACCATATTTATATTGGCATGACTCCATTTCGAGCCTTATATGGGTATGAGGCAATCTCATTTTCTGATGTTATGTTTGGGGCAAGTAAAGCTCCAAGGGAAAAGGATTGGATTTAGGAGAACCAAGACATACTCAGGGCACTCAAAGACAACATTGCCACTGCCCAGAGCCAGCAGAAGATGTATGCAGATTGTGGTCGGATAGAAAGACAGTTTTAGGTGGGAGATCTTTTCTACCTACATCTTCAGCGTTAAGAACAGTCCACACTCAAGGATAAGGGAGATGAGAAGCTCAAACCACATTTATATGGGCCATACATGGTGGTCAAGTGTATCGGTAAGGTAGCATATGAGTTGGAGCTTCCTAAGGGGAGAAAGATCCACAATATCTTCCATGTCTCTTGCCTCAAGAAGGCCATTGGGATGAATTTAGTTGCCAACATGGATCTCCCCCCTATTGATGATGAGGGCCACTTAATCTTGCAGCCAGAAGAAATTTTAGACACAAGGGAGAGGCAGTTGAGAAACAGAGTCATCAAGGAATATCTAATTCTATGGAGGAAACTACCAGATGAGGATGCCACTTAGGAGGGAGAGAAGATCTTGCAGCATCCTTCTTTACTGTTGCTTGTGGGCAAGCAACTTTTGAGCAGGGAGGACTGTAATATTTCCAATTGGCCACTACTACTTGGAATATTATAACTACTCCAATTTTGAAATAAGAAGTAGGAAAGGCAATAAAACATATCCCAGTGTGAAAAGGGATTGAAGTAAGAGGAAAAAATAAAGCCTCTTTGGTGTGAAAGAGGGGAAAAGAAATGATCTAGCTACAGTTGACCAAGTCAACAGTGTTTTCACAAGAGGAGGGAAAACTACTAGGGCAGCGCAGTTTTGAAGGAGGAAAATTCTCAAGGAAGTCACATCACCAATGAGTGGGGCTCGGGAGGGGAAAGCTCACCAAGGATAAGAAGGGGGAGATAGCAGCAAAGGATTCATTCATTCATTCATCTTGTCTTATTCTTATGACTTTTTTCAAGCTTCAGCTATTTAGCTGGAGTTGCAGCACTATTTAGTGCAAAAGGATTCTCATGCGAGAATTTTATCTTCATCATTGGTATAGATGATTGGGAGATCTAAGGAGGAGGTCATGAGTTCAATTCTCATCATTTACCTTGAGGGGAACCATTCTCCAACCTAGACATCATAGTCACTCCCAGTGATTGCGTTATTTCTGCAGTAGCTGCAGTAGCTAGGGTTGCATCTTTCCATTTGTGCTTCTTCCAGAGGAGGAGGAGTCTATTTCACTCTGAGAGATCTATTGAGGAAGGCCTTGGGAAAATTATTTTATTGTTTGTCCATTTCAGATCATATTTGGTCTTTCTTAATACAAATTTTTTGGGTACAGCGTTATTTTCTGCAGAGCTGCATTTTATGTTGCTATTTTTTCGTAAACCCTTGCCGAGGTATTCCGAGGTGCTTGTAAAAGAGGTCTAACCTCTCATTTCTGATTCCATGCTTAATGAAAGATTTATATCTGCATTAAACTATATTTTTATGTATATTCCATAATAAAAATAATGTTTTTGCAGTCTCCAACATTTCTATTTTATGAAGTAGTGGGATTGGGGTGCTTTTGTGCATATATGAGTTGGGGAGATCTGTTTATAGTAGCTAGAATGATTTTTTTCTGATGACGTTTTATATTTAAGCTACATACAACATATACTAGAGGATCCATGTCATGGTCTACCTTTTTATTGCATGGTTTTCCTTATACAGCGTCCTCACTGAAGAAATTGCTAAAAATCCTGAAAAGGAACATTACACTTTAGTAAATTTATTAATATAAAGAAATGAAAATTACATAATATTCTCTCATAAATGGTCACCGGAAAAATGAACCTCCATGCTCTTTAAATATATATCATGGACCAATCGAGTGTTAAGCCACGAATCAAGTGTCGGTAATACCGAGGAGAGAACGAACTGTCAGATCACTACATATCGTGATTATCAGATTATAAGTTACAAAATTACATAGTAAAGAAACACACTTTACCTAACTCTACGCTAGACCAAGGTATACTTAACTATTTCCTATGTGTCGGAATATCCTGACATCCCCCCTTAAGAAAAACTTGAGATAGGATTGAAGGATTTACAAAGGTGACACAATAGGATAAGAAAGGAGGCATTACATCCTATCCCCCCATAATGATCATTTTCCTGAACTCCAATAATAGATTGAAGTTTGGTAAACTACGCTTATGTGAGATAATTTGTAAAAATATCAACAAATTGATCATTGGTTGAACAATACTGCACTTCAAGAACATGATCATGAATGAGATTTTTGATGACGTGTATGTGTAGCTCAATGTGTTTCATACGTTGATTTTGAACTGGATATTTGCATAGCTGGATGGAACTTTTATTATCACACCAAAGTGTATTTGGATGCTACTAATGAAGACCAAATTCAGACAGGATCTGATGAAGCCACGAGGCTCCCTTGTTGGCTTCAAAAGCACCACGATACACTGCTTCTACGAAAGAAAGAGAGATGGCACTTTGTTTCTTACAAGACCATGTAATGGGTCTTGAACCAAGAGTGAACACATAACTTGCAGTAGACTTTTGATCACCAGGGTCACCAGCCCAATCAGAATCAGTGAAACCAATCAACAATGGAGATGCTCATGCACTGTAATGAATCCCAAACTAAATTGTACCTTGAATATATTGAAGTATTATTTTAGTTGCTTTCAAGTGACTTTCATGAGGTTTGTGCATAAGTCGAACAACAAGACCAACAGCAAATGAAAGGTGAGGACAAGTATGGGTTAGATACAAAATTTTACCAACAAGTTGATGGTATAAGGTAGCATCAACTGCAAGGGAGGTACAAGTGACTGAAAGCTTGACTCCAGACTGAAATGGAGAAGGGTATGACTTACATCCTTCCATGTGAAAGTGGTGTAGAATATCACAGGCATACTTGGACTAAGAAAGGGTAATACCTTCTTTGGATTACAAGACTTGAAGACCAAGGAAATAATGCAAGTGTCTCAAGTTTGTCATTTCAAAATTATTTTTGAGGCTAGAATTCACATGGTTATATCGTTGGGATCACTACCAGTAAGGATAATATCATCAACATAAATAACAAGGATGATTAAGGACTTACCCACTTTCTTGGTGTAGACAATGTTGTTGGAATGACATCTAGAAAAGTCATTATCTAAGAGAAAGCTATCCATTTTGGCATACCAAGCTCGAGGGGCTTGTTTGACACCATAGAGAGATTTCCTAAGGTGATAAACAAGGCTATATCCATTTTGGATAAATTCAGGGGGTTGTTACATGTAGATTTCTTCATGCAAGTCGCCATGTAGGAAGGTGGATTTAACATCCATCTGATGGACTTCCCATTTAAAGGAGGTAGCAAGGGAAAGAATAAGGTGGATAGAATTCATTTTGGCAACATGGGAGAAGGTTTAAGTATAGTTAATGCCTTCAACTTGTGAAAATCCTTTAGCAACAATAAGAGCTTTATGTTTATCCAATTTTCCATCTGGTCCAAACTTTGTTCTGTAAACCCATTTGCATCTAACAATTTTTCTTCCCATTGGAAAAGGAACAAGATCCCAAGTATCGTTTTCCAATAAGGAACGATATTATTCATTCGTAGATGCCTCCTAATCTGGATGAGCTGAAGCTTATTCAAAGGTATCTGGATCATGATTTTCTGGAACTTGAGACAATAAGGAAGAGGCTCTATCAAACGAAGAATGTGTATGACATTGATCTGCAAGGTCACCTGCAAGAGAATCGGTTGCATCCTCATTAGAGCGGACCCATTTTGGAGGTTTTGGAGTTGAAGGAAAATCCTGAGGTGGTGGAGAAGGATTGACACCCTCGATTTCATAATCTGAAGTAGAAGGAATGTTCTCAGAATTAGAAGAGATAGAGAGAGGTGGCACATATGTCGAATCAGGCTCATAGGCCAAAGGTGGCATACCTACCGAACTAGTCCCGCAGGATGATATATTTTCATCAAAAAATTTACATCTCTTCTAATGATTAAATTTTTGTATTTGGGTTGAATAATTCTATATCCTTTGACATATTAAGAATATCCGACAAAAATGCATTTTTCACTCTTAGGTTCTGAGGCTTTATGTTTCTCATCATGAATATGGGCCCAAGATTCACTTCCAAAAACACAAAAGTGACTTATATTTGGTTTGATTGAGCTCTAGGCTTCTTCTGGAGTGATATTACTTAAAACCTTAGTAGGAGTGCCTATGTAATTTGCACATTTAATTTCTTCTGCCAAAAATTAAGACTAAGTCCTTTAGATTGAAGCATACAATTAGAAATTTCTTTTAGAGTGTGATTCTTCCTTTTAGCTACACCATTTTGTTGTGGATTATACAGAACAATATGTTGCAATTAAATGACATGCTCAGTGAAAAATTTGATAATTTTTTTGTTAACATAATCTCCTCCATTGTCAGATCTTAACTTAAGAATGTGATGTCCAGATTGTTTCTCAACCAAGGCCTTAAAGGCCAAGAACATGTTAAAACTACATTCTTGAGTTTAAGAAGTATACCCAAGTGCGTCTAGAAAAATAATCAATGAAAGTTAAGAAGTACTTGTAGCCACAGAAAGAAACAACTGGAAGTGGACCACATAAATCACTGTGTAGAAACTACAAAGGGGTTGAAGCATACCACAAGGCACGTTTGTCAAAAATATCCTAATGATGTTTTCCGAGTACACAACTGGAACAAACACAATCTTGGCAAGATACCGTAGGAAGACCTGTCACCATATTTCCTTTACATAGAGTTTTAAGAGAGCGATAGTTTAAGTGACCAAATCTCTCATGCCAAATTTTGCTCACTTCATCATTATGAGCAACAAAAACGGAGGGAAGACATGATGACCCAAAGTTGTCAAACTTATACAACCTTGTGGAATCATCAGCAATGCCAGTAGCTAAAATATGTCTAGGATCTCTTAGGTCCTTAATTAAAACATCATGAGGTGAGAATTTTATTGTTTTCCCTTCACCTGAATGAGTTATTTGATAAATATATAGAAGGTTGCAGGACAAGGTAGGAACACATAATACATCATTAAATTGACCATTATTTAGATGAATGGATCCAGACCCTACAACACTAAGAGATCTATCATCATCAACATAAATGTTTTTGGTGTTACAATCATTTAAAGAAGAAAACATGGCTTTATTTTTGGCCATGTGGTAAGAGGCTCCAGAATCAATGAGCCACTCATGATAATGAGAAGAAGAAGATACATTCAATGCATAACTAGATCTTGATGTTTGACAACCACAAGAAGAAAGTGTCGTTCCCGAAGATGAAGTTGAAGAGTTCTCCAAATGGATGTTGTTCCTTTTCATTGTTGCTTCCAATTCTTCCATCTTCTTAAAACATTTTGACTCTACGTGTCCATCATGATTACAAAAGTTGCAATGTCTATATGTCTTCTTCCCTTTGTTTTTATTTGCCTTATCAATTTTTTGAGTTGCTTTTTCGGTTTGCGGGTGAAATTTCTTAAGACCCTTGTTTGGTTTAGGACCATTATTCTTAGGATGTTTCTTCTTAGAATTCTTTGGATATGGTTGATGTTGGGCTACTAAGGCTTTCTTATAAGAGTTTCCAATGTTAATAAGACAAAGGTGTAATATTTTTTCTTGTTCACTTATCAAAGAATCACTAAAGGCATCAAAATAGGGGGACTTGTAGGTTTTTCCTTGAGAAATGAGGGCTTCTCTAGTGGAATGGAAGGTGGAAACAAATACAAAGTATGCAGGGCTTAGCTTAGCAAGAATGGAATAGATAAGACTACCATCTTCATTTTTTACCAGCCTACAAGTCTAAGGGTCTTGAATTTGGACAAAAAATGTTCAATAGAGGAGAAATTATTGGGGTCCAAAGTAAGCAACTCATTTCAAGCTGGTGAGCCCTGATTTCATTTTGAACACTAAAAATAGTATTTAGCTTTTTCATAGCTTCAACAGGGGATTCAATTTATTGGGTATGAAATCTAAGATCTTGAGCAATGGACATTCCTATCAACCCTTATGTTTGATCTTGCTTATTTTCCCATTTAGCATTTTTATATGCATCGATAGGTTTGATTCTTGTCCTAGTGCTATTCTATAAAGCCCTTTACTTCTAAGTAATTCTACCATGTAGGATAGCCATTGGAAATAATTGGTGTTGTTAAGAATAACCGAGCATGCACTTTCCATTTTTAAAAAATGAAACTGTAAAGGTTAAAACTAACTGCTCCAATGGAAATATCTCAAAAAATTAGGCCAGTTAAAAAAATTGTATTAGATGCCAAGTAGTTACGTGATAAATTGAAAGTTGATGTGAAATCGTACTTTGTTTAAAAAAGCATTCCCCCATTTTCCAAACTTAATATAATAGGCTCATTTTTTTTTTTAAATACTACTTTATATGACTCACTTTATAATGGATGAGAAACACTATTACATAAACTTTAAAACATAAGTTACATGTGCTTTTAAAAAAAAACTTTAAAACATAAGTTACATGTGCTTTTTAAATAAAACTTTTTATTTTTAAATGTAACTTGCCAAAAAACTTTTTAAGAAAAAGTAACTTGAAAAAAAACTTTATAGAAACATAAGCCTTAGAAAAATAAGCTTGACAAAGAGACTTCAACCCAAGGCCTCTATTCTCATAAAGTAACTTTACACCAAGTGAGCTAATAAAAGGATTATGTAATTGCTTGAAAGAAGGAAGGGGTTTTTTTTTTTGGTTGCGTGTTTTTTTCCTGCAAAAAAACAACCATGCAAACAACAACAAAAAAACAAGTCTTATGGAAGAACGTTAGATTTCCATTTAGTCTGTCCGACAACTATATAATTTTCTCGTTATTTCTGATTTCCTGAGATCGCACAAAGTCGCAAGGAAAGAGCATGCGTAGCAGAAAAAATCTCGTCTTTATGTTTAGATCGCACACAGCGTAGAGAAAAGAGCATATGCAGAGAAGAGGTTATAGATCCAGTAATTAAAAAATACTATAAACTGAAATAAACAAAGGAATAAATAAATATACCTGCAAAAAAAATACTTTATACCTCCAAAACTAAAATGACATAACTTGGGCAACCAAAAACCTTTTCGCATGAAACAAAAGGGGTTCCTCACTGTAGCAGAGGCTCTAGACACAACAAACGGTTCTCCTCGCCTGAAAGTGGTCAAAAATAGTAGATTTGTAAAACGACAGTCGCATGCAATCAAATAGGCTTGGTATTTGGATCAATAACAGATGCGGCCCTCAAAAAAACTCGAATACCATGTAGGAATTTACAGGGTAAGTTCCTTAGATCAAACACCAAAGGTCACTGTTCACAAATAGATCACATATCAATACACCAGTATTTGACGTGGTTAAAACCCTTGAAGAGGGAAACAATCTATGGCTTGAGCCAATGTGGCCACTTCAGGGAATTTATTAATATAAAGAAATAAAATTTACATAAGCTTCTCTCTTAAACAGTCACCAGACAAATGACCCTCCATGCTCTTTAAATAGAGATCATGGACCAATCGGGTGGTAAGCAACAGATAAAGTGTCGATAATACCAAGGAGGGAATGAATCATCGGATCACTACATATCGTGACCGTCGAATTATAAGTTACAAAAGTACAGAGTAAAGAAACACATTTTACCTAACTCTAGGCTAGACTAAGTTATACCTAACTATTTCCTATGTGTCGGAATATCCTAACATCCCTTCTTAAGAACAACTTGGGATAGGATTGAAGTATTTACAAAGGTGACACAATAATAAAAGGAAGGAGGCATTACAGGATTCTGATAACCAGCATACAAGTGAGTTTGTTGCCCAGCCCGAGGATGAAGATAAAATTACTAGAATGGTTGGGTATGGATTTTCTAGCCTTGAAATTTCGTGTGATTTGGTCCATATTGTTTCCCTATATAGGTTTATATTTCCCCCTAGTATGGTGGGTTCGGTTGAGACTGCACCAAATTTTTAAGAATTTGACTTCCCGAAACTTGAGGAGTACCTTGCACAAGTGATTAAGAAGATGAGGCACCTTGTATAGTTTGACTAAGCGGTACCTAGGGAGAACCATATACTGGTGGAAAAGGTTGTAAAGGTTGGCTCACATGTATTTTAGCATGTTGAGGTGTTTATGGATAGATAGGAATTTGCGATGAGGATGGTGCAGTTTGAGGATTTAGTAATTGATCCCAAAATGAACCATGTTGAACAGGTAAAGTAGGTTTCCAAATATTGGCACCCATTCCATAATATGGCGAACTATACTTAGGTGGGTTACCATATTAAGGCATACCAATAACAAGTTTCCCCACTACAAAAGGAGGAGAGAATGATGGAGGCAACTGTGATCCAAATGGAAGGTGCCCAACATAAGGAGAGTTATGTTGTTGAGGGTAGCTTTGTCCACTGATATAAGAACAAGCTTGTTTCTCTATTGTAGGTGTAGTCAGAGGAAGAGGATCATACTTTTTGGCATTCATCAGAGAAGTACCAGACATTATTCCTAAATTAGATGACATGGGAGAGGTCCAAGGACTAGAAGTTGCACCAGAAAAGGTACCAGATAATGACTGATGACCAGGCAGGACAGATGGGCCACCATACAAATGAGTTTCTGGTGATGTTGCGAACATAGACAAGAAAGTGGCACTTGATGTCTCAACCATAGTGGTGGACATGGGTTAGGAGTTTGAATCAGTTCCAGTCAAAGTTAACAATCCCAATTAATATTTCCACAAGAGATCCACGGATAGGCCCAACTAATCAAGAAAAGGAGATTGTGTCAGACGTTTAAGAGGTGGAAAAGGATTGGTTTCGTAAAAAATTATTCCTTCCTAATGAAAAGGAGTAGAAGGCTGAGGCTCTTCTTGAGGGATCTCTTCAATACTCACAAGTCTGTATGTAAGAGGTTCTCTATCAGGTCCAAGATATATTAGTTTTGTCTTAGGCAAAGAAAGAGAAGAGGAAGGTCCTAAAGAATCAGGTGAAGATGGTTGAGGCTCCTCAAGTTCAATAATCTCAGGAAACAAAGTGTCTGATTCAGGAAGTTCAGGTTGAATGACCTCAGGTAACAAAGTTTCAGGTATTTTTATTTTAATTGTTTCAATATCACTAACAGGAGTAGATCTAATCTCTAGTTCGAAACTCAAAGGGACATATGAATTTGGAAGATTAGTATCAAGAGGAGGGGCACAAGTAGTGTCTGAAGTTCCTAATTCGGTAGTTTGTGTTTTCTTATGTTTTTTACGTCGCCTCTAGAGGAAGAGAAGGGTTATTTGGCATTCTACGCAAATGACAGGGAGGGGAATTTTGTTCTTCCATGTTGGATAATAAATTTTATTAGCACAAAAATAAATAAATAAAAAGAGGGTAATATAGGCATAAACGATTACCAAGCAACCAAGAATTGCAATATACACCTTAGCAAAACAAGGAATTAACGTACGTCAACCAATCTCCCTGAATTTTATGTTTATTTTATCAAGGTATACAAGGCGGAAGGCTCGTTTACCCATGGATGGATAGCAACCTATAAGGGACTCCAAAAATATACTCGATAGTATGTGGGAGTGCAGTCCATAGTAGTGTTGTCTAAAGCGTAACTGTTAGATGAGAGTGTTCCCATATAATTTTCATGCATGGAGCACCATCCGATATACCCGAAGGTACGTGGAGAATGATCCTATACAATTACGTACATGGAACGAGATTTCACACCGAAGATACAACGTTGGAAAATAGTGACAGCTCCTACATTTAACAGCATCAGAACACGTCTCTATCCTAGACCTATAAATGTTTGTGTTAATGTTACAAATTCTCCTTAGGTTGATTTAATAAATTTTACTTTTTATCTTTGATTAAGTTATAGTTTTGGGTTTCACAAATAATGTCACCTGAATATCCTAAAATGAAATTCTAGCATGAGAAAATATTAATATTTTCTCTTTCAATGAAAATCTAACTAAGGTAGGGAAGAAACAATCAAGATGCAACACACAAGATGCACCAAACAAGATGCAAGATGCAATTTCCCTTTCAATGCAATTGTTCCTATACTAATGCACATACAAAACCCTAAATGCTAATGCACGATTTTTCTTTTCACCACACTTAACTTTCGAGAATGAAAAAAATAAGATGCAAATGTTCAATTACTGATTCAAATTGAATTTTCAGAATGAGGACTTAAACAACAATTCATCGAGGCGATCAGCAACCAAACAATATCAATTTGCAAGCAACAAAATGATAGGAACAAAGAAAAATCAAAACCAGTTCTTACCAAAGGCAAAAGAACACAAATTAAAACCAAATGGAGGTTTTAGAGAGACCACAAGACATTCAAGACTCGGGGAAGTTCATCTAGAAGTATTCTTATGCAAGAGAGGCTCAAAAACCAAGAAAAAATTTGTGCAAAAATAGGGGCCAATGTTGGTGCAAAGGAGGCATCAGTGCTTTGCAACGCTGGTACAGAGTGGGCCTGAGTGAGGTGCAATGCTCTATCAGAGACACTGGGGGGGTGTTGGGCATGAGAAAGAGGATTATGGCACAAGAATTACAAAAAAGGCTGATTGAAACCACTTCCTATGTTTGTTCTTGGTTAGATGATACAACAAAGGTCTGTCAAAGAGGTAATCAAACATAATGGACCTCATCAAAATTGCTTCAACATGTCACTAATTCACCATAATTTAAGGAAAAAAACAGTCAACCTTAATCCCATTCCATGCATAAAATTAAATGATACCTCCTACTTAAATTTAGCTTTATATATTTAATATATATATTCCCAAAGAATTATTTAAACAAATATTTTCAAATATTGATTTTATAAAAATAATATTAAATTAAATATATTATTTGTATGTCATTGTGTGGTAGTTCATTTTTTTTGAGATTGGGTTACTATAGTATTTTCTTGAGCAGTGTTTTTTTAATTCAAAAGGGATATCATGGTCCCAGTACTCCATCATTTAGTTATTGGTTAGCTTCCTGACAAGGTTAGGTTCCTCTTTGGATATGTGGGTTGGAGTGGGACAGATGAGTGGCGAGAGGAAGTTGTTTTTATTACTCCCTTATGGTTGGTTGTGGTGAACGTCATGGGTAGGACCCCAGTCCTTTATTAGCCTGGTCCTAATTCTATGCAAATTGGGGCGTTTTCCTTTCTTCCATGGTCTACTTGGACTTGTGGAGTTGTGGTCCACATTGGGGATTTCAGTTGTTTAGTCAGTCATGCAAAGACAAAGGGCTTGAGTTTGATTTAGGGAAGCTTATTACTAGGATAGGACCCATCAAGGACACACACAGATGCACCATCATATCAAGGGGTTTGCCTCTCGCTACCAAGAGTTAACTCTAGGCCATATACAAGATGAACTCAATTGAACAGAGGAGAAGGCCTCCTCTCAAAGGACCTCCCTCTTAGATACAAATGTCTTGACTGAATGGGAAAACTAGATCCCTGATACAGGCCATACAAGGGGTAGGTTCAACCAATACATGTAGACGATGGACCTCTATAGGAAAATGAAGTTTCTATTGGGGAGGATTATTTTGGATCATCGTGAATCCCACCTAGATATTCTCCAATATTTGGATAATTTTAATAGGAACTTATGAGATTTAGATGAGTGGATGGATAGAATCAAGCATCACCTAGGAATTCCCCCAATGACATGTTAGTGGTATAATTCTGAGCAAGTGCACAAAAAATCCAACATTTACTACTAGTGACTAAAGTAGCTTAGAAACACAAAAATATAATTTAAATTCAAAAAACCTAAAATATATAACAAAAGTATTCAAAAATGCACAATAAACTATTAATGGAAATCCTTGCAATAAGGCAAATAAAAATAGAAAATAAATATTGAATACAGTAGTGATGAAACCCAATGGAAAGAAAATGCTTTTATTATTATTTTTGTTTTTCAATAGTAAAATTTTGATGGGGAACTAGCAACCTCCCCAGATATACGAAACAACCCACAAACCACATATATCAAAAACTCATAGTTCAGCCTAAGACTGAGATGTCCATAGACCACCAGAATTGCAGTTGGGATCCCAAACTCCAATGGGATGCCTGTCCTTCCAACGTTACTATGACAGACCACGTCACCGAGGACTTGAACTCGAGTGGATGGGATGGATAATCACCATCGCTATCACTCGAGATAAGCACCCTTTGATGTTTTTATTATTGATAAAAATGATAACACCTAAGGAGAAGAAGAGACTCTGACTTGGGTAATATATAGTCCTCTTATATGAGAGGCTTCCTTAGTGTCGCGTATGCTACAAAGTGTTCTCTCTCTCTCTCTCTCTCTCTCTCTCTCTCTCTCTCTCTCTCTAATCCAGGTGGATATTGGTGGCCACACACATATTCCATTTGGACCCCCACCATCGGCTCTTTCAAGTTTCAGCACAACTTACTATTTTTAGCAGGTTTTTGGGTCCTGAAATTTTGGAGTTTTTTTGGAGCCCTAATGATCTAGGTGGATATTTATTCCTACCCACCTATTCCATTTGTTACACAGTAATTTTTCACCGTCCCTGCAATCCTCCCATCCCACACATTGGAGGGCCTCTTTCGTGACCTGTGAGCAATGACATAACCTGAAACCACTTTCATGGCATCCCCCTTTACAAGGACTATTATTCCTCTCAAAAAAATTTCCTTTGAAAAACCCTAAAAAATGATCTTTTGGCCTTGGCGCGACTAGCCAGTTCAGCCCTCGCGCCAATGGGGAAAATCCACCAAAGAGGGCGCGCCAACTAGCGCTCTGTCCTAGTGTATTGCTCGCGCCAAGCTTAATAAGGATTGTTTTTTAAAAATAAATGGTGGAAGTTTGATTTCAACAAACTCCTGAACGAGTCTCTAAAATGAATTGGGAGGTTTGGCTTTGGATATCCATGTATGGGAAGTGGTTTCCCACCTATCATGGAAGCTTCCTTGAGGATAGGGCCAATCCCACAATTGTAGGGATCCCAACTCCCCTTCCACCATCTATATAAGCTTGCCATTTTCCCTTTGCAAGATAGTAGTCTTAGTAGTCCTAATAGCACTAGAGAAGAGTTGAACTTATAGCAAGGAGACTATCACCAGACAGCCTTTGAGAGCCAAGCCGAAGAGAGAGAGCTTTGTCCCATTTCCAACGAGCTTTATTGAGACGTGCTCCGCTGTCGACCCCGCCGAAGGAAGATCCAGTGTCAGAGCTTTGGGTTGTATCTTTCTTTGGTTATTATTAATGATAAGCGACTTTGATTATGGTTTCATTCATGTGTCTTTGTTTTGATGCAATGAATTACATCCTCTCTAACTGATGTATGGTTACAAGATTTAGATTCTATGATGTGTATCGTTGTGTCTCTTCGCATGTGTGCAGGAGTTCGAACGTGTTAAGCGAAAGGAACGTGATCTGCCAAAGCGGAGGAAGAGAAGCGTCATCCTTTCTTCAATGACCATTGCGTAGGACTTGAGGTAGGCAACTCGTTGTGTTTTGTCATTTTTGTAACTAGAGACCTGCGTCACTGCGTGTCTGATTGTTGCTAGACCCGATCTGGGCTAGTAGGGATCACCTCTGTCCGCAGAGGGGATTTACCTCTCCAACACCATTTGAAACACCACCATCAGTTCTTTCAATTTTTCAGTTTCAGCACAACTTACTATTTTTAGCAATTTTTCAGGTCCTGAACTTCCAAATCCATTTTGAGGCCCTAAACGACATTTTTTGGGAAAACCGAGAGAAACATAGGTCCATCAACCATGTTGCTAACACAAAAAGTTGTACTCCTTGGATAGATATTTCTAACGAGATATGGTGCGCGTCAAACAGAGATCGTATGCCAAAGTTACGTCCCTGGGAAGTTGAAACACAAATTTACCCAAACAGGGCCCATGGTTTTGGCGCTTCATCTCCTAGGGTTATGTTTTTGGATGTTTAGAATTTTTCATTGTTTCTCAATCATAAATAGGCCCTCGAGCCTCATTGTAACACAGTTCAGAGGCCTGTAGCCACCACATCTCTTCTCAGATATATGCTACCAGTGCCCTAGCTAGCTTATTTTTATTATATGTGTAAGCATACTTCTGCTATTTGATGTTAATGAAATAAAGTATTATTTCTGCTGCATCTCCATGTTTATGTCTATTTCTATCTTTTATTGGGTTCCTGCATAAATCCGGATCAATGGTATCAGAGGGGTCTTCTCTTTCTCTATTTTTAATTTCATGTCCCCAAAAAGGTCAAGGTATAAGGAATTAGGGCTCGATCTAGTTGAACCCTTGCAAGATTAGCCTCGCAAACCCCGATGACCTCCCATGGCCAAAGAAAAGAAATACGAGGGAGGAGGAGATCCTATCAAAATATTTCTTTAGGAGGCCCTCGAGAAACAAAGGAACATGGTGATGGATAAATTTGCTAAGATCCTTCAACGGATGCCCACCTACGGTGCATCTACATCCAACAACCACTCTGGAGGCGCCACTCCCTTCAAGGTATAGGTAAACTTTGAAATTCCTGTATTTGAAGCCCAGATAGATGCAGACGTCATAAATAGATGGTTGAATTTTCTAGAAGGGTATTTCTCGTTCCATGATTTCTCCAACCGAGAAAATATTATTTTTGCACTCCTCAAAGCCGCCCCCCATGTCAAAGACTGGTGGGAAACCTACTATGAGCAAAAGGACGAGAGGGAACCCTCTCTGTTCTCGACCTCACCCACTTATAATTCATTCCGAGATAGCATCAAGGAACAATATTACCCCGTGGGGTGTTATGATAACAAGTACATCCAATGGACCATGTTGCAGCAGCAAAGGGATAAAGATGTGCACAAACTGACGAATTTGTTCCATACCCTGCACACAAAGTTGGGTATTAAAGATTCAGAGAGACATTTGGTGCTAAATTATTGCAGTTGTTTGCATAGAAACATTCAGGAGGAAATGGAGTCCCTCGACATTACCTCGCTTGGCACGGCATATCGCTATGCCGCTGAGATCAAGCAAAAATTTAAGCAGAAGAAACGAGACTTTAGATCCGCAAATCCGAAGCTAGGGAAAGGTGCCCACAAACCACAGAACAGGGGCTAGAGAAAAAGCAGGGCAACTTAGAACACCACCACAAATCCAAATAAGGACACGAGGAAGTGGTGTGAATTTCAAAACAACCCCACTCACAACACAAATGAGTTTCAAGCTAAATAGTCGCTGGTGGCCGAACTTAAGGCACCTGAATCAGATACATTCTCTAATCCTGAGCCAGAACCATACAAGGGAGATGACAAAGGGAAGCATATCATTGATGCAGACTCCAGCGCCATTTTTTCCACCATCAAGCTCAAGAGGAGGAATCTCTAGGATCCAGAGGAGGGGGAGCGCCTCTTCCATTCACAAATGTGGGTGAAGGGTTCTCCATTACAATCCCTTGTTGATAGCGGAAGCCAAAAGAACCTCATTTTAGTAGAGGTCATGAAGTGGCTCAGCCTACCGACCATAGCACACCAGCATCCGTATACCATTGGGTGGCTTCACGATGGAAGAGATCTTCTTGTCCGCCAGCAATGCCACCTTCTGTGCAGCGTCAAGCCATTCACGGATGAGGTACCGTGTGATGTTGCTCCTCTTGATGCGTCTAATTTATTATTGTGCCAACCATACTTGTGGAGGTGAAATGTTTTATATGAGTCTAGGCCTCGTGTTATTATTATTAATTTGGGAGATAACTTGTACAAGATACCGGAGGTAGTACCGCCTCTTTTCATCTCTTTGACTACTGCAAAACAAAGTAGTAAGATTGTTTCCCAAACCAGGAAATTTATTTTCCTTACAACTCGCTCACAAGGAAAGAAGAATATTGTGGCCACAACCTCGAAACATGGCTCCCTTTCACAGTTGCAGCAGATGGACAAAGTCATGGAGGAATACGAGGACATTTTCTCCTCACTCACAGAGGTTCCTCTACACTATCAGGACAAGAACTCCATTGATCTGACCCCCGACGCACCGCCGCTTGATGTTGCATTACCTCATGTGACTACACGAACAGAATCCATACATGTACTGTCTGAGGCTGATAAAGAAACCAAATTTACTAAACGCATCCATCATGTCCACTCGCAGGTCCATGACATCATCGACAAATCTAATACCCAGTTCAATAGAATTTTCCTGATCTCATGGAGGATCTCAATCCAATGGGGACCATTGCTTCCTAAGGGGGGAGGAATGATCTAGGTGGATATTGGTGGCCACCCACCCATTTCATTTGGATCCCCACCATCGATTCTTTCATTTTTTTATTTTCAGCACAGCTTATTGGTGGCCACCCACTTATTCCATTTGAAACACCACCATCAGTTCTTTCAATTTTTCAGTTTCAACACAACTTACTATTTTTACTATTTTTTCGGGTCCTGAACTTCCGAATCCATTTTGAGACCCTAAACGACGTTTTTTTGGAAAACCAAGAGAAACACATGTCTTGCTCACACCAAAAGTTGTACTCCTCAGATAGATATTTCTAATGAGGTATGGTGCGTGTTAAACAGAGATTGTATTTCAAAGTTACGTCCTCGGGAAGTTGAAACACCAATTTACCCAAACGGGGCCCATAGTTTTGATGCTTCATCTCCTAGGGTAAGGTTTTTGGATGTTTAGGGTTTTCCATTATTTCTCAATAATAAATAGGCCCTCGAGCCTCATTTTAACACATCTTAGAGGCCTGTAGCTGCCACATCTCTTCTCAGAGATACGCTACCAGCGCTCTAGCTAGTTTATTTCCATTATGTCTGTAAGCATATTTATGTTATTTGATGTTAATGAAATGAATTATTATTTCCACTGCATCTCTGTGTTTATGTATATTTCTGTCTTTTATCGCGTTCCTGCATAAATCTGAATCAGTGGTATCAGAGGGGTCTGCTCTTTCTTTGTTTTTCATTGCATGTCCCCAACGAGGTCAGGGTATAAGGAGTTAGGGCTCGATCTAGTTGAACCCTTGCAATATCAGCCTTGCAAACCCCGATGACCTCCCATGGCAGAAGAAAAGAAATATGAGGGAGCAGGAGATCCTATCAAAATATTTCTTGAGGAGGCCCTCGACAAACAAAGGAACGCGATGATGGATAACTTTTCTCATATCCTTCAACGGTTGCCCACCTATGGCGCATCTGCATCCAACAACCACTCTGGAGGCATCACTCCCTTCAAGGTACAGGTGAACTTTGACATTCCTATATTTGAAGGCCACATAGATGCAGACATCATAGATAGATGGTTGAATTTTCTAGAAGGGTATTTCTCGTTTCATAATTTCTCCGACCAAGAAAATATTATTTTTGCACTCCTCAAAGTCACCCCCATGTCAAATACTGGTGGGAAACCTACTGTGAGAAAATAGAAGAGAGGGAACCCTATTTTTTCTCGGCCGCACCCACTTCGAATTTGTTCTGAGACAGCATCAAGGAACTATATTACCCTGTGGGGAGTTATGAGGACAAGTACATCCAATGGACCATGTTGCAGCAGCAAAGGGATCAAGATGTGCAAGAACATATGAATTTGTTCCATACCCGGCGCGCAAAGTTGGGTATTAAAGATTCAGAGAGACATTTAGTGCTAAAGCGGCGTAGTTGTCTACATAAACACATTCAGGAGGAAATGGAGTTCCTCGACATTACATCGCTTGGCACGACATATCGATATTCTGCCAAGATCAAGCAGAAATTTAAGCAGAAGAAACAAGACTTTGGATCCGCGAATCCAAAGCTAGGGAAAGGTGCCCCTGAACCACAGAACAAGGGGCCAAGCCAAAGCGAGGTGACTACACCACCACAAATCCAAAAAAGGACACGGGGAAGTGGTGTGAATTTCATAACAGCCCCACTCACAACACAAACGAGTGTTGGGCCAAACAGTCGCTGGTGGTCGAAAGAAGGCACCCGAATCAGATACATTCTCTGATCTTGAGCTAGAACTAGACAAGGGAGATTACAAAGGGAAGAAAATCATTGATGTAGACCCCAGTTCCATTGTTGCCACCACCAATCTCCAGAGGGAGGATCCTGAGGATCTAGAGGAGGGGGAGCGCCTCTTCCATTCACAAATGTGGGTGAAGGGTTCTCCACTACAATCCCTTGTCGAAAGCGGAAGCCAAAAGAACCTCATTTCAGCAGAGGTCGTGAAGCAGCTCATCCTACCGACCATAGCACACTCGCAGCCATATACCATTGGGTGGCTTCACGAAGGAAGAGATATTTGCATCCGCCAGTAGTGTCGCCTTCCGTATAGCATCAAGCCATTCACGAATGAGGTACTGTGTGATGTTGCTCCTCTTGATGTGTCTGATGTATTATTTGGCCAACCATACTAAGTTTGGAGGTGACATTCTGTGTATGAGTCTAGGCCTCGTGCTATTATTATTACTTTTGGAGATAACTTGTACAAGATACTGGAGGTAGTACTACCTCTTGTCATCTCTTTGAATACTGCAAAACAACGCAGTAAGATTGTTTCCCAAACCAAGAAAATTATTTTCCTTACAACTCGCTCACAAGGAAAGAATAATATTGTGGCCACAACCTCAAAACAGGGCTCCCTTACATGGCTGCAGTAGATGGACAAAGTCATGGAGGAATATGAGTACATTTTCTCCTCACTCATAGAGGTTCCTCTACACTTTCAAGACAAACTCTATTGATCTGACCCCTGAAGCACGACCGCCTCATGTTGCCATACCTCATGAAATTACACGAACAAAATCCACACATGTACTGTCTGAGGCTAATAAAGAAACCAAATTTACTGAACAGATCCAGCATGTCTGCCCGCAGGTACATGACATCTTTGAAAAATCTAATACCCAGTTCAACAGAATTTTCCTCATCTCATGGAGGATCTCAACATGATGGGGACAATTTCTTTCTAAGGGGGGAGGAATGATCTAGGTGGATACTGGTGGCCACCCACCTATTCCATTTGGACCCCCACCATCGGTTCTTTCAGTTTGCACTTTCAGCACCACTTACTATTTTTAGCAGGTTTTTGGGTCTTGAACTTCTGGAGCCGTTTTGGGGCCCTAATGATCCAGTTGGATATTGGTGGCCACCCACCTATTCCATTTGAAACACCACCATCAGTTCTTTCAGTTTTTCAGTTTCAGCACAACTTACTATTTTTAGCAGTTTTTCGGGTCATGAACTTCTGGAGCCGTTTTGAGGCCCTAAACGACGTTTTTTGGGAAAACTGGAAGCAACATGGGTCTATCGATAGATATTTCTAACGAGGTATGGTGCAATTTAAATGGAGATCATATGCCAAAGTTACGTCCTCGGGAAGTTGAAACGCCAATTTACCCAAACGGGGCCCATAGTTTTGGCGCTTCATCTCCTAGGGTTAGGTTTTTGGATGTTTAGAGTTTTCCATTGTTTCTCAATAATAAATAGGCCCTTGAGCCTCATTGTAACATAGTTCAGAGCCATGTAGCCACCACATCTCTTCTTAGAGATACATTACTAGCGCCCTAGCCAGTTTATTTCCATTATGTCTATAAGCATATTTTTGTTATTTGATGTTAATGAAATTAAGTATTATTTCCGTTGCATCTTTGTGTTTATGTAAATTTATGTATTTTATTGCGTTCCTGCATAAATCTCTTTCTCTCTCTCTCTCTCTCTCTCTCTCTCTCTCTCTCTTTCTCTTTGATGAGCAAGTTAGCAATAGAACGTTAATGAAAAAGTGGGAAAACTCAAACGAAGATTTTGAATGCTATAATATCAAAATTATGATGATGATTGTGATCATATAAAATTGGTGAAGAAAAAACATCTATATTTATAATAAAATGCTAAATTTGACTAGATCTAGTCAAATAATAAAATATCTGATTAACTAGACAAAATCTAATCGTAATAAGTATTTTATTATTTTTGGGGAGGAAAATATTAGAGAAATGGTAAATAATATTTATGTAGTTAAATAACTCAAATCATAATGATTAATTGAGTTAATTAAGGAAAATGGGTGAAATAATTAATAAATGAAAATGGTTTATAAATTATTTCAAGGTGATATGGTCAAATTATGTTAGAAGAAATTATTAAATAATGATTTAATTACATTGATGGTGTTCCCATTTTGAAATTGGTCAAGCTAAGCATTTTCTACCCTTTTCATCTCTGTTTGACATATGTCTCGATGTTTACACCCATGATATATGTTCGTGTGTCCCATGAAATTATTCACATGTAACCAAACTTGCATGAGTTGATTGATGGCACCAATGGTCGCAATGGATTTTAACAAAGAATAAGGGAACAAAAGCACACAAAATACAAAAAATTTGAAAATATGATGGTAGTGGACCACGGCAACAACGACAGGCCCTCTTTGTCACTAAATACAAGATGCACATTATTTAAAATGTAGCAATTTATTTTCACTGGAAAACGGACGAAATTTTTCCAACCCTTGTGGTGTAGTTTTCTCAAGTCTATGTATACCTTTCTTCGCTTTGCATTCTCCGAATTTGAAGAAAGAAACAATGGAAGCAGAGGTGAAGAAGATAATGGTGGCCATAGATAAGAGTGATTACACCAAATACTCCTTGAAATGGACTCTAACCAACCTCAACATCAACGCCAATCTCACTACTATGTTTGGTCAGAGTGATAGTGGGGTGTTGACCATGGATTGATATCATTTTATGATATGTGTGTTCAAATATTTCCCAACATATCCACTGCGGGCATCAGAAACCCCATCGTGGTAGCTTTTGGAGGAACGCATATGTAAATAAAATGATTCTCTTTGTATTTCTTTGCTCTATATTTTGTTCATAAACAAAAACAAAAATTGGTAAATTATGGTTTGCAATGGTTTGACCACAAACCCTGCACGAAGCTTGAACTATGAATATTTTTTTTTTTGTCAATCGAAAATCCTTAAAAATAATCAAATGATTTAGTTTTCAAACTTTTGTGAACAATCTGTGCCCTTCCCCAGTCTACAGTAGCCTCATTTGGAGTATTTGTTTGGCCAAATTTGTCCAAAACTTGCACCTGAATCGAATTACTTGAAAAGGATAGCTTGCATCGACCAAAATGGCATGACACTGACAATTTGCCTTGGAATACCACCAATCACGAGTAGAACATGTTTATGCGTAATAGAAGGTTGAAGAGATAGAGAAGACCCTTGATTTACCAACTAGCCACATAGTTCGCAGGCCCTTCTAGGATCGATCACGGTGCCAGTAATCTATTATTGTCAAATGAGAACCTTTACAGATTCGTAATCCCATCGAAGAAATATGTCGTTATGAAATCAAATGTGTTTCTCCCAAGAAACATCGATTGGATATTCAACAATCCGCTGAAACTGGACAAAGACCCTAACAAAAAATTCCTTTCCATGTTAATCGAGATCAAGCCGCTTAGCTTGTTGAAATTAGTTTTTAGTGTCCCTTTTGTTATCACTCCACCATGCTTCCCAAGGCTAAGAATAGAGCTGAAGGAAGGTAACCACAAACCAACCTTTAGGTCAGGTAGCTAGCCCTACCAAGACCAGAGAGGGCTCTCTCAATGTCACTTTGTAGTCAAAGGGATTACTGAATAGAATATTTTTGGCTATTTATAATGCTCATTAGATTAGGGTTTTTGTTTGTTTGGAGTTTTGCTGGATAGGAATGAGAGTTAGGAAACTAGGTCTAGGGTTTTGGTCTAAATTCAAAGGTTTAGTTACAGAGGTAAGGGTGAGTTCAGGTAGGTAAGCTAAGAATCATGATTAATTTTTCATTTGTATATATTGAAATGAGAGGGAATCAGAATGAGCATTAAAATAAATTCATTCATCATAAGAGCGGAGACAATTTCATGTAAATCTTATAAAAAACAGAGCATGAAAAACATGTTTTTTGTCAATAAAATGATAATAATTAGCATAAAGAAGAATATATATGAAATATGAGTAACATAACATTCAACATCATGAGTTTACAGAGAAAAAAATTTCTCAAAGACATACCGCTGGAGTCTCAACACTATGTCTGCAACATTGTCTTTGATTTCATTAGCAAAAGCTTGTACAATAGCTCCACTGTAAATAACAACTATGCAACCTCTAAATTACTTGAGGTGGACTACTTATAGAAAATAGAGTTCATGACACCTCATATGGTAGAAATCATATCCAAAAAGCATCATAATTACATCATATTAGTCACTTCCTAGAATCTAGGGAAGTTAGAAACTTATCCCTAAAATTTAGCTAAAGACTATGAGTGTGTGTCTCCTCCATTAAATTACATGTTTCTTCATCATAGAGGCAAAAGAAAACTCAAACACATCAAATGACACCTCACGTAACAACTAGCATCGAATTTCTCAAGTTTTCTGGGTATGACAGGTGTCTAACAGGAATCCTATGCAGAAACGCCGCACCTATAGAATAGACATCACGCTTGTCTGGCAGAATCATCGCGCTAGTTTAGGGGTGATTTTGACCCACTTAGGAGCATCCAAATGCAAATATGAAATTTATTCTGAGTAGCCATGTGAATCTAGTTTCCAATGCACCTTGAATTTTTTGAAAACACTTATAAGAAGGCTTCCAAAAGTGGTTTTTCCCAACCTCAGTCCAGAAGCGCCCCAGCTAGTCCAAAACACTGGTAGAAGCATAGAAATGAGGTATTTTTTTCATTTTTATTCAAAACTAGAGCTTGTCACGGAAAACCAAGTCCAGTTATGGCATGTACTAATCAAGATGCATCTAACCATGTAAGAAAATATTGATTTGGAAGCTCTGAGAGAAAGTGTTGCGCCTCAGCGCAACGCTTCTGAGGAGACAAAATTTATAGATTTTTGCAAAAAAACAATACAAAAAGTGCTAAAAATTTATCAAAATTTGTTCTATAACACCTGTGGAGGATAGGCTAAACATACATGGATGCCTTAGCAAGGAGGTCTAAGTTGTCTTTCTCCTTGAGCTTCATTTGAGCTTCTTTAAGCTTTTTCTTCACTTGCTTGAGCCTGATTTGGGAAATTTTGTTCCTGGCACAATATTGATTGGCCACATGTCTCTAGAGGTTATTTTTTTTTTAGCTTTATTCAGAAGCTTCTCAAGGTATCCATTGACCCTGTCAAGCCAATACTCTCTATCTTGATTGATTTCATCAAGAATTAGCTCATCAAAAGTATGCCAACCTGATTTAGGCGTAGAGTCTCTTTCTCTCTGAAGTGCCTTCTTGAGGCCTCTTGTCCTTGGTCTTCTTCTTTTTGTTCCAACATCTGCATCCTCCACCTGATTATCATCTATTATTTATTTTCCATATCCTTTATCTATATCAACATGTACCTTTGGTTTGTCTTTGAGCAGTAGTTTCACCTTTAGCTGAAAATTCTCTTATTGTAGGAATGTGATCTAAGAATTTACAATTGAGAAAACATCCCTTAACTTTGTTATTTCTTCATCCTTCACCTTTATGATCTCCTCAACTAACTTATCCTTCACCTGCTCTGCCATGTCAACTTCTAAGGGTGATTTTTCATTATGGTGTTGCAACGGTGACTCACCATCATGGCTAGGTGGTTGATCCACTGTTTGTCTTTTCTCATGTGTAGTTTCAGGTGCAAATACACCTCTGATGGTCTTAGGAACAAAAAGCATTCTCTTTCCCTTCTCATAGGTTTGAGTGATACCAACCCTAGGTGCTTTTTAAATATGATCCTGCTTGCTAGAAGAGCCAACCTCGTTTGGTTGTACTGATGTTATGCTATGAACAGTAGGTGGACTAGTAGCAGGAGTTGATGCTACTTTCTCCATGAAAACTTCCCAGGTCATGTTGTTTGCTGAGAGTTAGTGCATAAAAATCAACTTAACCAAACCATGGTGAAATAGACTGGTATGAGGATTTCTACCTTTTCTTTGTACTTTTTCCGCCATCTTGACCAAAATCCTTAATAGATAGTTTGAAAAATTGAGAGATTTGTAGTTGTGAAGTGCATTAGTAACCTATGGTATTGGACCAGTCTTGAAAATACTCCCTCGCATGTGAAATATTTCATGATGAGCTTCATTAATGGGGCATACTTATCAAGTAAATGCCTGAAAGGGAAAACATGTTCAAGTCAGGGAAAATTTTAAGGATGGAAAATTATTTTAAAGTTTAAAAAATTGGCGAATCTCTCTAGTCCCTAATATGCAAAGTATAAAATATTATTGATGTATATGAAAAATTATTCAAATTTATAATTATATTATATATATTGTCTATATAATGTTGGTGAATTTTAAGGTAAAATAATTTTATATTGTAAAATTTGGGTGAATCATTTTTATAAAAAAATGGGAATTGGCGAATCTTTTTTTTGGAAAAACCATGGAAAATTAGCCCACCTGCGAATACTATCCCCTAAAATTTTCCATGGTTCAATTTCATCTCTACAATGAGGTTTTAGGAACATTGGGTAGTTTTCAAGGTCCAATTCCATGCCCTTGAACTAGAATTCTCCTTCATTTGGAATCCATGTTGCTGAAATGATGGCCTCTGCTGATAGAGTGAATTTAATGCCTACAATGGTGGCCTTGTCTCTGCTGAATTTAGTGGCAAAAAGGGTAACCAATGGGGCATGACATCCTACCTCCATGATATTCTCACAAAATCTCAGACATCCAGTGTTTTCAAAACATCTTTTAGCATATGGGGAGGCATTAAGTTCTTGCAATGTGGATAGCTCAAATCTAGAGTGGTGGCTTCCCTTATGAGATTTCTTCTCACCCTCCATGCTATTTGTGAACAGGATGAAGCCCTCCTAGATTTAAATGAGTGAGTAGGGATGGTGAATTTGGGAAAACCGAGGATATGGATAGGGTAGGTTTAGGGGTTGTGGTGAGGTATAAGGAGGTTGAGGAAAATTCCCCCAAAAAATGAGGTCATCGTGTAATGTATTAGCTTGAGGATACATGTGGAATTACTTGAAATGGGTATGCGGAAAGGGATCAAAATAGGAAAACATAGATATTTTCTAGTTTTCTTGTGGAAGTGTGGTGGGTACTTAAGGTTTTGATGGAAAAATGGTAAGGATGCCTGTGAATGGTAGAGGTTGTTTAGGGTAGGTTTTGTGAAGGATGAGTGAAGGTTTAGATGGTGGGAAAAAGGGTCTCCAATGGCTAAAACCAATCAAGAAAGGAGAGACTCTAAAACATAGGAGATGAAAACCATAATGATATAAAACACTCATATAGTCATGAATTGACTTGAAGAAGGCAGATGGAGTGTCTAATTACTGGTTTTGGAGGCCACGGGAGGTTTGCACAGTGGTTTTGAAGCTTTGGTAGTTGATTTGGAGGCTCATATGCAAAAACGTAGCACTCTTTGCAGAAACGTAGCGCTGACCCAGAAGCGTAGTGCCAATACCCAGAAGCATCGCACTGCCCCAAAAACATCGCATTTCTCCTTCAAAAACGTCGCAGAACCTCTAGAAGCATAGCAGATTGGATTTTCTTGCAAATATTTCCATTTTTTCTTCCACCTTTGGCAATGGTAAGGTATTCTGAAGGTTAAATATGCACTTTATCGAGCAAGGGAAGATAAAATGAGCGAAATAAATCACTTTTTCCCTTTTATAACATCAATAAAAACACCTTTTTTTCATTTAGTGAAAACATGACCTTTTTGAAGAACACTTTGCATTTTGAATATTTTGACAATGAAACAAGCTTTTGAAAGAAGACAAACTATCTTTTTTTTTTATTTACCTACCTAAGCTAACTCCCTTTTAAATATAAATTTGTATGGTGGAAGTGAATGACTCTTCTTTTTTCCCTTTTTATGACAGATTTTGGACTTTTATGGAGGCGAAATGAAAGACACCTAGACACTGACCTAGGTGAAAACATGGTGACTTAACCTGAGACTCTAGGTGAAAATGAAGGACGTGACCCATGAAATTACAACAACCATGAATAAACTAGAGGGAGTAGCTTTTAAAAACGTAGACATATCTAGCGATCAAAATTTTATTTGAAAGCTAACTTAGGAATGTAAAATTTTGACCTAGAACCATTGATAGACAAATTTGAAAGATTACATATTGATCACTGAATATTAGACACTAACACCTTTCATATTCTTCCCTTGAATTTCGATCCACATCACTTTGTTGTCCGAGTAGGAAACGCCCATCCACTTGTTGCACGGATAGTTGCCCATCCACGAGCTATCGACCTTCAAATTCTTCGCCATTTCAGTCATCACCTGAGCATCGATCGAATCTGTGGCACCGTGGACCAAGCAAGAAAGGAAACCACAAACCCATAGGCACCACCACACCCGGTTCATCACTTCCAAGTTCAAAAGCAATAGTCACACAAACTACAATCGTATTCAATAAATCCTCGACCCCCTGATTTTTATGGGCAGATTCAGTCTTGTTCAACTAGAAACCTCCATCCCCTCCAAAATGGATACTAAGAAACACATATTTTGGAAGTCTGGCCCCGAGAAAAGTGGACACACGACACAGATTCTGAAATTTCGGCCCCGAGAAAAGCAGACACACGACACAGATTCTGGAAGTTTGGCCCCGACAAAAGCGGACACACAAACAATATAAGAGTATAGTCTAAAGAGCCTACAAATTATCCTAGAAAATAATGGGAATTTCGATAAGATTATGATAAA
The DNA here is from genome assembly GCA_034641835.2 of Pinus albicaulis. Classification (NCBI taxonomy): domain Eukaryota; kingdom Viridiplantae; phylum Streptophyta; class Pinopsida; order Pinales; family Pinaceae; genus Pinus; species Pinus albicaulis. The sequence goes on along the minus strand of CM076574.1, from coordinate 133,491,853 downwards.
ATCCGGATTTTTTTTTTTTAAATCTGGGTTACAACTGTCAAACTTCAGTATTTTTGGCGCTAGATGGGTTCTTGATGGTGTTGAATCCATTTCCACCATCAAAAAACTGATTCAAACTCTCAAGTATTCTGATTTTTTTTTTTTTTTTTACGGAATTATAGCAATAAATCTACTGTCCAGGTGAATTTGTAGCGTTTGTAGACAAAGGCCAATGTAAGTCTCTGCATTGGAGAAAACGTTAACACATACATTTTTACCAAATTACGTTTTAATTTTCTATATTCAAAATTTTGACACCAATTTCTAAATATATGGTCAAATTTTGAGTACATTTCAAAATTATTATCTTTCATACAAAACCCTTACGGATACATTTATCTCACACCCTTTTTTTTGGCGTAAATAATCGTTCACGCCCTATTCCTTCGATGTATCTTTGCACCTTCAAGGGCAATTGCTAGAAATTATTTCAAAGAAAAAAATGAAATGATTAGGGAATAATAAATAAATATTTATTTATTTACTTATTCTTGTAGAAACGGTAAAAGCAGGTGAAAATAAAAATAAAAATAAAATTAATTATTTTCACAAAAATGGATGAATATATAAAAATAATATGAAATTAATTAAATAATTTTCAAGATTATTTCCATACAAATAAATTAAATGGAAATATTTTAGAAAAAGTGATTCACTAAATTATTTGTTTTGATAATAAATAAGTTTTAATGTATAAAACTCATACTACATAGTGTATTTGAATGACAATAACCAATAATAAATTTTTTTTTGAATAAAAACAATAAATATTTAATATTAGAAAATAGGTAGTAATCACTTTCTGAGTAAAAACATTGAATATTTTTGTCTACTCAAACAATTATAATTCATCATATAAACTCTTGTTTTTCAATTAATAAAAAAGTTACCCAAAAAATATTAAATTAAATATAACATGGAGGGAGCCACAATGGCTTGTGTAGATGTAATAATGTAAAAGAGATATGTTTGCAGACAGTGTACTCATAATTGTGTATGACCATGGCCAACCGTCCTCTATATTTGTGATAACGTTGTTGACTTGAATTAATGATAGAGCTTGTCTCCATTTAAAAAACATTGCTTAACTTATACGAAATGTACATAAAGACAAAACTAATGAACATATAACGCTTCATAATGTCAAAGTAATTATTGACTTTTTCAACTAAACTAGCATTTAAACGTCATCTTCTAAATGATAAATTGAAATATTAAAGTATACAAATTTCTCAATTATAATAATAGTGTCATATTATAACGAAAATTTATATTATTAAAATATCAAATTGGTATACTTTTAATAATCTAATGCTTTCAAGTCAAGATCCACATGGATTGATTGAGACACGTGGATGAACTTTCTTTGAGAGCCCTGTATTGTTTCTGCAAACACAATTGTTTAGCCGTTGAACTCCCATTGTCTTGGAATTCACTCGGGTTTTTAATTAGCGTATTTTTTAATTAAATTTAGAAACAAAGAAAGAAATTATTTTTTCTTTATTTTTAATTTTTATAGGGTTAGAAAATGTATATATATAGGAGATAGATTGTTTTTTTTTAATCTAGTTTTTGGCTCTTTTTCTGTACAATTTTACAATAAAAGCTATTAATTTCTAGACAAACTCTTCCCTAAATAAATTATCCTAAAAACTAGCTGCTAGACAATGAGTTATTTATTTTATAATTATTCATTAATTTATATTTCAATTAAATTTATTATAATTAATTTGTTATTTATTAAGCCATAAAATGAAGGAATTAAATTTATTATAATTAATTTTGTTATTTATTAAACCATAAAATGAACGAATTTTTTTTTGTTTAATTTGTGGTTTATGAATCACTTTCTATTGGTTCAATCATGGACTCTGACTAGATAATATTGAGAGAATTGAATCCATGACCTCTCAATAGCAAAAGTTACAATAAACTCTACCAACTTCTCCACAAACTCTTCCCTGAATAAATTATCCCAAAAGCTAGCTCCTAGACAATTAGTTGTTTATTTTATAATTATTCATTAATTTATATTTCAATTAAATTTATTATAATTAATTTTGTTATTTATTAAGCCATAAAATGAAGGAATTTTTTTTGTTTAATTTGTGGTTTATGGATCAGTTTAATATTGAGAGAATTGAATCCATGACCTTTCAATAGCAAAAGTGTTTTAACTACACAGACTAGACTAATTAAATTAACGCTCAAGGCTATTTAATTTCGTGTTATGTATTTTTTTTATCAAATTTTTATGTGTATTTATTTTTATAATAATAATAATTTAATTTGAAAATTGTAGTAAAGTTGGACACCAAATTGGTTTGTGAAACACTCTTGTTTATAAGAAAAGTGGTTAAGCCAGACACCAAGTTGATGTATGAGACCCTATTAGTTGTGGGACAAGGGATCCGTTGGTGTATATGACACTCAATTGTAAGACAAGAGACCAAGCCAAACACCAAATTGATGTATGAAACCCCCTTGTTTGTGGACAAGGGACTTGTCTCCACATAAAGATTTAATTACCAAGGTTTGTAGAGGTGTATATACTCCACCCCCTTCATGATTTGAACTTGTGACCTCTCTGGAGGAAACACATGTTCTTAATCATTAACCTCACTCAAGCTATATAAATTAAAATTTAAAAAATAAAATATATGTCTGTGTGTGTTAAATTTAAAATGAATTTAAAATAATTTAAATTTTTAGATATTGTCTCCACACACACAAATATATTTATTGCCCTAGATGCTAATGTCAAATTACGCAAAAATAAAATTAAAATAACAAAAATTAAATTAAAACTAAAGACCTTATGTTATAATGTCAAAAACATTTTGATTACTAACATTTTTAGATTCCAGATTTTGACAGCTCATAGTTTTTCCCATGATTTTCTGCTCTAATGTAAATTATTTAAAAACATAATTTTTTTCTTTTTTCCCAATAAAAAGATTTGGTTGAGCAGAAGTCAATCAATATGAGAAACCCTAATTTGCCTAGCCTTGTTGTCACTTCTATTTCCTATGAAATCTGGACCATTGAAACCGGGTTAAATGAGTTATTCTTCACCCCATATCTAATATAGAAAATTTTTCCAATGATTAAATTTTATAGCAGTAGTCTAAAAAACCCACAAAATAACCTAGAAATTCTGATAAGATTATGAAAAATTCCGGCAAAGATTTTTGAAAATCTGGGTTACAATCGTTAAACTTCAGTATTTTGGGTGCCGTAAAAGTTTTTGATGATGCTGAATCCATTTCCACCATAAAAAAATGCAATCCAAACACTCCAACTACCTGATTTTTTGAATTTTTTTTTACCGGATTCCAGCGAAAAACTACTGTCCAAAATATCCCATTACATTAATGGACCACTCCCAAATTATTCTGTTGGATCAATGAACCACACTCCCTATTAAAATATGTCATTAACATTTCAAGATCAAATAATGCAATAATGCACTGGAATATGCTCTCTACCAGCAAGATCGTGAGAATAGTGTTACTCCTTGCATCAAATGTCCTCGCTTCAGAACAAGAGTTTGGCATGCAATCAATGCCATGAATCTTTTACCCTACGAGTGCTATACAGTAATTTGAAGTTCAAAGTTTCTTACTTTTCTACGTCTGGTGATTTAGTTATTTTATTTTGTCAATGCTCATGAGAATTTTTGGTAACAATTATTATCTTAATTGCGAAAAGAATTTATGTATTTCATTGGTTTAGTCTGCTAAAATTACTTAACATTTGAAAAGTGTAATTGAAAAATGCTAAAAAAAAATATTAAACAGTTATACATCTGAAATTTAAAAAATATTTGATTATAATTAATATATGTAAATTATTATTATTTATTTAAAAGATAAAGAAAAATGTTTTATTATGAAATTTTGCTGTATTCTTTGTTCAAATTATATTAGTTTATTAATTTTGAAAAATATGTTATTAATTGAGAAATATGTTATTAGTTGAAAACTAATTGTAAACTCAATATTTATATATCTAAGACTCTATTCGTGATGTTTTTAATGTTACATTTTTACTTTTTTGAAAAATTGGTGATGTGTGCATCTTTATGTCAGAAGTAATTAAATATTTTTTTAATGTAAATGGACATTTTTACCATTTTCAAAGATTCATAATGAGGATTAATTATGTACATTTGTAACAAATGATTTCGTTATTAGTTAAGTATTTAAAATATTTTTTTAGATGACTTATATATATTTAAAAATACTAGTTATATAATGTCCAGTTTTAATATGATAAGTTGTATCCATACATATGCATGTTTCAGATATTTATATATTTCTTGCCATTTCATTCGTGTAAATAAAACACAAACCGATTTTACTTACAAAACTGACTATTCCCCAAAATAGATTTGATTTACAAAAATGACTAATTCCTAGCAAAAGTTGATGATCGTTATCTTACCACAAAGTCATAAATCAAAATTTATATCTTGGCCGAATACTTGAAGGACTTTCTAAAAAGAGGAAAGTTCAGTAAAAATTGGACTTGGAGTCCTGGCCTCTGGTTATTTTCCCTGAAAAACATATATATATATATATATATATATATATATATATATATATAATAAGAGTGGATCTATAAAGCATCCAAAAGGATCAAAACTCTCAACTTGGAGTCCTTGCCTCCTGTTACTTTCCCTGAAAAACATCCATATATATATATATATATATTATAAGAGTGGATCTATTAAGCATCCAGAAGGATCAAAACTCTCAACATGCAAACATTTCCTTAAGTTTTGATGTCTCTCCACGCTTGATAAATCTGGAATTAAGATGGATCTAGACTAATTTATTTATTTATTACTTTGTTTTTAATTTCAACTTAACATTACATAATGGACAACATCTTCACCATAATTAATTATAAAGCCCATTGCAATTTTGAATGCAATAATTATTAGTGTAAGTTTAAATTGATGATTTTTTTTCAATTGAAAAAAGTTAAATATTTTGTAATGTTGGTTTTTTTTATTATCAAAATTTGAATTTTTTTGGTTAAAACTATAATTTTAGATTATTGAAATTGTTACTTTGAATATATAAATGAATTCAACACCCTCATATATCTTTATTTTACATTCTTAAATGTTAATATATACAGTTCCATTAACTTATTATACTAGTATATTGTAAGTCAAAATGTTCTGAGTCTTAATTATTTTATTTTATTTTCAATTGAAGAAATTTTCGCTGAAGCCCTCTCTAAGGCATACATAGTACTACCCGATATTGGACCCCAAGACTTGTGTGAACCAAACCTCCATACATAACTATTGGACCATATTCACTCTTTTTTTTTTAAATCATTCTTAATTCTCTTGAATTAAAAACCTTATCTTGAAAAAGAGAATAATTGGGGTTGTACAGATTCTGACAGTATGATCCAGATGGGTTCCCGAACTCGAGTTTGTCTTTTGTCAAATCGCTGAGTTAAAGCAGTTCAAAAAAGTAATATCAAACGACCTAAGAAGTATGAGTTCGTGTGTGCGCGCGAAGGGCCAGGTAGAAACAGTTGCCCGAATCGTAATTACATATATATATATATAAACGGAAGTCGTCCCAACACCATAGAGATCCAAGCCCTCATGACCACTTGGATCAGCGATGTAAGAGTGAACTAAGAAAAGGACAAATGGATAATCGTGAAATGAATAGCGAAGTATTTCACGAGGAAGACCGAGGAACTCTAGTTAGGGAGGAGCAGTAATGTTTCTTTAATCTTAATATGGACAAATGTATTATCGATATGCGGTGTTCGATGGCGTTTTCTTGAGGGTTTATGGAAGAAATGTATTTACAATAGTAGAATATATTTGGTTTTAGTTGACTTAACCACCATCATCATTATTATCATATATTTGAAATCTATTATATATAAGGATGAAAGTTTTAGCTTTCAAATTAAATATTTATAATGTTATTCATACGGGTTTCTTAAAAACAAAAAAATGTTTTTTTTTTAATAACAAATTGTCATTATAAACTAATTATTCCAAAAATAAAATTAAATATATAGAATTTTTCATAATTAATATTTCATTTCCATTCATTATCATATTTATTTTCAACAATAAATATTATAAACCTATAATCATTACTTGGTTACTTTCTATTAAGTGTTGTATTCTTTCTAATAACAATGTTTTTTTTAATAACAAAAGAGGCATAGTATATTATTATTATTATTATTAGTATACATGCATAGTGTATTATAATGGTGTAGTCTAACGTATAGACACAATACTATTTTTTTACCGAGAATCCACCAAAATCCTAAAATGCAATTTCAAGATTTTTAGTTGTTTAAAGTACATTTTTGAATGCATAAATGGATTCAATAACCTTGAAAATCTCAGGAGCACTCTAATTATGCAGATTAAACAATTTAAACTCAAAGTCGGATTCTGATTAAAATCAACTAGAAAAATTATCTTGAAAAAGGCCATTTCATTTATAAGTTAGACTACCCCTATTATAATCAATTTGTATAAAAATGATTTGACTCTTAATTAATTTTAAAAATTTTAAAAATTATTTGCAAAATTTATTAAAGTTTAGGTCAAATTAAATATTAAATTTATTTTTTTGGAAATTGAAAATTATTTTTAATCGCTAAGTCTCCTTATAAAATTCCAAAAATAATATTTTTTTTCAATTCATTAGCATACTTTTTTTTTTTGTAAGCTTAGGTGGTACCTTCTATTTTCTATTTATAAAATCGGGCAAAAGATACAAAACTAGACCTCAACCTGCCCTCATGAAACCAGGTATTTTGGCCATCGGAGTTCAAAATAAGTCAACCAGAACATAAAAAGTCTTAACAACCTGTACCATATCTGTCGGTACTGGATATCCAAGTCTAAAGACCATATCATATACAAAAAGGATGCATCATAAGAACATTATACAAAAGGATGCAACATAAGAGCAATAAAGTCTTAATCCTCCTCGAATTCAACAGGCGCTGGATCTTTGGCTGAAGCTCCTGGTAATTCTACTAAAACCTGTTGCATTGCCTTAATTTCCTTCTCCAATCTTCCAAGCCTCGAATATTGATGCAACTGACGTAAATTAATTTCCTGAATATTCCTATTGATATCATCCAGGGTCGATTCTAACTTTGTTTCTACTATAGACATAACAGCCTTGGCTAACAAGCATTTAATTAACCAATAGGTTCGTACAAATTGTTGAAACAAAGAAGTTCGACCCCGGGTGTGCCCAGGGTCTGGATAACAGTCTGCATATCCTCTAAAGCCATGTCATCCTCCAAATCTATGCTATCAAGAATCTCTGATTCCCATCCGTAAATTCGGCCACAAACTGAATTAGGGATGTCAGTCATGAAAGTTTGAACCAGTGGCTCAAGGTGTTGTTGCACCGACTTCCTTCCTCTTTTCTGGTGCGTTTCAGGAGAGGGTTGCTTGCCTTTTCCCCTAGTAGTATTTCTGCCTCATTTAACCATTTTAGAGAAACCTGAGAAATCACGGCTAAGATTTCTCCGTCACCCTGAAACTCTTCCGGCCAGATCTGATACATACACTATCAACCTCGAGAGCCAAATTCAGAGTGAAACAATAGACAATGAAATAGAAAACACCCTTACCTGCCTTTACCCCGCACTGATGGCACTTTTTTCAAAACCTGACTGACAGCCTGGCTAGCTGATCCATCTGGAGCCTCTGGTAAGTGCGGTTCATTTATGATGGTGGGTGACGGACATCCCATCGACCATTACCTACCGGCGGTTGCATGCGGCCACCACGTGGTAGGCGTACTCCACCCATGTAATCACGGTCAAGCTCATCACCGTTGTTAGGCTCGGTCCTATGACTTTCACACCCCGATCGGCGAGTATTGTTACCGTGAGTACCCAGGTGCAAATCCTCTGTTAGGATATTCTAGAGATCAGGCATTGACTGCACCATCTCTCGTTGCCATGGTTGACCCAAATAACCGTCCACATTTCGACATGCCCAGTTCGCGAGATAATCGGCCGCCTTGTTTCCTTGCCATCTCACATGCACAGGTATGACATAATCGATTTGCTTAAGTTTTTGTTGAATTTCATGTATCAGTCTTGTTGTCTGCCAACTCTTAGTGATCGATTCCCTATTCGTTCCTTGTAGGATTTTTTTAATAATACGGTAGCCATTGCAGAATCACCTTCAATTTCCAGCCTGTTATAGTGCTCCCGCTTAGCAATTACTAGTCCTAGTTTCACCGCTGCTAGTTCAGCTTCATTATTTGTAGAGTACCCTAAGTCAATAGCATAAATCCTGAGAGTTGTCCCTGCACAGTCTCGGAATAATCCTCCAGCACCTGCCTATCCAGGATTCCCTTTGGACGCTCCATCATAATTCAGTTTTAGAAAGCCTAATTATGGTCTATCAAAAGTATTTCTCACCTGATAAGGTAACGGAATTTGTTTCTAGGATGTAGTTGAAACCATTTCTTCTTTCAAATTTAACTGTTGAAGAATTCGACCTCCCTGACCTTGAACCACCCAATCTTCATGATCCCATTTTTCAGCCAGAATTGTTTCTCGAATTCCCTGTTTAGTGATGTTCCATATGTCTTCATTATTAAGTTTGCAATCTTGAAAGATCCTTCTATTTCTTTCTTTCCATTGTGACCAGAGTAGAAATCCTACTGCAAGCGACCATGCTCTGTTCACCACAGAGCTTTTGTATCCACCTTTTCTCCAGTTTTTAATTGTTTTGCGCAAACTATTATTATTTTGATCAGTTTGTTGGAATAATCTGTGAAGGTTTAGCCACATCTGATCCACCACTACACAATTGTTTAATAGATGTTCCATTGTTTCTTCATATGCTTCACACATTACACACTTAGACGGCCCATTCATTCCCCTTTTTTGGAGTTGGTCCCATGTGAGGATCCTCCCATGCCCCACCAGCCACAAGAAGTGCTCTATTTTCGGCTAGTGCTTCGTGGACCAAATCTTCTCCGACAACCGATTTTCCAGAAGGTCAAGTTGTTGTGCTTGCAGTTGATAGGCTTCCTAAATCTAGAACATACCCCTCAGCCTGTAACTCCATCTAAGAATATCAGTACCCTCTTGTATGGGAATCTTCCTAGTCTGAAGTTCTTTTGCAAAATTTTCCCACTGCTGTGTTTCTAGAGCCTAATGCCATTGACACTTTTGTTTCCATCTCCTCCATAATAAGTCATTCTGGTCATCCCAGTAGTATTGAACTTCCTTACTTCGATAGTTTCATGTAAATAGGAAAATTTCCGCCAAATCTAGTCTTGTAAACAGCTTCTCCCTTTGTTGCCATGAGTCCTCCCAAAAGCCTGCATAATTACCATCTCTAACCTCCAAGAAACTATGAACTCTTATCAAATTTCTGTTGGCAGATGCTAAGTTCCATATCCCCGAACCTTTTTTAATATTAAGGCAGTTAAGCCGCTCTTTGACCATTTGAGGCATATGGTATTTCCTTGCCTAGATGGTCTGCCATAACGCTACTCCTCCTTGTAGCCACCTCCACCATAACTTGGCCCCCATGACCTGGTTAAGAATATAAGGATCCCTAAGGCCTAGCCCCCCTTTAGGCTTAGGTAAGGTAAGTTTATCCCAGGAGAGAAGGGACCATTTTCTCTTTTCCTGGGCACCTTGCCATAAGAATTTCTTAAACATACTGACTATATCATCACAGGTTTTTTTTGGACAAGCCATACCTGACAATTGATAAAAAGGGAGGGCTTGAAGTACAGATCTAAGAAGGATAACTCGACTAGGTAAGTTTAAGGCTCTAAAGGACCAGTTGAGCATCCGTTTCTGAATTCTATTTAAAAGAGCTTTCCAACTACTAGTTTTGACCGCATTTTCAGACAAAGGCATCCCAAGATATTTGGATGGGAGTACTCCCATATGAAAACCAAGAGTTCTAGTAAGAAAACGTTTAGAATGAGGGGTCATGTTAAAAAAGAAAACATTTGATTTACCTTTGGGCGGAAACGTGAAGCTCAGTTACACTTTTGTGAGAATCGGGTGAAGAAAATTTTTTTCGGCAATAGTTCAGCCGAACTTTTGAGTCCGTTTAGATTGACGGCACAGTGACGGCGCAGCAAACAGAATTTTTGCCGGAGGTTTGGAAAACCGGCAATAGGAGTTCGGCTGAACTTATTTAAAAGTTCGGCCGAACTATGGTTTTATAAATAAATCGCCCGCGAATGGAGAAAGGTTACTGTTTCCATTGTTGCCGCGCGATTTCGTCTGTTGCTGATTACCGCGCGATTTCGTCTGCTCTGTTGCTGTTGGTCGTCCGACATTGCCGCGTTGGTCGAGTTGCTGCTGGGCGTCCGACATTGCCGCGTTGGTCGAGTTGCTGCTGGTCGTCCGCCATCATTGTTGCCGAGTATGGACTGTTTTATCTCCTTTAATGTAAAACAGAGTGTTTTCTGTTTGTGAAAAAAAAAATTCAGAAGAAGTTGACTATGCGTAAATATAATATCGTTGTTGCCGGGTATGGACTGTTTTATCTCCTTTAAAACAGAGTTTTTTCTCTTTGTGAAAAAAAAATTCAGAAGAAGTTGTCTATGCGTAAATATAATATAATTTGTGTTAGGATGGATTGTTGGAAAAGGGAGAAAAATATAATTTGTGCAGATAAGTTTGTTGTTGCATAACTCCACACCTTTCAGGGAAAAAATGCTTATCAAATGTTGCATATTTTAATAATATTACCCAATCCTTTACTCTATTATTAGTGTATGTTTTTTTTTTTTTTTTCGACTTTAACAGTTAAATTGATTAAAAGAGGCAAAACAGCTGCCGCGTACTTGAAAAATACAAGGAATTCGCCCTGAAATTCGCGGCAAAACAGCTGCCGCGTACTCTGTTTGACCCTGAAATTCGCAGCAAAACAGCTGCCGCATACTCTGTTTGACCCTGAAATTCGCGGCAAAACAGCTGCCGCGTACTCTGTTTGACCCTGAAATTCCTGCAAAACAGCTGCCGCGTACTCTGTTTGACCCTGAAAAGAAAACACTAGTTTGTATCATGGATAGGTAATTCACGTTGGTTGAGTCCATTCATTAAAAAACACTCTAGCCGCGTACTCTGTTTGACCCTGAAATATAAGACATATTTCGTTAGGAAATGAAATTAGTATCAAATCAACTAATTCATTGAAAGATAGAAAAGCTATATGTTTTCCTTTATCTATTATGACAATAATGTTCTAAAGATTGAGTATGATAGATTAGCAAACTATGGTGACCTAAAGCTAAAGCTCTTATTAATTGTCATAGAAATGTGTAAAGACTTTTCTTTAAATTAAAGGGTAGCATCAATTTTATATTGATTATGATACAAAATATTCCTTTGTTTTTAATTATTTGAAAGAGATACAAATCTCTTTATGTATTTAATGCAACAATAATGTGATACATTCAATTATAGATGTACAAAGGACATTAAAATACAAAAAATTTAAAGATTAGGATAAAAAAAAATTATAATCATTAAAACATTTCGAAAACAGTAGTCATTGGTGGATCTAATATGGTATATTTTCTTGCAATTAACAACAAAGATTTATGTACAAGGAAGGAAAGGGAAATAAGACTTAAATTGCTTCATGGTTTAGTTACACAACCACCACTTTGTTACAATAAACTAAGATGTTGAAGAACTTTGGCCTTCATAAATGTTGTTGAGAGTAGTACTTGTACTTCCCAACAAATGTGTTATATTTGATTGGAATTTTGGAATAGAAGTAGCACCCAAAAAACCATCTTTGATGTTTTGTAGTATGCCCAAAATGACCATCATAGTAGGTTGTCCTTGAGGAGATTCATTTGTGCAAAGCAATCCCACATTTATTAATGAACTTAGACAATTGAGATTCTTATATTCTTCAGTGTAGCTACTAGTCCTCCTTAATAGGCCCATGTCCACCAGAGCTCATGCTATCCCAGAAAGGTCTATGCGAGGTTTTTTAACAGCGTGGGAAGCCATTGCTTTTGGGCTTGAAAAGTGCAATTTCCTGCCGAGAAGAATTCAAACTGAAAACACATTTTGGTATATTATGCCATCAAACTGAAAACACATCATTTTTCTCCTTCAAAGAAAAAAAAACACACATGTCTTGGTATATTATGCCATCAAACTGAAAACACATCATTTTTCTCCTTCAAAGAAAAAAAATTAAATTTCAATAGGCTTTAGGAAATTTAATTTCAAGTCATTTAATTTCACTAGATTAGAATTTCTTTCAAATTCAAGAGCTTAGAATTTCTTTCAAGTTCAATAGATCAAATATTTTCACAATGAACATTAGGAAAAGACAATATTCATTGCAGTTGGTAATATAGTCAACTAGTAGACTATTCAATTATTAACAAAGTTGATGAAAGAATGCAAGGAATTTAAGGTTGCATTTCAATTTTGAAAATTTTCTACAATAATTTTTGTGGGATAATTTGTTATACAATATCATTTTCATAGTTTACTTTTATTTTTATTTTTATAATAAAAATGCTCATACCTGTAATTTCAATTATATGGTTGGTTGTATTTCACAAATTAATTTTGATTATATATTTGGTTATATTTTCCAAGTATATTTATTCTTGTTGGACTAAGTATTTTTAGGATCACACACACACACACACATGTTAATGCAAGTTTCCATAGTTATTTATAATTTTTATTTTAGAAAGAACCTTCAACCAAAAATACCCCTAAGGTTAGTCCCCTGTGTGCCCTTTGAGACACATTAGGTCATCCCACGAATTCATGCCCCATGCTTCATGAGTTGAAGGGTATCCTTCATACCCCTTAAGCACCCCCATTTCTCCCCACTCCATCATGTGATGTTGCCACCTCATCACGTAATAAGGGTTTAAGAACCAACGATCTCTTGTCTATTTATGTGAAACACAAACATTATACACAACATTGTGTCAATCTCCGACGATATGAAGATGTGTTGGTCACCATACATCATGCCTCAATAGTAGCACCACCACTTACACCAACCTCATATGTTGATGATTCCTCTTCCACCATTTATTATGTCATGAACTCGGTTAATTAGTATATGGCATGCCCTTGAGTGCTCTATGTTAAAGACACTCATCTCATCTATATGTGTCCTTTACTCATCAAATACCATCATCACTGCATGCATCAAGTGACATATCCCCCTTATCAAGATCCCAATCCGTCTAATTTTGGATGCTCCTCATACACTAAGTACCTTGACCATATCAATGGAGTACCCAACTCCTAGCATGGTTCCCACCACACCAACACAACTATTGGAGATTCAAACGACCTCAGCACTTAGAAAATGATAAGAAATCATTTCACCCCCTTGTACTAACAATACATAGAAAGAATAACATAATTAATAGAAGAGATAAAAATATGAATTAGAGAAAGGGATGGATCACATATTAAAGGAAATGTAAGCCAACCTAGGAAGAAACCAACTCTTCGCTCCCACTTCAAATAATTTTAAAGAGTAAACAATGAAAACAACAAATTGATCTATGTCCCAGATGTACAACATTCAACCATACCTATATAAAGAGTGTACAATGAAATTAATGTTGGTTTACTTCAACACTTGGAAAATATCTTGTTTCTATCCCATTTGTGGAAGTTATGCAAATATGAAATAAAGATACTAGGTTAGGAAGTTATTAAAATTTGATGAAGTAGATGACCCTACTTTTGAGGATTATCCTATAGAGTTATAAAAGATGAACCAAGGGAATAAAAATGTAAGTCAAACATTTTCATATATTCCTACTAATAAATAAAATATTATTACACAACTATATGCTAGATTTAGGAGAAACAACTGATGTAATTCCTTTGAAAGTGATGAAATAATTAGGCCTTACAACAACTAGGGCATATAGAAATGTATGTGCTATGGATCCTATGAAAATCGGGATGGGTAGAGTAATAAATACACATGTTTTGAAATTTTTTGAGGAGTAACTCAAAGCATGCATATATACAAAATGAGGTGGCTACTTTCTTCATATTCCATGAGGGACTATTGTTCTTCCTAAATACTATTCATTTCATGTACCTCTGAATTATTTCTAGTGAAATTAAATGACTTGAAATTAAATTTCCTAAAGCCTATTTAAATTTCTCCTTCAAAATAAGGATGCACTCCCATTTGATTCTCACGGATAGGTTGTAATCATGAGGCTCTCGCTCAAGAGTGGACCTTCGCAAAATCTTGTGACGTCTTGTCACAAACAAAACCATCAAACTAAAAACACATCATTTTTCTCCTTCAAAGAAAAAAAAATTCACATCATGTGAATATGTCCATGTACTCTTACATATTGGTGTACAAAACCATCAACCAAACAAAAGTTGACAAAACATGCCTTTTCAAACAACTGACTCATAAGTCAAATAATAGAGCTCATGTACAAATTTCCATATTTGTTGCATTTAAGTGTGTCTAACATAACTCTACTTTCAACATCTTTCTTCATGCAACATGCACCATACTTTGAATTTGCAAAGCCCTGAATTCTCCACCCCCCATTAAAATGACCCTACAAGTTGATTCTTTCAGTTTTTTCACTCTATAAGCATCAACGTACGATTATGCATGATGGAGAATCTCTAGCGCTTTCCCTTGTTAATATATTTAACAAGGGAAAGCGCTAGATATTCTCCATCATGCATAATCGTACGTTGGATTTGGTGATAATTGTCTCCATATTTTGGCTTTTTGACCCGCAAAACATAATTATTTTAGAAGGGAGGGAAGGAGGGATGATACATTGACTTGCTTGATGACCTGTCTATGAAGATTAACTACCTCAAGAACTATTTTTTTGCGTAGGGAAAGAGACACATTCCCATGTCTGAGCATGAAAACGTTCTTTGATATTGTTAATGCCTCTAGTGTTTGCTTCTACAAGTTCTATAGGCAGAGTCTGTAAAGGGCCAGGTAGCCTCTGGATCTCATCTTTTATGAAAGGTGACATATCTAGTAAATGCCCCTGCAGTCAATCTCTGGAATGGATCTAAATAGAAGTTCTTCATTTTAATATTCGTAAAACACAACAACTTTAAAGTAAACTATGTACATGTTCCATTCATCATGAACACAAACCTCACAAGCCTCCTTGGCTTTGGAGCATTTTCCATGTTTTCCATAACCAAGACCCAAATAATTAGGCCCTTCTTAAAGAACATTTGGCTCAACTATGCCTTGTACATGCTTGCCTTTAAACCCTTTACTTTCATAGCACATTTTCATCAAAAATTTGGACCTTGTTCCTCTAATGTCTCTAATGTCTCTCAAAAGCACCTACACATTCATTTTCAGAGGAAATTGAAGGTACTCTAATGTCTCTAATGTCTCTCAAAAGCACGTACACATTCATTTTCAGAGGAAATTGAAGGTAGAAACCAATAGCTAATTCTTCTAACTAACCTTGAATAAAATGAGCTAAATTGTACTTTGATACGAACTTGATTTAAATTGTCCACCCCACATTAGGCACCAATGATTATAACCTTTAATGGGCTAGCACTAGTTTGTAATCACCATCTCAAAATGGCCTAGTAGATGAAAAATTATCATGATTGTAATCATCGTTTCACACCATCTACATATGACCCTTCTACACATTATATGATTGAATTTATGGTAGGTCATCCCTTCTATCTAGACCATGATTGATTGTGACATTAGGTGAATAAAGGAAATTTGATAAGGAAAGGATCAGTATAAGTTTGTCCTCCTCCACGCACTCCATATCCAGTGATTGCCTATTTTTTCTCTTCCAACATTTTATTTTGGAAATTCATTTTGGTAGTTAATTCTTCTAATAGTCACAACACACCTGGAAGTCAAAGAAATTGTTATATATATACACTACTAAACTCAATTAACATTGTTTGTTATTGGACTTTACAATAACAAACAACGTAGAGTTCATTAATGTAGTAGTGTATATGATAAATTTTATATGTATAGTGGTGTGGCTATCGATAAAATTAGCTGCTAATGAATTTCGAGAATAGAAAGTTGGAAGTGGAAAATTGAGAAATCACTAGCTATGGGGCGGATGGAGTTAGACAAGCTAGAAACTATCTTCTGCTTATAAATTGTATTTTATTCACCTGTTGTCACAATCATTCATGGGATAGGTAGAGAGGATGACATTTCAAAAATTCATGCATATAATATGTAGAAGGGGTCATGTATAAGATGGTGTGAAGTGATGATGATTGACATGGTAAATTTTCATCTGCCAAGTCATTTTTAGATGATGATGACAAACCAATATTAGCCATTTTAAGGTTATAATCATTAACAAGAAATATGGGGAAGGAAATTCAAAGTGTCAAATTCTAAGGAACAAGCCATATTTGCTTCTCAAAAACTTTATTTGATATATTCTTAAAAAACCAAGTACAAATTTTAGTAATCCTAGAATCATGCTTTGCATAAGGTAAAATTGGGGAACTCATGACTTGTACTATAGATAAAAAAAACATTTACACTTACCAAAAAATATATGATAAAAATTGACAAACTACATAAGCTTAATCTCAAGGGGATATAATCATTCTTGTCTTCCATATAGATAATGAAAATGATTGTTCTAAGTCTCATGTTGCTTCTCATGTTATTTTATAAACCTTCTATTGTTCTAAGAAATATAGAACATACTGGATTTAACAGCCCCAAACTGGATTTTACTTTGAGGTATTGATTTTTTGAAATCTATTTTGTGAATGTCGGCCAATAGATATATATCATGGAGGATGAAAGACGAAGATCAGCCGAATCCCATATGGAGGCTTAGGGATTGGAGGATGTTCACGGTATTTAAATATAATCTTAAATCTCCATACATGTGTGTACATATGGAAGTGATTTTTTTATTAACTTTGTGAGTGAAATTAGTTGTTAATAAGTTTCATAGTTTAATTTTTAGGAGGCAAGAGGAGAAGGCTTTCTACTCCATCCATGGAGCGTGGCCAAGGTTCAATCGGTCGAGGTAGCAGGGTGCGGGAAGGGGGTGATATTTATTCCCCCGAAGGCCAGCAATCAACGGCTGTTGGTTCTCAACAGGGTCACTGTGGGTCTGGTTCTCAGCAGCATCATTCTGGGGTTGGTTCTCAGCAGGGTCAAGTTGGAGATGATGTTAACCAACAACATCAAGGTTGCCATCAATTTCAATATTTTTCATTAAATTTGTACGACTTTTTTTACACGTGTTTTTTCTAATATACAAAATTTTATATATATTGATGCAGAGGCTGAAAATGTTAGAGCCAGTGGTCAAAAAAGACGCAGGGCAGTGCGCTACATTGAAGAAGAAGGCTGTCAACCTAGCACAACTTATCCGGCTGAGATTACTGATATACCATGGGAAACGAACATGGCGGAATGCACCTTACAAAGGTGTCAAAGCCTTTATGCAAAATTTCAAAGAGATCTCCAGGATTTGTCTCTACCTGCTGAGAGTAGACAAAGCCTAGAAATAGTTACACATTCATTGAGTGAAATGGTAAAAGTGTACAAAGATTTGGGGCCAACCACTGATTCGTTTGTAGAAGTGATGAGAAAGAGAAGAGAAATAGTGATAGGTCCCGATAAATGGCAGGACATAAAAAAGAAAGTTTCAAGAGCGCAGTCTAAGTCAATGTTTAATTATAAGGAAGGGCCAAAAAGAAAGATGTTGAAGGTGCAGTATTTCAAGCACCCAGACAAAGCAAAATATTTGTATAGTCGACATCTTGCGGCCTTTGGAAGGCTTCCATGGAACGATGAGGTTCCTCTTTATTTTGCACAAATTTATTATGCAGAATTTTTTTTGGATATGAAACCAGACTACAATGACCTTCCTTCAGAATTTTTTGGCCCGGGGAGAGGTCGATTATATCAACGTAAGGGCGCTAAGCGAGATGTGGAGTTGCCTCGCCCTGAGCCGCCATTGGTGAGTCGACCGTCTCGAGTCGAAACCTTGCGATCAGAGATGGATGCGACTTCTCAATTAAGTCGTGAAGCAAGAGATGTTATGATCGAAAATGTTCATAGCGGATTGAGTGGAGTCGATCTTGGCTTAAATCGACAAAGAGCACGTGAATATGCACGTGCCAATTTTGTTTATCATACAGATGAGGAGATTTACAACATGAATGTTGAAGATCTCCGAACATACGTAATAAATTGTCGCAATGGTCTGCAAGACCTAATTTTTCGTGAGGAAGAGGGCACCGGAACGGTATGTGTTAGTGACCTTAGGGTTTGAAATTATATTTACATATACGTGTGTACAATTTGTAATAAATACATGTGTATGTACACATGTATACATTTATTTGTATGTGTACATTAATCTAACAAAAATGTATGATTATATGTTAAAACACCATTTGCAGTTCTCGGGCATGATGCGTGATGAAAATGTTAATATTACGTTCGGGACCTCTGGCTCAAACGATGCAGCTGGGTCTGGCCATCATGATATGTTGGCACATGTATGTTAGTGTTTTTTAAGTGACTCTAAAATAAATAATTGTTTCCACACATGTACATGTATGTATATATATAATTCGATAAAATGTTTTAACAGGTACCGATTCCGTCTGATGTTTTTGGGATGTCGGTACCTTCTTCTTCTTTAGGAGATATACCTTCTACTTCATTGGGAGATGTACAAGTATGGACAATTTTTCAAAAGTTCAAAATTTATGTTACCTCAAAAAGTTCCATTAAAAATTGAGATATATAGAGAGAGATCTATATTTTGAGTTATTTAAATTTTTTTGAATTTAGGTTCGTATAGAAGATTTTTTTAATCCGAGGACTTTAGCGACGGAGATAGGAACATCCACAGCATTTGAAGAAGTTTTCTTTAGTTCTTTTTTTTTAATATTATTGTTCAAATAAGTTTATATATGTACACGTGCATTTTCATTTGAAAGTTTTTAATTTATATAAATTATTTATGTATATATATATATATATATATATATATATATATATATATTTATATTTAACTGTACATGTATATTGTACAGGTTACCACTGGAGATGTTTCTATGGCAGATCCCGTTCATCAAATGGAGAGGCAACCTTACGAGGTATTGCGTGATTTTTTTGTTATATTTTGTTTTTTACATGAAGTTCTAGATATATATAAATTCTCATTCATTTTTAAAACTTCAAATTTTAATGTTCAAGTACATGTGCATTGTGTATGTAGGTTTCCTATTTGCAGGATAGGGAGCTAACCGAGACCCAGAGGCTAGATCCTTCATTTGATGGACAATATATACAGTAGATTTGATTTTATTTCAAAATTTAGATGGTTTTAAAATTTGTTAAACTTGATACAGTTTGATACTTGAGTGAGATTTACAATTTTTGGACATATTTTATTACAATATGTTTTTGGACATATTTTTGGACATATGTTAAATGTTTTTGTTGGATAACTTTGAATTATAATTGGCATGGCATGTGATATTTAATGTTAAATGTTTTTGTTAGATAGTTGAATTATAATTGGCATGGCATGTGATATTTAATGTTAAATGTTTTTGTTAGATAGTTGAATTATAATTGGCATGGCATTTGAAGTTTTTAAAACTACATGAATGATGGAATGTGAACCTACATTTGCACATGTGGTAAATTGAAATGTTACTTGTAACAAGATAATCCCCATTGATTTCATTACATTATATGTTGATTTCTGATTTGATATAATTGCATACATATGATGGTACATTACTTGTAAAGTCATTGGATTAATAACTTGTTCATTGATTTCAGTGTTCTTTGGATGGGTTTAGTACTTTTGGCATGTGAATGTGAAGTAATGTTGTCATTGAATTACATTTGACATTTGATATTTAATGTTAAATATTTTTGTTGGATAGTTGAATTATAATTGGCATGGCATGTGATATTTATTGTTAAATGTTTTAGTTGGATAGTTGAATTATAATTCTAATGGTATCTGAAGTTTTTAAAACTACATGAATGATAAAATGTGAACCTACATTTGCACGTGGTAAATTGAAATGTTACTTGTAACAAAACAATCCGCATTGATTTCATTATGTAGTATATGTTGATTTCTGATTTGATATAATTGCATGTATGATGGTACATTACTTGTAAAGTCATTGGATTAATAGTGTTCATTGATTTCAGTGTAAGCGCAAAAATTATTGACGATGTAGAATGATTTTTGTGTTATAATAATTAAACCTAATAATATTGGAGAGCAAGAGAGACTTGAGGTATGGTGTTTACTACAAGAGTTTGAGCTAAATATTTAAATGGTTTATCTATCTTTCATAAAATAGTTTAAGATTGATCACAAGAATTAAGAGAATGTCTCGGTCCATCATTGGTATGGTCCATCATTGGTATGGTCCATCATAGAATGATCATCCATGTCAATGACTCTTAAGTCTATCTTTCCAAACCATGACCCTACTCTCACATGTGTGCCTTTCATGACACCAGTCGTGCTGCTTTTATCCTCGAGTTGACTGCCTTGAAAGCACTCAACTCTTTCTCGATGCTAGCCTTCCTCTTTCTAAGAGATGAAGCTGCCTTTCGACTTGGGAAGCTATGGGTAGCCCCGTGTCTATCAAAGCAGAGAACTTTTTCCCATGTACGGTTGTAGACATGAATCTCAAGTCCAAGGAACTTTCATCATCATTCCTCCTCCTTGTCTTGCGCCTTACTTTCGCAATCTTCTTCAACATTTCCTCTTCCAATATGTTTTTCAAACTAGCCCTTGGCTTAACAGTGCTTTTCACATATCTCTTCTCATGAAGCTCCATATAACAATTTGATCCTGGGCTTGCTTGAATTGGTTCAAGCTCTTTCTTTTTCGAATTCTATCTAATTGCTCCAATACGACATATATTGACTCCTTCCAAACGAAGTGCACCAATCCTCTTAGTGTGGTCGTCTTCTTTTCCAAGTGTGCCAACACATGCATTTTCTTTCTTCAAACCAATGGGTTTCGGATCAAGAAAGTCCCTCTTGATCTTATCTTCCATGTTCTTGACTTTACCCTGCAACGTGGTGCTTATTTCCTTCAAGTGAGCCCTTTCCATAAAGAGTTCCTGAAGTCTTTGTTCACCTTGTCGTATCTCCATGTCAAGCTTTTCAATTTCAGCAGTTTGTCTAGAAAGTCCATCCTTGAAATTTCTTGCGTGAAAAACCAAGTAGGTTGAACCAACGTTGGTCTAGTGCATTGGAATTCATTAAAGAATTGGTCATTGGCGCTGCTTCAAGCTAGGAGTGAGCATCGTCACCAACCTACATTGAATATTTTACACTCCCTAGGGTGAATGATACTTTAAATTGATTGACAGTCTAAGACTTTAGAATTTTTCCGAATGCCAAATGATCTTACAAAGTTAGTATTTATAATATTCTAGTAGGTCATTCGGTGACAACTTTTACCGAAAACTTGAAACGACTTTGGCGTGTGATATTTAATTTGTTAAATGTTTTTGTTGCATTGTTGAATTATAATTGGCATGGCTTAACAATGCTTTTCACATATCTCTTCTCCTGAAGCTCCATAGAACAATTCGATCCTGGGTCTGCTTGAATTGGTTCAAGCTCTTTCCTTTTCGAATTCTGTCTAATCGCTCCAATACGACATATATTGACTCCTTCCAAACGAAGTGCACCAATCCTCTTAGTGTGGTCGTCTTAGTGTGGCATGTGATATTTAATTTGTTAAATGTTTTTGTTGGATTGTTGAATTATAATTGGCATGGCATGTGAAGTTTTTAAAACTCGAGTTTTGGATGGTTTCAATCTAAATTTTGCATGTGATATTTAATGAACTTTAAATGTTAAATGTTTTAATGATGCACAATATATAATCAAAAGGGTTTTAAAACTTAAAGTTTTGGATGGTTTCAATTTACAACTTAAAGTTTTGGATGGTTTCAACCTACATTTGCACATATGGTAAATTGAAATTATGTTACTTGTAACAAGAGAATCCTAATTGATTTCATTGTATATGTTGATTTCTAATTTGATATAATTGCATGTATGATGGTACATTACTTGTAAAGACATTGGATTAATAGTGTTCATTGATTTTAGTGTAAGCGCAAAAAATTATTGACAATGTAGAACGATTTTGTGTTATAATAATTAAACCTAATAATATTGGAGAGCAAGAGAGATGAGGTATGGTGTTTACTACAAGAGTTCGAGCAGGTCATTCGGTGACAACTTTTACTGGAAACTTGAAACAAAGAGAATCTATCTTTGGCTAGGACATCATGTAAGATGCTCGACATAAACAGTAAAATTGTACTTAAAAGCCGAGATTCGGGCAAGTGGGGACAACCACTTGTTGTCTCGTCCCTTGGAGGCTAGGCCATATGGGGACCGAATCTGACTTTACAAAATAAAGTGAAATAGTTTGTACCATATGGTCGGAGAACATATACAAAAACAATTAATATACAAGAACAATTAATTTCATTCTAGAATATATATATCCAATACATATTTAACATTTTTAATCAATGCACATGTATAGAAAAACTACTTTCAGTGGATACTAGAGCACGTGCTTGTACCCAAACAATTTGTAACATTTTCAAACCACAAATAACATAAGCAGTTCAATTTTTAGTTGAGTACTGAAAGGTCTAAAAGATAATAAATTGTTGGACACTTCACTCAAAAAAATTCTAATGGAATTCCATCCTCAATAATCCGTTCATGATCGGATTTTGACATTTTCCATTTCTTAATTTTTGATTTTTCTTTGATTGAACTTCTATCAACTTTATGCGTGCTGCACACACCAAGTGACTATATTGACAACTTATGGAATCAGGTTCATAGTCTTCGAAGTAAACAAAGTCTCCACTTTGACGAGTTTGTTTGAAAAAATAACCTTTCAGTATAATAGACCCTTTGTCATACTGAAATCCGTGATCATTATAGTCTTCTAATAATTTCATTTTTTGTTTAGTGCAACGCATCAAATAATACTTCACATTTTCATCGTTGTCAATAGGTGCAATTACCGCAAAAACATCTCCTGCACAATAAAATAAATTTAACATTTAATTATGCATATTTAAATTTAAATTTGTAAATCTTTAAATCATTAAAAAGTAATTCAAATGTTACCTTCTCTAACAAGATCAGAAACTCGATCACCATCGGATGATATTGTAGTTTCATCTGATTCCATTTCTTCAAACATTGCAACAGACATTTTTCCCTTTGTATTTAGCTCTGTGTGTTTCCAATCGTTCACATACATTTTGTTTTCACAGACGTCATTGGATTTTGTGTTGTCTATGCAAACATCACAAAAACAAGAATATTTTCTTTTATCCAATGCAAACACATTTGTGGACAATTTTGTTTGAATTGAATGCAATTTTAGAGTCCCTTTTATTGTTCCAACTTCATTTCCAATTGATCTATTTACGTCTCCGATTCCAATATGCCAGAAAAACCTTTATATGGAAAATTAGAAAAAGAATTTTTAAATATGATATCAAAATACAATTAAAAATAATCATTGCATGATAAATGTACAATGTTTAAAATTAGATTACCAATATAAATTAAATTGAATGTACCTTCGCACTTCTCGTGATGGGTTAATCTCATGGCTTAGAGCATTTTTTCACCATTGAACAACTTATTCAGCGTTCGCAAGTCGGCGTGCAAAGTGGTTCATTTGATATCTTCGAAGTACTCGTTTTATGCATGCTCCTGCACCGTCATGTTCTCCTTTTCCATGGCCAGTCTCAAAGAAATTCCAACAATGTTTAATGGAGGTTTTCTTATGAACACGACACAACCAAAAAAATGATCGTGCAGATTTGAATTGACCTGCGCATCCGTCTGACCATATCCAATGTTCATTGAATGTTATTCAACGATTTTTCAATGAATCATAAATTCTTCCAAAACAATGTTGTACAAAACATGTATCATGTGTACGATCGTCACTGATATAAAAATGATATTCTTTAATGATATGTCGATTTTCACTTGTGCTTTCTATATGATCGACATTTTGTTCAGCATGTCTATATAGAATATGGACGAGCATGGAGACTTGGTCAGAGTGATAGTATTCACTCTGAATTTCTTTTTGTGGAGCAAATGTGTAGTTTTCTGCAAAATCAATCACTAAAAAAATGGTTCCTGGTGGAAAAAATTCACGAGATTTTTTGAATTGCAAGTCTTGCCATCGAGCTCTATGGGAATGCATGGTGTATTTGTAAATTTCTGCTTCAAACTTTCTCAAAAAGTCTATTAGAAAAATTTCGTCTTCTCGTAATTCGATTCTTTTAACACTATGCGCACCTTGAATCGATGTACTGGTATATTCGTATCTCTTCCATTTCACTTTCATGTTGGACAATGATTGATCATTTATATCAATACGATATTTGTTTTGAAATTTAGTCAAATTTCCACAATCATCGCATTTTTTACCACCAACACATTTCTTTTTGTAAAATAGTTCATCGCTTTCTCTTTCATATAGAATTTGAGATATGAATTCACGGATAGTGGAAGGAGGAGGTGAATCCTTCCATAATGTTCTACCGAAATCAAGGAATGTGTCATAATATAACTCAAATTCCACATGATAACGGCAACAACAAGTGTCACGTACGGTGATAGGTTTTACATACCATGGTTTTTGTTGAACAAAAGCACTGAGTGAAACTTGAATTTGACGATTCTCTTCTTTGAACTTGTTGAATAACTCTATTTGAGTGGTTTCCAAGAGGTGTTTTTCATGTTCTTCGTATTGATTTCGTGCTATTCTTCTTCGCATCACATGTCTTGCAGTGGGTGAAACACGCGAATTGTTCTTCCAATATTCATATATTATTTTTTTAACATCTTCTCCAAGTCTATCTTTGTATGGTTGCCTACAAATAGCTCTCCAACAAGAAAGTTCATCATTTACGTCTATTTGCAGTCGAAATTTTCGATGTTTGTGCAGAGATTTTCGCGAGGTTCCCAGTGCTCGTGCCATAGATGTTAGATTCAAACGATTCTCTTGAGTACTTGGTGAAACCATCGCCATTTGTATTCCTCTACGTATATTTGAAACATCTTTATCTCTAGATCTCTTAATTGACTCTATAGCACTACTCATATTTTTTATCACCTCTTCTTTCATTTTTTTATCTTTGGTTGATTTTCGAATACCAAATAGTGTCGTCGCTTCTTTTAATTTCCTTGATGATAGGAGACCTTTCAACATTTGAGCTTGAACTGTC
Source organism: Pinus albicaulis (assembly GCA_034641835.2). NCBI lineage: Eukaryota > Viridiplantae > Streptophyta > Pinopsida > Pinales > Pinaceae > Pinus > Pinus albicaulis. Next base: position 133,466,461 of record CM076574.1, on the reverse strand, counting down.
ACTTGCTCAGTTTTGAAAAACGTTTCCAAAATTTTATCGACACGATATCGTATAATATAGTCAGGTTTTTTATCTCCATATGTGTGAGTGTCGACATTTTTTAACATCTCATTATCGATAGTGATTTCATCTGTACATATTCGAAAAAATAGTACATATTCAATAAATAACTAAATTAATAAATATGTCAATAAATATTAGGAAAATTTTAAATATATCAATAGATCATAATATTTACATTTACATACCCGATTCAATTTCTGCTTGAGGTTGATTTTCTTCTTCAATATTTTTAGGAGTATCTCTGTCTGTTTACATTAAACAAAATATTTTTCAAACTAGTTCATCAAATAAAAATTAAGCTTCACATTCTACATTGGGAAAACTTTAAAATATATCAATAGATCATAATATTTACATTTACATACCTGCTTCAATTTCTTCTTGAGGTTGATTTTCTTCTTCAATATTTTGAGGAATATCTCTGTCTGTTTACATCAAACAAAATATTTTTCAAACTAGTTCATCAAATAAAAATTAAGCGTTACATTTTACATTAGGAAAATTTTAAATATATATCAATAGATCATGTAATATTTACATTTACATACCTGCTTCAATTTATGCTTGAGGTTGATTTTCCTCTTCAATATTTGAGAGAGCTTCTAACTTTCTTTTGCGATATTGTCTCGTCTCTTCTCTACGTTCTTCAGGCTTTCTTTTTCGATCATATTTTCTCACACAAGTTCTTAGATTTCCCATGATAATAGGGTATGAGGTTCAAAAAATTTCCTTTAAAAAATTAGACAATAACTCAATTACAAACAATATCACAAAAGATTTAATTTAAAAAAATCTTTTCTAAAAAATACGTACTCCAATCCAAAACACGTACATACCTCTAAGAAAAATCACACCGCCTCCAAGAAATGTCTTCCAAAAAAATTCTTTAAAAAAATAGAGTATGAGGTTCAAAAAATTTCCTTTAAAAAATTAGACAATAACTCAATTACAAACAATATCACAAAAGATTTAATTTAAAAAAATCTTTTCTAAAAAATACGTAATCCAATCCAAAACACGTACATATCTCTAAGAAAAATCACACCGCCTCCAAGAAATGTCTTCCAAAAAAATTCTTTAAATCTAAAATGTGAAGAAAAATTTTTGAACAAAGAAGCTCAAAAGATTTATTTCAACACAAAACACTTACATACCTCCAAGAAAAATCACGTCGCCTCCAAAAAAATGTCTTCCCAAAAAGTTCTTTAAACTCAAACTTTGAACCTCCAAGAAAAATCACGCCGCCTCCAGAAAATGTCTTCCAAAAAATTTTTGTAAACCCAAACTTTGAAGAAAAGTTTTTGAATTCAAACCAAGTTGTAAAATGAAATGAAGTGCGAAATGTGCGAAAATTGTGAATCATTTCACGGCAATTTATATTGACGCGAAATATGTGTTTTGTAGGGGGCTCCACAAAAATTTCCGGCCGACGGAGAAATGCACAATAGTTCGGCTGAACTTTTGATAAAAAGTTCGGCCGAACTATTGTGCCGTTAGTTTTAGCGGCCTGTAAGCGGAAAACATAGTTCGGCCGAACTTTCACTAATAGTTCGGCCGAACTAACGCGTCACCGATTACGCAGAACCAAGCTCTGAAAACGGTTCTGCAACTTTGGACTGATTAAACTCCATGAAAACTTGTTAATTAACTGTCGGAACCAAGACAAGCATTTTCAGAATTGAATCTACTTTCAGGAAATATAATTTTTATGGAATTTCGTAAACTTTTATTAATTTTAATTATTTTTCTAATAAAATGAGTGCAAACAATTTTTGAGGGTCATCGTGATTCAGTGAAATCAAAATTTTGTATCTCCCAAAATACATTGTAAAAAAATTTTTAAAAATTATGGGGCATTACATTGGTCCGTTGACTGTAATGGGTAGCTTTTAGATTTTTAGTTTATAACTTGTATGTTAAGAAATTTGTTGCCACGCGAAACATATCAAAAATACGCAGTTTTTCGTATTGGACCAGTTCAAAAAATTCTAGTAATTATGATATGCATCCATTGGCTTTGTAAATATGATGAAACCAAAGTAGACTCTGTCTAGATTGTTGTAACACATTTTGTTTTTTCAAAAACACAAATTTTCAATGAATACAACGTTGCCACATAACATGACTTCTTATGAATTCTTTGATTATTAAGAAACACACACTCAAAGAAACGCTAAGTTGACATATCAAATCTACATAAAAAAATTTCAAAAAATAAGTAATAGAAAGCTAACAAAATTTCTCACAACTTTTATTTTTACCGCAAAATGAAATTCTACACAGAAAAATTGTTATAGTTTGCAGAAAGTTGAAGAACCGAAAACAATGAAAAAATTTTCTCAAAAAAGGGCAAAAAGTGTAACCCAGCTTCACATTTTCACCGAAGCCATCATAAAGATGTTTAAGATTTCCAAAATCGATTTACATTCTCTAAGAGTTGCTTGACAAAATAACATAATGTCATCAACAAATTGTTGATGCGACATCGTCAATTGAGGACCCCATAAGTTGAGACCTTTAACCACTCCAGCCTGAACTTTCTATTTGATAAATCTGCCCAATCCCTCAACTGTTAAGATGAAGAGGAACAATTACAAGGGATCACCTTGTCGAAGACCTCTAGAATCTGTAAAGGACCTTGAAGGGGAGCCATTTAATGAAATAGAGAAATGAGAAGAGGTGATTGTTGACATCACCCACTGAACCGACCGATCATCAAAGCCAAAAGACAATAGGATTTGCTTAAGATAATTCTAGTTAAGGCTATCATATGCTTTTTCCAAGTCTAACTTAATCATCATGCCTTTAGCTTTGAGTTGCTGAAGAGAATGAATAGCCTCTTGGGCAATGATAATACCATCTAGAATTTGCCTTCCTTTTACAAACCCAGTTTGTTCAGGTGAGATAAGAGCTGGAAAAATGGGTTTCAAGCGATTCACCATAATCGTGGATAGAATTTTATAAATAACATTACATAATGCAATTGGGCGAAAACCAGAAGGGGTGTCGCATTTATCCATTTTGGGAATCAACGCGAGGAAGGTTGGGTTTAAACCTAGGAATACCTAACGAAGACGGTGGGATTCCTCAGCTATATCGACAATCTCCTTACCCAAAAAATTCCAAGAAGCTTGATAAAATTCTACAGTAAAGCCATCGGGGCCTTGCGCTTTATTTCTTGGCATTTCCTTAACAATTTCTTCAACTTATGTTATAGTAATTTCCCGGAGTAGCGCTAAGTTTTGGTCTCTAGTTACCAACTTAGGGATGACTTCTGTTATACGATCAATAGCAACAGACCTATTCTGATTAGGTTCCATAAGAATACCTAAAAAATGGTTAGCAAGTTCGTTTTCCATATCTTCATGGTCCACCACCCAGTTTCCCTCTGCCATTTTAAGAGAAAAGATCCGATTATGTTGCATGCGCTGAATCATAGCTTTGTGGAAAAGGCTAGTATTTTTCTCTCCTTCCCGAAGCCAGTTGATCTGGGATTTTTGTTTCCATAACATTTTCTCTTGGGCTCTCCTTTCCTCTATTTGACTGAGGATCTACCCCTCTTCTTTAATAAGATCATCTGTCCGGCCTGTTAGAATCATTTGTTGTTGAATTTGGTACATATGTCCTTCAAGTTTATTCTTCTCTTTATGAATATTGTCAAATTGCATTTTATTCCATTTTTTTATTTTATGCTTTAATTCTTTTAATTTCAATTGGAATGTGTGCATACGTTTTCTTCCTGTTAGCCTACTCTCCTCCCACCAAACATGAACTTTTTGTATGAAGGAGATGTCTCTAAGCCAGAATCCTTCAAATCTAGAAGGCCTTTTCTTCTGTTGCTTTTTCACATCCACCTCCAGACGAATGGGCCAGTGATACGAGCCAAGGCAAGGCACAATAGATGCTTCATAAAAGATATCCAAAATCACAAAATCTTCAGACACTAAGAAACAGTCAAGACGAGATGCAATTTGGTGTACTCCCCCTCTTCGATTATTCCAAGTGAATTTTCCATTAGTAATCTGAACATCCACCAGGTGAGTATCTGTTATGAGGTCATTGAAATCCTGCATCTCCTGAAGATATCTACCTGTACCACCTTTTCTTTCATCTATGCTTGCTACCATATTATAATCTCCTCCTGCTATCCAATATTTATCAGGGTTAATGAATTTAAGATTTCTAAAGTCTCTAAGGAAATCTTGCTTATCTCCTGGAATGGTAGGGCCATAAACTGAAGAGACAGAGAACCACTCCTTAGTGCCTACCTGCCGAAACCTACCAGTTATAATTATGGGCAATCCAAACCACCCATTAGCCTCCAACTCTAATGGATTCCATAATATTATCGTACCCCCTGCAGTACCATTAGCGTCAATAGCCATTACTTAATAACATCGTTTCAATCTATCAGCAATTTGCGTTAATCTATCCCCAGATAATTTCGTTTCCTGAAGGAGTATTATGTGGGGTTTTTATTTTTATGATCCGTTCCTGTAGATGTCTCTGTTTTCCTTTACTGTTAAGGCCTCTAATATTCCAGGAGATTATAATCATTAAGATGGTTTTTTTATTCTCTGGAACATCGTTGATATTGGCACGATGTGTCCAGAGTTAACCAACATTTCCCCCTCCAATTGAATTGATTCTTATAAGGTTTTACGCCCTCTTTTCTTTCCAGTTTTCGTCTTCTGATGAAGTTCCTGGCTTGGATTTTTCCCTTCCTGTGATAATGGCAAAGTAGTTACTTCCACTAATTGCTGAGATAACTATTGATTTACTGCTTCCACCTCTTTGCGTGCCTGAATCGTAAGATATTTTTCAAATGTCTCTTTGTATAGTTCTTTTTGATCTTTAGGGATGAATTGATCATCCAGGTTTTTCCATTCTTGCAATAATTGTTTCATGAGTAATTCTTCTTTAGTGAGATCATCCTTCAAAGTGTATATTTTCATCTTAGCCTGTTCTCTATTATCTTGTTTCTCCCCCTGATCCAAGCTTTCTAAAGGGGCTTTCCTTTTAGCTGTTATTGTAGTAGATTGCAGGGGAGGGCGAATTTCCTCAATCGTCGCATCCATATCTTTGTCCTCATGTTCTTGTTCTTGTAATATCTCATACCAATTTTTAGTTTGTCTAGGAGTTCGCTCCTGCACCGGAGGATTTCCCTAGGCCTGTCCCTGTCATTTTTTATTTGTAACTGTCTGGAATCCTTCCTCCTTAGTTTCTTATGTCTTTGCCATTGTTTTTTTTGGAGCCACATCCACCTCATTAAGGGGGCAAGTTTTGTACAGGTGCCCATATTCATGATATCTCTGACACCGAAAGGGAATATGTTCATAATCTAGCAGTTGCTGCCAGATTTCCCCTGCATATTCTAGGTCAATTAATTCTGGATGAGGTTCAGATATATTCATATATACACAAATCCTTGCAAAGGAAGTATAGTGACCCCTTAGGGTCGTTTCGGAAATCTTTACAAACCTTCCAAGCGAGTTCCCTATGCCCTCTAAGATTTCTGGATCCCAGAAGTCCATTGGTAAAGCAAACAGTCACACCCACACTGGGGCAGAAAGAAATTGCTTCTTATTTGGGTTATAACATTCTTCCGAGTGGCGCAAGAAAAGACCCGCATTCTGATAGAAATAGGTTCCCCCTTCAAAAACCCTTTCTTTTTCCATTAAATTTGTAAAAATAACTGTAAAGAAACCCCTGGCACCAAATTTTATATCTAAATGCCCCTTTGGTTGCCATTTTATGTGAATCCACTTAAGAAGATACTTTTCGGTGGGCTAAATTCCTATAAACTTACAAATCAATGCATGATCTTTCATATAACCTCTATACTTATCTAGTTTATTTGGGGGGGAAATGAAACAGGGTTTTTTTGAAGATTTAGGCAAACACTGACCTCTTTGTTGTGCCTGTCATTGTGCCCCCAATACCAGACCAGCACCCACTGCTCTATTTTGGCCACTGCTTTCTCCTGTCATTATGTTTCTGTAGGAGGGGGTCTCCCCCCCCCCAGATGACGTCGCCATAGTCGCACTCAGAACCTGCAAAACCTTCCCTCGCTGCTACTACAGAACAAAACCCTACAGGAAAACTCATTACCGAAACCCTACCATTTTCTTGCAGCATGTAATTAGGGAAATTTATTTTTCCAATTCATTAGCATACTTATATTAACAATAAATATTTATTAACATATAATCATTAGTTTCTTTTTTTCTATTAATTGTTGTATTCTTATAATAAGAATGTTTTTTCTAATATTAATTGTTGTATCCTTATCATATATATATGTGTGTGTGTGTGTGTAGGGATTTTTCATAATTAATATTTTATTTCCATTCATCATCATGCTTATTTTTAACAATAAATATTTATTAACTTATAATCATTCTTTGGGAGTCATCTACGGAGGCGGAGGAATTGCCTAGACGGTCAAAAGTGACTATGGTCCGAATACAGGCAAAAAAAATTCAAAAAATCTCACATTAACAATATTTGAATCATGTTTTTGATGATGGAAATGGATTCAGCACCATTAAAAACCTCTCGGGAACACAAATCTTGAAGTTTGACAGTTGTAACCTGGATTTACAAAAATTATTGCTTGATTTTATCAAAATCTTGCCAGAATTTCCATAATTTTCAGGGCAAAAAAGCCGACTAGACTACGACCATTCTTTGTTTGCTTTCTATTAATGGTTGTATCGTTTCTAATAACAATGTTTTTCACCTTTTTTCCATTAATATATTTTATTAACCATAATATTCTTTTGATAGTTTAATTAGTTAATTGTTGTCGAACCTTTTTTCATAAAATTATGTTATCATGTACCATTAGATTATTAGAAATTTGATTCTCCTTCCACCAAGATTGTGGTACTTAAATCATGCACTTAATATAACTAAGTTATATGATAACATTCACCCCATAATGGTTCTCTACTTTTTATATAAGAACCTTTTTTCATAAAATTATGTTATCATGTACCATTAGATTATTAGAAATTTGATTCTCCTTCCACCAAGATTGTGGTACTTAAATCATGCACTTTATATAACTAAGTTATATGATAACATTCACCCCATAATGGTTCTCTAATTTTTATATAAGAAGCAACGTCGCATATTACACGTCTTTCATATTAATAAGTGTTCATTATAGTTATTACTATTTTGGAACATAAATTTTTAATTAAAGTGATTTTATTATTATTATTATATATATATATATATATATATATATATATATATATATATAAACCATTATTAAAATTTGTATATGTATAATTAAAATAGGTTAAAAAATAAAGCAATAAAATAATTTAATAATATATTTATTTAAATAATGATAAAAATATTAATATATTATAATATGATAAAAAATGAAAATATCTATATATTTTATATTAATTTATTATCCCTGTCATTGGAAGGGTATAATGCATGTGTTTATGCATTGACCATCAATTGTGTTTATGCATTGACCATCAATTATCTCCAATTTGACTTAAAAATCAAATGACCATGTATAATGTTAACCCTATAAAATCAAATTAATTTATTTTCTTCAATTTTTAAATTTTATTTATTTGAACTTTGTTTAGTTTATAGGGCTTCACTCTTATTTTGTAATGATGTGGTGTATTGTCATGGTGTATCGTCATACAATAATAGGGCGTAATTGTAGTACTGAGAATTGTACTACTAGATCGGATGATTTAATAAAAGCCAAACATAATACAGTCAACTGGACTACCTACCACTTATGTACAACCCAGTGACTTAACTTACATGCCACAATATGCACAAAGTAGTCTAACGAAGCACTACATGATCTCAGCAACTAGGGGAGAGGGGTCAGTTATTGGACACCTCGGCAGTGACTGGGTTTGTTGTCGTTTGAGATAATTGAGGTCAATAATTATGCCAAAGCATTCATAATGTTTTGTTGTGTTTTGAAATTTTTGATGACCAATGTATAAGATAACTTATTGAAAACAGTTATTGATTAAAATTTTCAAATAATATCAGAAAATACAAGTAAGGGTTGCTTGTTTATCTCACACGATGATTAAGATTTTGTAAATGGTTAAGTAGATTTATGTAAGAATATATTATTATCAGATATTTAGATTGAATTGTTTAATTAATCATAAGCTTGAAAACCTTTAAACAATGTCTAAAAGTTCAACAAAATACATTTAACATTATCAAGATGCTGACAACTTATAAATGAAAGGGACTTACATCAACAAACTACTTAGTAAATCATTCTTTATATTGATAATAAATTCAGGAGGAATTATAAGATAACTGAAACACAGGTAATCTCACCTGGTTATCTTGATAACAATTAAACATATGAAGCGACAAAATGTAATGAAAACTGGAAAAAATCACAGAGAAACAAAGTTGTATGAAACAAATTCAGAATCCTTCTTCTAATATTAATGATCGAAAAACTTGTACAACTCTGCTTACAAAAATTTGCTTATCCAACGGTGCAACCCTTAATAACTCGAAATGAGAGTTATTTATACTAATTTCTAAAACTGAGAAATATCTTAACTGATTACAATAATAGAATAGAGAAGAATAGAAGAAGGAAACAGATAGATGAAGTGTCTCTGTTTCTATGGAATTTGTTGATGACTTGTCCCCTTTTGGTGGAAGTTGTTGATGACTGGACCCTTGAAAATATGTTGTGCTGACATGTTGTAAAAATCACACTTTTACTCGATGGTCTCACAAAATTTATCCCATTGGTCTTGACTTGGGATTTCTACACTCATCATCTTTCTGAAGATTTCATCTACCTCTGTATATCTGTCGAAAGTAGGCCTCTGAATAAACAAATGTTTGATTTGATGTTGAATGATCAAATCAAACTGCAGAGCTTCTTGGAATTCTTTCCCTGTAACTTTTCCTTTAATACCTACATATTTTGACTTATCTATTGCAATAGTATATAAATTTTTACAGTAATCTTCTAATTTAATCAACTTATCATCTAATCCTACCAATCCTTGTAGTCCTTTATGATTCAAGACATTAAACTTTGTATGAAACCTTTGAACAACCGTATTCAAAGCATCACATTTTGCTTGTTGTTGGTTGATTAAATTTATCTTCTGTAAAACTTTTTTGATCTCCAAAATTGTTGCAGTTATGTTAAGTATGTTGATTTCTTCCAACTCTTCTCTGTTATTTGAGTTCAAAATCTTGATCATGTCAGTGGCTTCACTTGGCTTTTTCTTGAGATGCTCTTTCTACTCTTCTATGGCTACTCTGCACTTGGTGATGAGCTCTTGAGGTTCGAAAATAATCTGTATGGATGGCCATACCGCTGTCATAGACTTGTTGATGCCTTCCAAAATTTTCTGCTTGGCTTTAGCCAATGTTCCTGCCATTAAAGATTCACTCTCTAATTCTTTTACCTTAAGTCCCAACTTGTGAGATTTTTGAATTTCCTCCATGTATAAGGTATCATTTTTCATCTTCTATGATTCTAGAATTTGAAACTTCTGTTGTAACTTCTCATGTGCCTGCTTCTGAATAGCTAAATCCTGTGCCAATTTTGTTGCATCAATTGTTTTCAAAGATGTTGAATGATCTGTACCTACATAAGATGTTTGAGCTACTGTATTAGGATCAGTAGCCACCTGAGTTGTTGATTTCTCTTTCAGTAATTCTTCAATCTGTTCTTCCATCTTTCTGATTTGAATATTTGGATCAATGATCAATTTTAGCATCTCCTCTTTGTTGTATTCATTCTTTGCAATCTCCTTTGCTTGTGGATCTTCAGTTGAGGGTAATTTGAGTTTTTTTCATAGAGCAGAGATGTCTGCATTCTTCTTTTTGATAATTTCCTCAATTGCCTTGCAGTCTTTTGGATCATACACAAATTTCACTACAAGGTCCTCCAAAAACTTCAATCTGTTGTCTTTGGCCAATGAAGACAACTTTTCAATCTTCAGCTGAGATTGAACATTTTATAATGCAATTTTCAGTTTGGAGAGTGGCATGGTTGTTGTTGTCATTGTTGAAAATAACATCTCCCCATAATTTATGTGCATGTCCATCTGATAAATTGGATGGATCTTATTTGCATCAAAAGAGAATACAGTCTTTTTGTACTCAGCATGAGTCTTTGGAAAAGGAACTGTTGCCTGCAAAAAGGTTGTTTGCATTCTTCCTTTCTCACTATCAAAGGCAGTGAGAAGCCTATGCTGGGAAGCTGATGTTTGCTTCCAGAACTTACTATAGACATCAGATTTTAATGCCTCATTCTTATGCTTGATGTCTAAGAATCTGGAGAAAATGTTTTTTTCTTCAAAAGAACTGGCATCTGAATGCTGGATAATCTCTAGAGGTTCTCTAGAAGGTGATGATGATGGAGGAGTCTTAGGAACATTTTTCAATGTAGAAAATTCAGTCTCTCCCAAATCTATAATCTCTAGTTGTTCTCCCTCTGAAAGTAAGGTGGAACCAAGCTTTGGCTTTTTGTGCTGCAAGATAAATTCCTTCATGATTTCTTTGGCATGCAGAGGCTCTTCTCTGACTCTTTTCTATTGCTTACTGTCAGGAACAGGGGTCTGCACTTTAGAGGTTGAAATAACTTGTTCATCTTCCTCCTGGAGAGTGCCTTCAATCCATTCATCCTCATTCATATGTTTCTCTATTTCTGCTCTGGATATATGAGCATATGAAGTTGTCTTGAGTTTGTCTCTCAGAGCATAAATAATCCCATGGGGGTCATAATAACAAGTGAAACTTGGTTGGAAACCCATTTTATTTAGCATTTCATCTACTTCAACACAAGATGCTCTGGTATTGCTGATGAAGGATACAATGCTTGCCTTGAGCTTGAACTGCGCTTTCCTCTTTCCTGAGACAAAATGTAGATTATCCATGTTTATCATTTGTCTGATATATTCTAAGAAAAATACTCTCATAGGAACATATCTTGGAAGCTTATATGGTGGGAATTCACAACCATATACTCTAATTTTTGTGTAGTTTTGGTATAGATACCAATCACTAGTTTTGGCTTATTCACTCAGGTGTAGGTTCCTTTTGATTTCTTCCCTAATTCTGGGTTATGACTGACTAGTAAGTAGTTGCTTCACTAGGTGTATGAAAGAGTCTATGAACTCTACAAAAATAGTTGTTGTTGATGTATCTCTGGCCAACTTTGTCCAGTCAATCACTGATTGATTCACTCCCTGTTCATCCTATTTACTGCAGTGGGTAGGCAGCATCTCTGCCTGTTGAAAAAGAAATATGTGAATAATTACAGAAGTGTAATTAAACACACCTTGTGTTGTAAAATTCATGAATTTCTCATGTATATTTTCATCCAAGAATTGGCTGTAATTATAAATGAAAAATGGTGATTTGTCTTTACTGAAGATGGATAAGAACCCCATGATGGGTTCATCAACTGTTTGATCAGTTGGGTATCCTAACAGGTATGAAAGAAGTGAGATGCAATGTTTAGAGACTTCTAGAAATATTGAGGATGAGTATGGTGGATTTTTCTTGGGCAGTTCTTCATCCTCAGGTAGGATTATCTCAAATATATGGGCTCTTTGACGGAAGGTTAGCTTGTGGTAAATATCCATGAGAGAAACAGGTAAAAAATGGGATAGGGAATCAGATGAAGGAATGAAGAGCATTTGCTTTATGGTCTTTGGGGATATGGTGATCAGAATGTTTCCATTCTGAGCCACCACTGATCTTTTTATGGGATCATACTATTTTTGGCACCAATAAATTAGATCAGGGAAAGAGTGGGTTTGAGGGAAGGCGAATAGGGGCAGCATAGATTCCCAAAACCTGATAGGGTCCTGGTTATCTATGTGTTTTTGTTTCAACCACAAAGTCAAATTCGCAGTGAGAATCTGAGACTTTGAAGAAAGCATCTGCGAGGGGTATGAGATCGAGGTTGAGTTGTGGTGTGGCAACGAGAATTTCTTCTGCAATTGGGTCAGTGACCTATACTTCTTCAAATACTTATTTCTTCGCTTTGCCTTTCGGATTTATCTACTTTTTAGTATTGTCTTTGGGGCCCACGTTAATAGGTGATATCGACTAGGAGAAGGAAATTGAGAGTCAGGTGGTTGTAGGAAGGGTGACAGTGATTACAGAAGTGGGGACAGTGGTCACTGAATGCTGACGTTTTGAAATAGAATGCAGAGATAATGACAATCAGACGAGAAGGTAAAGTGATGAAATGGACTCTGCAAATTATTTTACAGGTTGTGATCTGGGTTAACAGCCTAAAAGGTGACAATAGGAGTTTAATGGCTCGTGACGGGGTTTAATGACTAACGGTGCATCAAACGGCTATGAGACAATCATGTGAACGAAGTACAACGGTTAGGGAGTGGAGCATTGGAGGATAATGGTTAGGTGATGTGGCAGGATGATATTGTATGGATGACCAATGGTTATGGCGCAGAGGAAGTGTCCATTGGCTCGAGGCGCGGGAGGAAACGGTTATGGGAGAAAAAACCTCCAGTGGATTTCACCGGGGGGGTACCTCTCGGTTTGCGGTTTTGGGAAGAAGGGGTGCAAAGTGTTGTGGTGCTTCCATGTTGCAAATGTGGTGGCCATTGAAGCCACACTTCAGACCCCCCACCCCCCTCGCATTAACGAGAAACGGTCGTGGAGGTCACAAAGTGATCCTCCATCGTAGATCTTGGGTGGGTATAAGATCCTTCGTCGAAACTTGCTGGCGCATTATTTATTTTGATTTGACCCTTTTTTCGTGTATTTACTTTAGGATAAAATCAAATAAGCGCTATAAAATCAAATTAATTAATGAAAATACAAACCCCTTTTAAAGAATTTAATCCTCATTAATAAATTTCTAATCTTTTGGTAACTTGGCGCATTTAAACAGGCAGCCATGGTTTTATTTTTAAACACTAAATCATTCACTTTTTATTTTGTTGCTTCCCTAACATTTTTTCTTTTTTCCTTCTTTCTTTAGGGAAATCTATTCTAACATTTTATTCTGACATGGATGCATAAAAACATAGTTTTTCCTAACATTTTTAATTTTTTCTTTTTCATCCATATCCTAACTTAGCATTTTATTTTTCATTTTTTCAACTAACATGCTAACTTATCAAAACCAAAAAATGTTTCAACAGGGCCTCCACATCACGTGAAGTGTCACGCGTGCATACGATAGCACTCCACCTGCTGTGGGTACAGGCAACCTCTCCAGCTAGTCAATGACCTCTCCAGTCGGTCCCTTCCCGTGTTTAACCGAAGGCTTCTCCCACAAGCTCTAATTTTCACTCTGGGGCTGGTCACTGATCGTATGCATGTTCGTTTGTTGCACAATTCCTGCATCGATGCTTGATGCCTCCACCTCCGCCCTCCGCGTGCTCCATCCCGAGTTATGGAGCATCTTCCCTCCTGGTTAGAGCTCCTGTGGTCCTGGTTCGAGTGCGGGGTTTTAACTTCATCGTTATATCTTGGCTCTGTGGTGGTTATACCTTGGCTTTGAGTTGGTTAAACCTTGGATTTGTGGTGGTTATACCTCGGCTCTGTGGTGGTTATATCTCGGCGATGTGTGGTTATACCTCAACTCTTTGGTGGCTATACTTAGCTCTGTGTTGTTTATACTCGACTATGTGGTGGTTATACCTCGGCTCTGTCATGGTTATACTCAGCTTTGTGGTGGTTATACTAGGCTCTGTGGTGGTTATACTCGGCTCTGTGGTGGTCATACCTCGGCTTTGTGGTGGTTTTACGTCGACTCTATGGTGATTTTACCTTGGCCCTGTGGTGGTTTTACCTCAGCTCTGTGGTGGTTTTACTTGGCTCTATGGTGATTTTACTCGACTCTGTGGTGATGATACTCAGCTCTGTGGTGGTCATACCTCGGCTCTGTGGTGGTCATACCTCGGCTCTGTGGTGTTCATACCTCGACTTTGTGGTGGTCATACCTAGGCTCTGTGGTGGTTATACCTAGGCTCTGTGGTGGTTATACCTCGTCTTTGTGGTGGTTTTAAATGCGTTCGGATTTGCATCGTTTTTAGGTCTGGATGCCTGGAATTGTGTTTTCAGATGCCTTTTTGAGGTCTGGATGCTCTAAATTGTGATTTCAGGTGCATTTTTCAGTGTGGGTTTTCCTTTTTTTTAAGTTTGTGCTAATGTTTGTGCTTCCTTCTCTGTGAATGGTTGTATTCTGATTTGGTTTTTTCATTTTTTGCAGTTCAATGCGGTTGGCAAGGAGGAAGGCGAGGAGAGCAGTCATAAGGTAGCACTCTGTCCTACCATTCATATGTATGTTTTTTTTAACACATTTAACTTGAAGGATATGTTTCTCATTTGAGCTTTTTTATTGTGTTTTTAAACACTTGGGTTTTCTATAAATTGTCTGGTTTTTTAACACATTTAACTTGAAGGATATGTTTTTATTGAGCTTGTTTCTTGTGTTTTTGTGTAAATTAACTGGTTTAGGGTAGGGTTTTTGTGTAAATTAAAATGAATCTGTTTTAGTGTAAATTTTCTCATATTGTGTTAATAATGTTGTCTAAATTCTCATATTGTCTTAATAATGTTGTCTAAATTCTCATACTGTGTTGTTAATAATGTTGACATTTTCTCATATTGTGTTATTTACATTAATATATGCACATGTAAAGAAAATGAAGTTGTCTCTATTCAATAACCTTAAATTTACAATCACTTCCATAGAGGTATTTTTCCTTTGTTCCTAGTTTATCTTAAGGGTTTTGAGGGTTTTGACTTTCATGTGAAGTCTTGGTCTTGCATTCTTGTTTCACTCCAACACATTTAGGGTTTAGGGTTTTTTGTAAATTGATATTTTGATGTTTAAATATTTTTATCCACCACAAAATCGAGGTATAACCACAACACAGCTAAAGTATGTTGATAATTTTTTATATTTTGTACATGTTTTCAATTAATTTGATGACATTTTCTCATATTGTGTTAATAATGTTGTCTAAATTCTCATACTGTGTTAATAATGTTGTCTAAATTCTCATATTTTGTGTTAATAATGTTGACATTTTCTCATACTGTGTTATTTACATTGATATATGCACATGTAAAGCAAATGAAGTTGTCTCTATTCAATAACCTTAATTTTACAGTCACTTCCATAGAGGTATTTTACCTTTGTTCCTGGTTTCTCTTAAAGGTTTTGAGGGTTTTGACTTGCATGTGAAGTCTCAGTCTTGCATTCTTGTTTCACTCCAACACATTTAGGGTTTAGGGTTTTGTTTTTTAACACATTTAGGGTTTAGGGTTTTGTGTAAATTGAGATTTTGATGTTTAAATATTTTTATCCACCACAGATCTGAAGTATGTTAATAATTTTTTATATTATGTACATGTTTTCAATTAATTTGATGACATTTTCTCATACTTTGTTAATAATCCTGTCTAAATTCTCATATTATGTTAATAATGTTGTCTAAATTTTCATACTGTGTTGATAATAATGTTGACATTTTCTCATACTATGTTATTTACATTGATATATGCACATGTTTTGACTTACATGTGAAGTCTCGGTCTTGCATTCTTTTTTCACTCAAACGAGGTATAACCACCTTCAATTCATGTTTCACAGAGTCGAGGTATTAATTTTACAGTCACTTCCATAGAGGTATTTTACCTTTGTTCCTAGTTTCTCTTAAGGGTTTTGACTTGCATGTGAAGTATCGGTCTTGCATTCTTGTTTCACAGAGTCGAGGTATTATAGTCACTTCCATAGAGGTATTTTACCTTAGATTTTTTTTTCACTTATGAATTCAATTTCTTTGTTCACACCCTCTATTTGCAGTTACGAAAGCACTGAAATAGTTCCAAAATTTCTTTAAACGCTTTAGCAGCTCTTCAGAAACAGGAAATGCCTTACGGTCAGGCGGTAAAAGGTTTTAGGGTATCATTGGTTTGCAGTTATGATTTTTATATTCCACTTCTTTTTAATCAATTAAGAGGTAGGATCATCCAATCAGGTTCGTTCTCATTGCAAGACACAAATTTTCAGAGTGGGGCAATGGACCAAAATCCAAGTTGGAATTTGGTGTCATAGACCTTTTTTGCTTATGAATTTAGTTTAATTTTTCATAGTCTCCTCCTTTATTGAGTGATTTTTATTGATGAAGTTAGCAAGTAATTTTCATTTCACTAGTATAATGATGCAGGTTTGTTGCCCATTGATCTGATTAATTATAATTTTTTAGCATTATTAATTTTATTTGATTCCCTCACACAATTTCGTTATATAAGCGTGTTGGTTTTCTCCCGTGTTGATATCCTTATTATTTAACAGGATTATTCGTAGCTTTTTGTGTTCATTAAAGAGCATGTAATGTTCAAGGGATATTTTGTTTAGATGTAATAAAAATTGAAATTGTGATTTTTATATTCATATAATATTTTCAACAGAGAAAATGTTCATGGAGGGATTTTTGTTTCTTTTGTATTCTTGGCAAAATTTATCATAACTTTGTTATTAATCAATATTCAGAAATATTATCAATGGCTTCTATCGATGAATATGGGTTATCTTTTCACTTTAAGTAACAAAAATGATGGCACTGACTATCACTTGTTTTAATGGTGTCATTGATGATTGGGATTATGCCTTTGCAAGTAAGCAAGTTAGAAATGACTTACATTGTCAATTTTTTAACTCCAAAGGAATACAAGATATATTTTTGTAGAAATTACAAATTTTTTGACACATACTAATTAAAAAATAAAAATTATGATATAGGCTATGGCAAGTGTTGTTTTATTTTAAATAAGCAATTATAACTTCAACAAATTAACAAACTTGTAGCAATTAGAAACTATATGATACATACTAATTTGAAATTGTTTGTAGCTTCCCAAACATCCATGGATTCTATCCTTAGCAAACCTATTTCATCCTTATCACAATCACAGTGTGTTGTGGTTACAAAAATCAAGGCATGCCACCCCTATGCTTGATGGCTTCCATTTCCTGCATTGCCCAAAATTGTTGAGTTTACTGCCTAACCCAAGTATGGTGGAATGCCCATGATTGGATGATTAGGAGGTTCCTGAATGTTTCCATATTCTTAACTCCAATTTTCTCCATGTAGCCATGGTGGGACTGAGTAGCCCAAGTGTCCATTTGTGTTACTAACCCTAGCACTAACTATAGGTGTCATATAAACACATTTAGGATTCAAACCTGCATTGGTAAGGGGTTAAGAGGTGGGCATAACCCCTGCCTGATAGCTGGGGACTTGGATGTTAATCAGGTCTTGGAATGATGGTTTATGCTCTGTAATTTGGTCCAGTGTTTTAGACATCAACCTATTTGCCTCAAACTGGCTTGAACCATGGTCTTCCATGCTTGTCACCCCTCCTCCTTTTTCCAACTCTTATTGAACCTTTCTTTCCTCTCTCCCTTACCTTGCCAATTTCTTTTGATGTTCCTTATCTTCCCTTGCTTTTTTTTCCAACCTTTCCTTTGCTCAAGCTTCTACTATTGCAATCCTTACAGCCCTCTTTTCATTGGCTAACTCCTTTCTCTTTTAAGCTTCTTGAATTTCATTATTTTTACGTTCAAACTTGAACATTAAATTCATATAATCTTCAGATGTGAGAAATTTTGAACACATCCCTAAACGAAGATAACCTAATGTTGATTTCCTGCATGAGGCCTTCACTCTCTCTACTGGTAGCTTTAGGAATGCACCAAGTAATCTCTACTTTTTTGTTGCCCCATGCTCCTCCAGACTTGACACTTGGATTTCATCCTCCGGGACAACTAATTGGCCACCATTGTTGTATTCTTCAGGTACTTCATGCTTAATAGGCTCCTCTTCAAGTGATCCATTGCCCCTCGCCTCCTGTTCCTTATATGATCTGCAATAAAAACTCTTGGCATGGCTCCAACAACCTGCAGATTTACCACAAAATTCTAATTTAAAATTGTATTCGAGTACAACATGAGTAAGAATTTTATTAGTATTACAACATAATTGTATAGAGTAAACTATATTTATGTATGAATTCCAATATTAGCATGAGAAAGATAAGTAATGCCTATTGATTGTTAAAAACATGAAATCTTATGTTGTTTGTTGTGAAATATTGCATTCGTGTAGGAAACTTGGTATTTTACTCAAAAGATTTCATGTTGCATCTGAATGTATATTTTGTTATCAGCAAGGATTTTATCTTAATTATAAAACCAAGCCTATTAATCCATTCATATCAATGAATAATTTTGTGAATTAATTGACATTGAAGTGGAATAGACCTGGTTTACTTGAACAGTTGAATTTGGATTACATTGTTACTTTGAATTATTGAATGATTTTCAGTATATTTTATTTCAATTATGTATGACTTCTAATATCAGCATGAGAAAGATAAGTATTGATTGTTAACAACATGGTTGTAAGTTAACATGGTTGTAAGCAACATAGTTGTAATCTAACATGGTTGTAAGCTAACATAGATGTAAGCAACATGGTTGTAAGTTAACATGGAATCTTCTATTGTTAACATGGTTGTAAGCAACATAACTTTTGGCTTCATTAATACAAGTTTGGTGACTTTGTTAAATTCCATCTATTGGGGGCAAGGGTTGAATAGAGGTATTGACTTGGCAAGAAAAACTAACTAGATAGGACATTCGATAGGACATTCATAGTTTCTAGTTAATTTTATATTGAATCATTTTGTATTAGTGTAGAGGTATTGACTAACAGGACATTCATAGTTTCTGGTTAAGTGCATGCAAGTTTCAAGATGAATTCCTTTCATGTCTAAGCAGTCCCAAGAAAATTCACCATACTATTTTTGAATCATTTCTACCACCTATTGTTGTTGTTTTGTACTTAAGTATGTACCTATGTAGAGTATTTTTCCAGGGCTAATTTCAACAAGTTGAGTGCACAGTTCTTTTTTTCCACCTATGGTTGCAATAGTGAATGATGCAAAAATAGCAGGATAGAAGGTTTCCTGAAACTTAGGGCTAAAAGCATAATTGTAACCAGCATACATTCTTCCTCTCCATAATGGTTCTCCAACCAAAGAGGGACTTCATCTACTAGTTGAGCCGGTGGAAAATTTTCCGATTTTTGGATATGAGATCCATTAGAGATGGTCATTTCTCCATTCTTGCAACCAATTACAGCATGAACAGTAGCTAACCAGGGTTGGCATAAAACTATTGGGTGCCCGAGTTTAGTGGTTTTGGGGGATATTACTATGGAATCTAAATGGATTCCCTATTGATTCTTGGTGTTGCTGCTTAAACTCTTGGTGTTGGAACCACTGCTCTTGCCTTTGCTATTGGTTTAGGTTATACTAATGAAAGTTAGAGCTATGTCTGGCAGCTATGGCTTCCAATGATCGGCTATCAAATTCCCTTATGGAAATGAAAATTGTCTATGTTTGGCTATATGGTTGGTTGGAAAATTCCACCTCCTGTCAATGATACTGGCTATCGACCTCAGCCTTAGTCCATGTCAATAAGCTCTAGATACACTTTGGACATGGACTTATCTACCTAGTGCCTATATGCTTAGAAAATATGTGTTAATTTTTCCTATTTGTTTAGAAAAAAATAGATACAACAATTTATTCTATTTGGTTAAGCTTGTGATCCAACTAGTGTAGTTCAACTTGTTGCTCTTAGCTTGAGCTAAGCAGCAGTTCAGAAGCCGTAGTTAAGAAGGAAGTTGTAGTGAAACTGAAATGATACTTCTAATTAGTTGTATTTCTACTCTTGCAATCTCTCTAACTCCTATGTAGTTAGTAGCTTTCCATTCTTATAACAACGACTATGCTTTAATTAAAAAGCTCTCTCTATTTGAATTTCTGAACTAAAGGTAGACCTGAGAATGGACTAACTCTAGTCTTAGCCCCATGCCTTAAGTTAAGTAACTTGTTGTCTTAGAGTTCAAGCTTTAGTTCAGAAAAAAGTACAGCAACAATAAGTATTATTAGATTTCGAGTAGAACTACTAGCTTTAGTCTGTAACTTAGAATATTAGAATATTAGCTCTAAGAACTACTAGCTGGCATTAATGGGTCTCTCCATAATAGTGAGACCTTATAAGGATGTTACGTAGTCAATCAAAGCTAATGAAAATAGTAGTAAGCTTTCTAGATAACTTAAACACTACTAACATGTGGTTTCAACACTATTCACATGAGAAAGGTGATAGAATATGATGATAAGTATAAGCATTTCCCTAATCAAGACATAGGTCGTGTCTTAGTAAGCTATTTTGAATACTCATAGCTTCTTTAATCTACGTGATTTTCTTATAAACATAACTCTCATTACTAGTGTTCACTATCGTAACTCAATCTTGTAAACAGTAGAAAGCCCTACACTGTTTCTAGCTTTCTCTTGCATGGTTGTGGGATTTCCTTGATTTATTTGTCTAGGCTATGAGGATAGAATCCATAAATTTACTGAACTAAGCTCCAATAAGCATATACTAGCAGGTATATGAAGTATAACTTATAAGCTTAACCTGGTTTCTCAACTAAAATAATGATAAAGTAATCAATATAATAACATTATTCAACAAAAACCAAAAATATGTATGTCTCCAACAACCAATGAAGAGAATGAATGTAACACCATGCACAAACTCTATCTGGAATGTAACACTGAGCACACACTTTGTTTTTATGTCTCGAGCAACTAATGAATATAATGAATGTAACACTGTCTGAGCACTTTGATTGTATGTTTGCAAAATGAATGGAACATTGTCTGAAAACGATTATATGTCTGCAAAATGAATAGAACATTATCTGAAAACTCTGATTGTATGTTAGTAGTAGGTGATGAGTATAATGAATGCTTCAAATGCAGTAAGGGTTGATGTTTTATAGTTTCATGATCTAGAATATAATTAGTAGTGAAGATTGGCATGGATTTCCATCTCCCAAATTCCAATCTTTGTTGTAGATTGATTTGTACATGATCCAATGGCTGATGAGATTTCATGGTTGATCCTTGTGCTTTCATGAATTTAATTCCTGAATTGAAATGCTTTCCCGAATTTAATTCCTGAATTGAAATGATTTCCTGAATTTAATTCCTGAATTGAAAGGGTTGTTGTATTTAATTCTTGAATTGAAAGGTTGGGTGAACTATTTCCCAAATTGAATGGTGTCATTTAATGTCTTCAATAGGTTGAATAGTTAAACATACATGTACATATGGCTGACACACATTTCACCTATTCTTGTGCAGGTGTTACCCAACAATGGGATGTGTTGCCCCAATGCAAAATCAGTGGGTGATTGTTTGATGGGATAGTTGTACTTTTGGATGGAAAGCATTGTAATGTTTTGTAGTGCATTTTGACTTAGTTGGTAATTCAGAACTGGAGGTACTTGAGACAATAGGTCTTTTCAACTTGTGATGTTAAGGCTTGGTGTATGACAGTTGTTGGTCCAATCAAAATCTGGGCCCATTTTGGACATATTTATATAACTTATATAACTTAATATAAAGTATTTATGTGCATATTTTAGTGATTTTATGATTTTTGTTTGATGGATGTGTGGGACTAGTACTATAACTACTACTGGTCCTTGCACAACAATAGAAGCCTCTCCCTTAGCTAATCTCAGCAATGGTCTCATGAAAATAGACTTGATGATTTAATAAAAACAAAACGCAACATAACCAACTATATTTCGTACAACTTAGTTGCACCGTGCAACCTTGTGACGTTACTTCAATGGCATGTTATCTCTTACTCTAACTGAAACTGGAAATTTGCAAGAAGCAACCAAACCGAGGTGAAGCCATTATTTACTTATCTTGCTAATGGGTACTTACTCGCACGCCACTAAATCTCATTCAAGATATGACTTTAGGTGTATTGTAAAATGGTGTCGGTCATCAAATGTTTTTTTTTAAAACACCCTAATTGGCCTCATTTTAGTAACTAACCCACTTAGAATACATATTTACTGGCTTTCTCTGTCGAAAAGGGAAATAAACCAAAAACTCTCAGCACTCTACATTTATTAGAAAGAATCAATGCTCCTTGATCTCCCCTTTGGTATTAAAACACCATTCTCTTATTTGGTTGAGCTCTACCAATGCTCTTAAAATACAAAAGAACCAAAAAATAATTTATAGTATTTTTTAACTTATTAAAATAAGTGAGAAAAACTACTAGATTGCTCTTAAAAAGAGGAAAAATTGAGAGTTTGTTTCATTTATACATTTCACATGAAATAACAAGAAGAGATGATGGTTCTAAAAGAGGATGAAATACAAATAGCCATATTCAATGTGGGGAAATGAAAAGAGTATTACATCTACATAACCATTATTTTCCCTTTCCATTATGAAATTACATTTCTTTGCATTACTGATTTTATTTATGTTATTTTCTGTTTCTCACTATTATTCTTAAATTTTTTTAGCTAGTTTGTTATTTTTTTATTTTTCATTTTAGGGTTTTAACTCTATTTTTCAAGTTAATGGTGGATTTTTTTATGGTTTTATATTAATGAAAAAGGATAACAAAATTAAGGGAAATTTGGGCCAAGAGAAGAGTACATTTTCGAACATGGGTGCATAGTGAAAGTGGTTTTCACCTTGTTTTTAGGTTTACAAGGATTCTCTAAGTGAAATATTGTTTTTCCCTAGCGATCTTGGAGAATCGGTACTCCACTTCCATTAAGGAGAACTTGATATCTTATTTGGTATGGGAATACTAGTGCTCTTCTTTGGCATGGGAACATTGTCTCTTCTTTGGCATGGTAACATTGGTGCTCTTATTTGTTGGAAGCAACAAAGATCCCCTTTGGTTACAAAAAAATTATGCTCTTTGTTGTATAGGTAAATCCTCTCTACGGACAGAGACGATCCCTTTAGCCCTAGAGTGGGCCTAGAAACAAGGGAAACACGCTAACACCTACTTTCCTAGATCATAAATGAAACATGGATCGAAAGAGATGGACTACCTCAATATGATGTTGCAATGTTGCTCTTCGTCGAATCTCCTTGATCCTTCGCTTTTCCAGAGCTTGATCTCTATTGTTACCAGCGTTCAATTATCTGCACAAGTGACCAAGAAACAACAAGAAGCATACAAATACAACATGCATATACAAATATAACCTATCTAACTTATCAAGGAATGTCAGAATTATTAATCATAAACATGAACAAGAATGGAAAATAAATATCAGGCGTGTCATATTATAAGTAGAAGAGGAGTTACAACCTGCACCTTGATGTCGAAGCTCTCCTTCAGCAGGTCCAAATCTGGGCATACCTCCAAAGAACTTGTTTTCAACTCAGCGTCAGAAGGCTAAGGGCTCAACTCTCTCCTTCAAAGCTTATGGCAATCTTCAAGCCTCTCTCTACTATGCACTAATTTGTTCTCAATATCAGAGGAATTGGAGGATGATGCATTTATAGAGATGGAGGAGGGGACATGGATCCACTTATGATGGGAAAATGGCTTATCTCTTTGGGAAGTTCCTCTTTTGTAGGAACAAGAGGCCCAAGAGAGGAAGCTATTTCCTTACCAGCAAACATCCATCTCTCCGCCCTCGAAGATTCTAGGCCATGAAGCTTTGTTTCCCTTTTTAAAAATCTTCCAGAAGTCGATCGGCGCGGGTGTGATGTCCATACTAGCACCAATCAGTGCTGATCACAAGCTTAGGATGGGTCATCAGTGCTGGCGAGACACGGAGAGGTCGCGTTACTCCAAAAATATGGGTTTTTAAGGAGCTACTCTAGGAATGATCAACAGAGAGTTTGTTCTTCATATTGTAAGGGATGAAATGGCATATTTTCATGATGGAAAAGGGACACAGGTATCACTGTTAAGGTCCTCGAGGATTCGGGAACAAGGATTATAGGGACAATGACAAAATGATGTGTAACACTCTTAATACACCCCAACATAGACCAATAATTCATATTTTTTAACTTATTAAAGAGACAATATAAACTATAAGATGGTTCTTCAAAAGAAGAAAAACCAAATGTTTTTTGCACTTATATATTCCACATGGGAAAAGGAAGAGGAGTTGGTTTTACAAGTGTTTTAAATTCAGTAGCCATGAATGCAAGAAAAGATAAAGGGTATTTTGGCAAGTAACCTTTTCCCTTTTCATTATTTCATTTCTCCCCATAATTGATTTTGTTTCTTCAATTTTCCATCTCTTACTCGGTTTTGAAAAAAAATTTTGGTTGGTTTGAAGGTTTTATCTCTCTCTCTTGTAGGTTAATATTGGATTTTTTTATGTTTTTACATCTATGAGTATATCTAGCAAATGAGGGGCAAATTCAACCAAGAAAGGGGCACATTTTTGTGTGGAATGGGTGCATGTACAAAGGGTTTTAACCTACTTTTATTTATAGGTTTAAAAAGTTTCTTCGACCTACATAGTGTTCTTGGAGCACCAATGCTCCTCTTTGTTAGGGACCACCTATGCTCCACTTTGGACTCAAAGTACTAGTGTTATACTTTGGTCTTAGAGCATCGAAGTTAGTAGTGCTCACTTTTCCTATGAAATAATTGATTCTCCACTTTGGGCATATTACTTCTAGTGGATGAGTGGTATTGAAGAGTTTTCAATGAACATATTGCATGAAATGATTAGGTGGTTTTGTAATTCCAGTAAATCCACTCTTATGTGGATTTAGTGGTTTGACATTCACTATGTTAGTGTATTGTGGTTTCACTACCATTATTATATCGTAAAACTTAACATCATAAATTTTAAAATATTATTTAGATATTTATTTATAATGTCTTATTTCAAATACTTCTCAAAATAAATTTTGTATTTTAGATAATCAAAAAATATAATTTTCATTCAATATCTTACACGTATTTTCAATTTTAAAGTGCAAATGGAATATTCCTTGATTTTAAAAAAAACTAATAATTACACTATTAAAAGTAAGATTTATGCTATCATTATATTTTAATAATCATGTATTTATTAATTCAATTAATTAAAAATTAAATGCAAAACAAAGTTGTAAAATGAATAAATTATTAATTAACTAAGAAGTAAAAATATTTTTTAATCAATTAGGTTGTTTATGAAATTCCAAGGAGGAATTGTGTTCTCCCCACCATGGTTCAAATCATGATAGTGACATGTTCACTCTTCATGAGCTAATTGTGGTTGAGGATTTTCATGAGCCATTACGAATATCTTATTCTTGATTATGAGTTGGAGGGTGTGGTGCATCATTACATGTAAAAAAATGAAATAGTATTTTGATAATAAACTAATAATTTATTTATTAATTGATATTATTAGTGCTTGATTTTTTTTCAAGCATTAATGTTCCTCTTTGATATTAGAGCACCAATGCTCCACCTTGGCTTGGAGGATCAATGTCTTGCACCTCGTTATTTGGAGCATTGGTGCACTACTTTGGTCTCCCTCTTTGATATTAGAGCACCAATGCTCCACCTTGGCTTTGGAGGATCAATGTCTTGCACCTCGTTATTTGGAGCACTGGTGCACTACTTTGGTCTTGGAGAAATAATGTTGGTGTTTCACTTTGGTCTTGGAGCATTCATACTAGTACATAAGTGGATTTGGAGCATTGGTGCATTACTTTCGTATTTAAGTATCAATATTTATGTTTCACATTAGTTTGGAGAATTAGTGCTCCACTTTTTCCTTGGAGCACTAATAAAAAAGAAAAAAAACCATGTTTATCTTTAAAAAAACTATATTGAAACCCCACACCCATTTGCAAAGGTTCTTGCAGTGAAATTTTTGAGAATTTTTCCTCTTGTAACACTAAAAACTTTTGTTAATTGGTGTTTTTATTGTAGTATCATGACCATTTACATGTATGAATGATTCATAAAAATGGGTGTATCTATTTTTTTTATTTCATATAGTTTTGATTTCTTTCCAAAATACATTGCACCAATTTACACAAAATTACTATAAATTCCATCCATGTGTATTATATTTCTTCCATTTGTGGATGTATTCTTTCACTTCCTCACTTCCATTACCTTTCTCACAATTGTATTTCTTTTTCATTTTCCCTTCCATCTTTCTCTTATTTTCTTTATGGTTGTGGTGTATCTTTGTCCATGTTTTGATGGATTTTGAAATGTCTTCAATAGATTAGTTAACCATGCTCAGCCTATTCCTTTCACTGTTCTTCCTAGGTCTTTTTTGAAGCAATTATTTGACCTAAGTTATTGTCCAATCTATAAGGTAGATATAATCATCTTCAAGTTACTTATTTATCATTTTTCTTGTGGTGCCCTAAACCGAGAAAGTTTAACCATAAAATTTTTTTACTAGAGATTGAAGCAAAATTATTAATTGTAAAGACTTAATATGAAATTTTAAACAGACAGACAATTAAATCACAGAAGAATACCCAGGATGAGTTATAGGTGTTTTGGACTATGGCTCTTCCTGCGGATGCAGCTGATGTGGTTACCAAACTAATATTTACCTCCCAGGCTATATGGGATCTACCTGTATGGTTCCCAGATCCAGAAAATAGATCTTTTGGCCCCGTGCCCAGAATTCCAAGAACAATCAAGATTTTCCCTTTGTGGCTCCTCTGTAAGTTTATGCTCTTTCTCTTTGTGTTCGTGAAGTAATTCTGCCAACCCCCCCCCCCCCTTCTATGTTTCATCTCCGATCCTTATATTTCCCCAAGACCACTGCCTCCCAGTGTCTTACTCCCTCTATTATCATTACCCTTAGGCATGTGGACGTTCATATTGTCGAGTATCCTCCTTTTAGAGGTGGTCATATATGCATTGAGTTTTCCATATATGGTTAAATGCTTATAAAATAATTTACTTACTGTATGTGGCATAGGTATCAAAGTTTAGTTATTTGATTCATTATATATTATAGTTTTCTTTAGTTCTTTTATATTAAATATATAATTTTATCAAAACAATTGTCAATTAATTAAGATAATATTATATTATAGTTCTCTTTAGTCTTGTGTGTGTGTGTGTGTGTGTGTATTGTAATGTCCTTAGTATAATGCCTTGTATCTACTTTTTATTTCGTATAATATATTATAGTTAGATGTTAAGATGGTGGTAGACATATTAAATACCCCAAGTGATCATTAAATCCTAGTGAATTAGGTATTTACTTTGTATTTTCAATAATTATTTTATTTATCCTATACTTGGACCTCTTCAGAATCGGTTTGAAAATATACTAGTGTAGTACATGTGATGCATGCATCTATAGCTATCATGTGCAGGTATCGCATGCATGATAATACTCAAATTTTATGTGGAATTCGAAATGGGTCATTACATGCACCCCTCCTTCACGAAACTTCATCTCGAAGTTAGGGTTTATATATTATTAGTGATTTAGCGTAGTCATGAAAGAATTGTGTTTCAAGATTGAATTTTTTTTTTGAACATTAACATGAGGGTACTCTAATTTGTATTTTGGACATTTAAATTTTTATAACCGTAATATTTATGCCCTGCCCTTACTGGGTTCCCAAGCTACTCTAGAATCATCCTATCCTTCCTAATCTCTTTCGCTCCCATAATATCCATCCTCTATATGAATAAGTCATGGCATCAGTTTTACTGACCTAACCATTCATAGACTTTAAGTGTGTCAACATCGATTATATCGACCTGATTTCCTATTAGGCATCCAGTAGTCATCATCACACGTCTAGGACAGCATGACTCGCACAGTCCTCCCATGACTCCAGGTTTTAGAGGATAAACATTGGGTAGTACCTCCACCCCTCCTATTAGGACCAAGGTTAACACCCTATCATGGAATCTCATTGAGTCTTTATTGTTCTTGGAATTTTTTCATCACGTGTTAGTTTGGTAACGATGTTATCTACAATGTAAACACTTTCCCATACATTATAATATATGCATCAATATATTCAAAACAATTTGTATTCAAATAACAGTTATTGTATAATTCTTACATGTTGTTATCTATGGTATAACGTATTTATCCATATCTAGCCTATATACCAATAAATTAGCTTTCATATTAAAATGTAGTTACTCTTTTATTTCTATTCCATCAATCATATCAATATGCAGAAATAAAACAAATTTATAGATATCTTCATTTATAACATAATCCATGATGTATATTTCAAATACTAAACTTCATATTGGTATTCATATTCCCGCAATGTTAATTAAATGATATATTTCATATTGGAATCCATGTACTAGAAGAGTTAAGAAAATAACATATATCATGTATCATTAGAGTCAAGTAAACATCATATCCTTCTTGGTATCCATGTACCAGCAAAATAAAATTCATTTCTACATGTAATATTTCAAAAATGATAATCTTAAGTATCAAAATAGAATAGTTATATACAAAATAA
Source organism: Pinus albicaulis (assembly GCA_034641835.2). Lineage (NCBI taxonomy): Eukaryota > Viridiplantae > Streptophyta > Pinopsida > Pinales > Pinaceae > Pinus > Pinus albicaulis. The sequence goes on along the minus strand of CM076574.1, from coordinate 133,437,997 downwards.
GTTTTTTAGCTCCTCTAAATTAGCTCTAGTTGGAGTATCTTTGACATATGGCCTATGTATCTTCCCAGGTAGCCGATCCAGGACTATACTTGTCCCATTGGACCTTAACTTGGTCTACCAAATAGTTCTTGAGCTATAGAACCCTACGTTCTAGTATACGTAATGGTTTGACCGTAATGGTTCCCTCATTTGAAGTTTATGAGATCTGTCAGCTATATAGTGTCGTAAGACATATACATGAAATACGCTATGAATTTTATGAAAGTGGGGTGGTAGTGCAATACGATAAGCGACAGATCCAACTTTTTCTAGGACTTTGAATGGCCCAATAAATCTAGGTGATAATTTTGTCCCTTTTCCAAATCATATGGTGCTTTTATTTGGCCTGATGCGGATGAAAACCTTATCTCCTACTTCATAGTTTCTCTCTGTCTTGTGAGCATCAACATAAATTTTTTGTCTATCCTGTGCTTCTTTCAATTATTGCCTAATTTTATTTACTTGTTCCTCCATCTCTTGGATTAATTATGGCCCCACTATTACTCGGTCTTCCAACCTGTCCCAACTCAACGGTGTTGTGAGGTCTTCCATATAATGCTTCAAATGGAAACATCTTGATTGAACTGTGATAACTATTATTGTATGAAAATTAAACTAAGGGTAAGTAATTTTCCCAGTACGATTGTTGGTCCATAACATACATTCTTAGCATATCTTTTAGTACTTGGTTTACCCTTTATGTTTTCCCATCAGTCTCAGGATTATAAGTTGCACTTAATTTTAATTGAGTTCCTAGGTTGATTGCATACAAGTCCAGAATCTTGAAGTGAATCGTGAGTCTCTACCTGATCTGATTTTCTTAGGTACTCCATGAAATATAATAATTTCATTTATGAATAACCAGGCTATGTCAGCAACTACATAAGTATTTATTTCAGAAATAAAATGGGTGCTTTTTGTTAATTTATCCACCACAACCAGGATGGCATTATGCCTTTGTGGACTAAGAGGTAGCCCAATGATAAAATCCCTAGAAATTATCTCCCATTTGGTCATAGGAATGTTGTGAGGTTGTAGGATACATGTTGGGTGACAATGGTCAGCCTTTAATTGCTGACATTTAAGACATTCTGCAACGAATTCGACAATGTTGTGTTTCATGTCTTCCCAAAAGAAGAGTTTCTTTGTATCAACATACATTTTCCTTACACCAAGATGTGCACAATACACTGCTCTGTGGGATTCCTTGAGGATGGTGCTTCGGAGATCCTCACTATCTGGTATGTACATTCTTCCATGAAATCGCAATATTCCATCATATTCTAGTTCATATCCCTCAAATTTAAGCTCTTTTGGTCTTTTACTATCAAGGTTGGATCTCACTTTTAAGTACCAACTATCTCTCACGAGATGTTTTAGTACTCATTTCCTTAAGTCTACCTTGATAGGTATGAGGGAAAATATTCATGGTATTCTACTTAAAGCATCTGCTACTACATTCTCTTTCCCTTTATATATTAAATTCCAAAGTCATATTCACTTAATATTCGCTCCATCGTCTTTGCCTAGCATTCAAGTCTCTTTGACTAAACAAATATTGTAAACTTTGATGGTCGCTTTTGAGCATAAAGTTTCTCCCTACCAAGTAGAGTCTCCATATATTTAAATCTAACACTGCAGCGGCTAATTCTAAATCATGTGTGGCATAAATTTCTTCATGAGGCTTTAATTTCCTTGAGGCGTAAGCTATTACGCCTCTATCTTGAATTAATACTGCACCTAATCCTTGTTTAGATGTATCAGAACACAGAGTAAAATATTTTTCCATATCATGTACTTGCAATATTGGTGCGCTGGTCAATAATCGTTTAAGTTAGAAGAATGCTCTATGACATTCCTCAATTCATTCATACATAATACCTTTACGCTGGAGGGTTGTTATAGGCTTTTAAATTTTTTAGAATCCTTCTACAAACCTTCAATAGTAGCCTGCTAAACCCATAAAGCTATGTACCTCTTGTGCAGTCTTTGGTATTGGCCATTCCATGATTTCTTTTACCTTTTCAGGATCTACTGAGATCCCTTCACTAGATATAATATGACCCAAGTAATGAATCTCCTTTCGAAAGAAAGAACACTTAGCTAAATTTCCATATAACTAGTGTTCTCTGAGGCAAGATAATATTATCCATAGGCTTTCTTCATGTTCTTTTTCATTCTTAGAGTAGATGATAATATCATCTAAGAATATATGTACAAATTAATCGAGATATTTGCAAAAAATGTTTCTCATAAGGTTCATGAATACTATTGTTCAATTATTCAACCCAAATTGTACCACAATGAATTCATAATTCTTGAAACGAGTTCGGAATGCAGTCTTAGAAAAATCACTTTCTTTAATCCTTAGTTGATGATAACCTGATCATAGATCAATCTTTGAAAAGATAAAATCTCATTTCATTTGATCGAAACGGTCATCAATTCGAGGCATTGGATACCTATTATTTATTGTAGCTTGATTTAAAAATCGATAGTCTATATAAAATCGCAATGAACCATCCTTCTTCTTGACAAAGATTACAGGAGCACCCCAAGGTGAAATATTGGGTCGAATATGTCCTATATCCAATAGTTCCTTCAACTGAATTTGTAATTCTTAAAGTTTTGGGGCTGTCATTCTAGAAGGTGTTTTATAAATTGGTTTTGTACCAGGTTTTAATTCTATTGTGAGACCCAAGTTTCTTTTAGGAGGTAATCCTGGTATTTCCTTTGGAAAAACATCCGAAAATTAAAATAACACTGGATATTGTTCTAAGGACGGTCCTCTCTCCTTGCTTACTTATTGAACTGCATATACCTGATATTTTTTTCTTAGGAAACGTTTCATTTTCATTTCTGAGATAAAGCATAAAGATATTTTTCTATTAATACCTTAGATTTGAATCATCTCTCCTTCATCATTCACAGAAATTATTATTTTCCCATAACTGTCTACCCATGCTTGATGAGATTCTAAACAATCCATCCATATGACAAGGTTGTAAGTTCCTAAGGCTATGAAATATACTTTTAACTTGGTGGAACAGAATCCTAGATCAACTTTGCATTCTTCAACACGTAAATCTACATATTGAAGTTCTCCTGAAGCCATTTCTACCTGTCTGAAATCGTTTTTCTTGCAGGGTTCCAACCCACATTTATTTAATGCATATGATGAAATAAAACTATCAGTAGCACCAGTATCAATTAAAATTTTGATTTTTATGCCGTTAATAATACCTTAGGATTCCACTACAATGGACTGATGTGTTGCCTAGTAATTATTTACTACTGCATGGATTCTGTGATTTCCTTGAGAATTTGATCATGGTTGTTTCCCTGCTTTGTGTATTAAATTTTATGAGGCTTCTAGACAATCACATTGAAAATGCGTTCCTCCACATCCCCAAAAATTAACCTGGATGGTCCCCTTGAGTCATATTGTGAATTTCTAGATAAGGAGCTTCATCCTCTTGTGCTACTTCATCTCGTGTTTATTCCTTTATTAGCAGTCCCTCGAGATTTCCATGGACTTCAGTTTGATGATTCGGAAAATATAGTATTAACTGTCATGGGAGCTCTTGCTCCTACTCCTCTTGGGCTAAATCTGTTACCATAAGGAGGCGTTCTCGAGCTACTTCCCCTGAAGAATTTATGGGGAGTCTTTCCTAGAAATCCTGGTTGTGGTGTTTATGTCCACATTATATCTCTTTTGATCCCTAAATGTTCCTTTGCATAATGTGCACATTTAACTGCCTCTGCTACTGATGATGGCTTCCACATTCTAACCATAGCCCTTATTCCATGATTTAACCCATATGCAAAACGTTCAGCTTGATGTTCATCAGTATCTAAATAAGGAACATATTTAACAAGTTCCGTAAACCTTATATCATATTCTTCCACTATCTTATTACCCTGGACTAACATATGAAAGGCTATAGCTTTCTGCTCTTGAAATAAAGGTGGTAAGTATTTTGCACAAAATATTTCCTCCAACAATTCTCAAGGAACGTTATCTGATGTAAGATGTAATTGATTTTCTAGATTTCCCCACCAAATCAAAGCACTCTCTCTGATAAATGCACACCAAAAAAATAATTCTCACTAAATGAAACGAAATATGCTTTTGTTTTGTGAACTAGAGGATAATCACTAATACCTTTAATAAATGTATATCACACTCCGCCTTCCAAATTCAAAATGACGACTTAAAGGATGTCACTCAATATTATTAATCCCACTACAGTCATATGTTCTACCAACCAAGATAAGGTCGGATGGCATAATCAATCTGTCAACCTCCATTTTCCTAGATTTCTTAGTGCAAGATGATGAGATCTCCATCCGGCGGATGATTTTGAAAGATAGAACGCTTCAAAGGTATAAAAAAAATGTCGACCGACAACTCTACGTATCGTAATTGGGACGACATCTAGTAGTCGGGTTAACAATTAAATTCTGTTGTAATAGTAATAAAATATGTTTTCAAACATCGAGTCAGTCGGGGTGGTCCAGTGACTATTGCTCATGAGTTTAGCATTGATAAAGAATTTATCGCTTGGTGCAGATGAGGTCGTGAGGTAAAATCTCATTGGGCGGCCTTTTCTCCTTTTGTGCGGTAGTCTAATTTACATCGAGTAATAATTCATAGTGTATATGTTATTTGTATGCCCCATGTGGGATCTTCCCTCAATTAAAAACTTGTGTTGGATGCTAACAGGTATCCTCATGGGCTCTTCCCTTGACTCAACGTTGGATACATTGATACGTTGAATGAATTTTGAAACAACACCATAAAAATTATTGTGTGAAATTTAACTTTGTAAGCTTACTACCCTGAACCGATGGAACTGGGAGCAGATGTAATCTGATTTAAGTTTCTTATTAATTTTATATCAATCTGTTAAAATACGACACACCTTCAATTATAACAGAGAGATATTTGATGATGCTAATAAATATCGTTGAACCCTAAAATCTCAGAAATAGGACCATGATTTATGCATATTCTTAGCAGTCTTAAACATGTATGGAAATATTTTATAAAATACTGGGATTAGAAGATTTGGCTCCTCTATTCGGTTGTTTAGTGATGAGACTGATGACGTGGACACAATTCCTTATTCATCTTTTAGTGAATATTATTTCACAAACCCCAGTTGAAAATGAGGTTTACGCCTACGTTCGTTTGATTGGAAATTGGAAGGGACTACCACATGGTAAGAAATTAGCCTGTGTGCACAGTTGTGCAATGTCAAGTTGGAGTTTGATTTAATGCTTTAGGGCTTCGATTTTATTTGGAAATTGGGTTTTAAAATACCAATAATTTTTATATACCATGCGCACAGGGCATTAGGGCCATTTTGGAAATTTCACTAGATTGAATCTGGATAAATTTGAAAGGGTTTGGGCCAGGATTAGCACTTAATTAATATTTCTAAGTAAACTAAAAATAAGGTCTACTATAGCCCATTTCTAATGTCTGGTATTTTGGAAGCTATAAGGTAATATGAAACTAGAAACTCATAAAACAATTAAAGACAAACCCTCAGGTCCAGCAAAGATGAACCTCGCTCTGATACCAGATGCAGTGCCCTAAACTGGGCAATTTTAACCAGATAATTTTTTTACTGCAGATTGAAGAAAAATTATTAATTGTAAAGACTTAATATGAAATTTTAAACAGACAGAAAATTAAATCACAGAAGAATACCTAGGATGAATTGGAGGTGTTTTATATTGTGGCTCTTCCCGCGGATGCAGCTGATGTGGTTACCAAACTAATATTTACCTCCCAGCCTATCTAGGATCTACATGTACGGCTCCCAGATCTAAAAGACAGATCTTCTAGCCCCATGCCCAAAATTCCAAGAATAATCAATATTTTCTGTCTGTGGCTCCTCTGTAAGTTTATTCTCTTTCTCTTTTTGTTCTTGAAGTAATTATCCCAACCCCCCCCCGCTATGTTTCATCTCTACTCCTTATATTTCCCCAAGAACACCGTCTCCCAGTGTCTCACTCGCTCTGTTATCTTTACCCTTCGGCACATGGATGTTCAGACTGTCAAGTATCCTCCTTTTAGAGGCGGTCATATATGTGTTGATTTTTTCATATATGGTTAAATGCTTATAAAATAATTTACTTAATGTTTGTATCGTAGGTATCATAGTTTATTTATTTGATTCATTATATATTTCTTTTAGTTATTTTTCTTTAGCTATTGTATATTAAATATATAATTTTATTAACACAATTGTCAATTAATTAAGATAATATTATATTACAGTTCTTTTTAGTCTTTTATATGTGTGTGTGTGTGTGTATTATAATGTCCTTAGTATAATGCCTTGTATTTAATTTTTATTTCATATAATATATTATAGTTAGATGTTAAGATGGTGGTAGACATATTAAATACCCCAAGTGATCATTAAATCCTAGTGAATTAGGTATTTACTTTCGTATTTTCAATAATTATTTTATTTCTCCTACACTTGGACCTCTTCACAATCGGTTTGAAAATATACTAGTGCAGTACATGTGACGTATGCATATGTATCTATCATGTGCAGGTATCGCATGCATGCTAATAGTCAAATTTTATGTGGAATTTGAAATGGGTCATTACATTTCTCCATCGCCTAATTATAATATATTATATGTGGGGTTCCACATTGAAAGTGTATTTTTCATATATTTCACCAATCTCATGTTTGTTTAGAGTCTTTAAGGAAAAATCCACTAGCTTGATTATATTGATTTAATTTCTCTCTAATCTTCGCTACACAAAATTTCCATTTCTATATTCCTACTTATTATGAGGGGTTATAAGTCAATTGTATTATGTAAATGCCTACACATCTATAAGTGTTGGGTGTGGAGCCTGATTATCTTGTTTATTTTGTATCACAGCGTTCGACCCCTGTACCTTAGCTGCCCAAAATTAAACGTTGCCTGTGGGGTATATCTGGGTCGTTCATTAGGCGGATGGTTTGAGGGTAAAATTTATGTTTAGTTTAGTTTTTTTTTCCCTAGAAGGCAACCCCTCGCTTTGTATGAGGGTATTGTATTGCGGCTGTGTATTGTATGTGTATTCTCGGAGCAAGAAACAGATATGGAGACTGTGAGAGAGAACAGAGGATATTATAGTGGATCTTCTGTAGGTTGTGTCTCTTCATTTTTCTGGATAATAGAAAGGAAGCACTGGCTGTTTGGGGTAGACGTAGCCCAAACTAGGTGAACCACGTATATCTGTGTCTCTCTAGTTTTATGTGTTTTGTGTGCTTGTGTTTTCTGCATATTTTGTGTGGTTCATTTCTCTGTAATATATAATTTTCTAACAACTGGTATCAGAGCCGAAGGTCTATTTGGTTGATAAACTCACAGGAAAGAAGGGTTTCTGGTTCGAGTGGGAGTAATGGTAGAAGATGGTAAGTTTAGGGTCGAGAAATTTAACGGCCAAAACTTCCCACTGTGGAAGATGCGGATGGAATATTATATGTATCAGAAATATCTATACCTACCATTGAGCGGAAAAACAAAGCCCTAATGGCTATGTGAACACGAGAGATAGGAGATTCTGATGAAGAAAACTTTCGAGCAGTACGAAGTTTATGCCTCGCAGTGTGATGGCCCCAATCTTCGAAGGAAACAACAATAGAGGGTTTGATTAAGGTGTTGGTGAAACTATATGAAAAACCCTCGGCCTCAAACAAGGTATTTCTTATGAAACGTTTATTTAATATGAAGATGTCGGAAGGTGGATCTGTTGCAGACCATTTAAATGATTTTAATAGTTACAGGGCACTTTAGGAGCATGTAAGGAGTGGCTTTAATGACAGAATTTGAGCTACATTGTTTATTGCTCTGGCTGCAGAAAAATTTGGAATAGTTTATTTATGGCCATTAATCGCTTTCTTTGTCTACGGATCTAATCTTGTGGTTGATGATGTTGTCGGTGCTATCCTTAACTTTGAGAAATATGACGGAAAGCTCTAGTGAGACCATATGATGTGCTGGGTAGAGTACGAGACAAGAAAAATAGTGAAGGAAAGAGCTGGAATGTCATGAGCCAAATCAGGAAAGCAGATCCAAGTCCGGATCGAGGATAGTGTGCAAAATGCCGAAAGGACACTGAAGAACGCCAGATCTCGGAAGGAAAAGAAGGAGACACACAACAAGAAAACAATCATGAAGTAAATGTGACAAGTGATGTGTTACAAGATGCCTTGATTCTTTCTTTCGAAAATGTTATTGATTCTTGGGTTGTAGATTCAGGGGCCTCATTCCATGCCACACCTGATAAGAAATATTTTCATGACTATGTTCAAGGAGATTTTGGACAAGTCTGTTTCGGTGATGATAAACCCTGTAAAATTGTTGGAATGGGTAAGGTTCTTATAAAACAACAGAATGGAAACCAATGGCTATTAAAGGAGGTAAGGCATCTTCCAGATGAAGAAAAATCTGATTTCAATAGGGTAGTTAGGCGATGAAGGTTGTGTGACAACTTTCAAAGATAAAACCTAGAAGGTCACCAAAGGAGCCCTGGTAATAGCAAAAGGTGAAAAGGTTGGTACATTGTATTTATGCAATGGTATTTCTAACTCTGTTAATGCTTTAAATTCCAAAGGAGCAGATGCAGCATTATGGCATCATAGGCTCGGACACATGAGTGAGAAGGGGATGAAGATTCTTCACTCAAGAAATTTGTTGCTGGGTTTGAAGAATGTTGATTTGGATTTCTGTGAGAATTGCATTTATGGAAAACAGAAGAGAGTCAGATTTCTCAGAGTTGGGAAAGAAAAGAAGAGCGAAAAATTAGAGCTTGTGCATACAGATGTATGGGGACCTGCTCAGGTATCATCTCTTGGTGGCTCTTGTTATTATGTTACTTTTATTGATGATGCAACTAGAAAAACATGGATTTATTGTATTCAGAATAAATCTGATGTATTTGATACTTTCAAGAAATGGAAAGCTTTTGTTGAGATTGAGACAGGAAAGAAGTTGAAGTGTCTCAGATCAGACAATGGAGGTGAGTATTGCAGCAAAGAGTTTGATAGGTACTGTTCAGAGCATGGAATTCGTAGAGAGAAGACAGTTCCAAGAACACCACAAGAAAATGGTGTGTCAGAAAGGATGAATAGAACAATCATGGAGCATGCAAGGTGCATGAGATTGCATGCGGGATTGCCTTTACAATTTTGGGCAGATGTTGTAGATACTGCTATTTATCTAATAAACAGAGGGCCTTCAAATTCCTTGGATGGTGGTATTCCAGAGGAAGCATGGACAGGTAAAAAGGTAAACTACTCCTTTTTAAAGCCTTTTGGTTGTGAGGCCTTTGTCCATATCAATAAGGAAAATAGAACAAATCTTGAGGCAAAATCAAAGAAATGTACCTTTATTGGATATGATGTTAATGATTTTGGTTATCAATTATATGATTATGAAAATCACAAAATCATTAGGATCAAAGATGTAATATTCAATGAAAAGGTCTTGTATAAGAATTAGTTGCAGGAAAAGAAACAGGAAAAAGAAAACAAAGAATACATAGTTCTCTATGAGATCAAAGAAAAAGTAAAGGTGCACGAAAATATGTCATCATGACCACAACAACATTTTTTCAACACCCAAAGAAAATGTGTTGAAGAGATAATAGGATAATGAACCCCGACATCGATATATTTATTCTGTATTTATTTTTGATTGATTCTGGTGAACCTGAATGTTATGAAGAAGCAATGTAGGTTGAAACCAGGAAGAAGTGGCCATGGAAGAAGAGATGGACTACCTAATGCATAACCAGACTTGGGACTTAGTCAAGTTGCCTGCAGGTAAAACTACACTGCAGAATAAATGGGTTTACAAGCTGAAGGAAGAAGATGGAGGAAAACAGAGGTACAAAGCTAGATTTGTGGTGAAGGGGTTTGCACAGAAGAAAGGTATTGATTTTGATGAAATATTTTCTCTCGTTGTTAAGATGACTTCAATCAGAACTATCTTGAGTCTTGTAGTAGTGGAAGATTTACATCTTGAGCAGTTAGATGTAAAGACAGTATTTCTCCATGGAGATTTGAAGGAAGAGATATACATGCAACAACTAGAAGGATATGAGGTCAAAGGGAAAGAAAAATTGGTGTGCAGGTTAAAGAAGAGCTTGTATGGCTTAAAACAGGCTCCAAGGCAGTGGTATCTAAAATTTGACAAGTTTATGTCTGAACAAGGTTATACTAGATGTCACTCTGATCATTGTGTTTATCTAAAAAGGAAAAATGATGGCAGTTATATTATATTGTTATTGTATGTAGATGACATGCTTGTTGCAGGTCTAACATGCAGGAAATAAATGTGCTCAAAAGAAAGTTGGCAAATTCATTTGAAATGAAGGATTTGGGAGCTACAAAACAAATCCTTGGTATGAGAATAACTAGAGACAGGAAAAATCACAAATTAACACTGTCTCAGAATGAGTACATACAAAAGGTGTTGAAAATATTTAATATGCAGAATGCAAAACCAGTTAGTACACCTTTTGCTAGCCATTTCAAACTTAGTAAGGAGATGTTCCCCAAGACCCAAGAAGAATGGACTACATGTCTAAAGTTCCATATGCATCAGCAGTTGGAAGCTTAATGTATGCAATGGTCTGCACAAGGCCTAATATTGCACATGTAGTGGGAGTTGTAAGTAGGTACATGAACAATCCAAGAAAATAACATTAGATGGCAGTGAAATGGATTCTCATATATTTGAGAGGTACCACAAATCAAGCATTATGCTTTGGTGGTTCAAACATTGATCTACAGGGATATGTTGATGCAGATATGGCAGGTGAAAAAGATAACAGGAGGAGCACTACAGGATATGTATTTACTATAGGTGGAATAGTTGTTAGTTGGGTTTCAAAAATCCAAATTGTTGTTGCACTTTCAACAACAGAAGCAGAATATGTTGCTGCTACAGAGGCTAGTAAGGAAATTATTTGGTTACAAAGGTTTATGGATGAATTGGTTAAGAAGCATGATATGGGCACGTTATATAGTGATAGAAAAAGTGTCATTCATCTTGCAAAGAACTCAGCATTTCATTCCAGGACTAAACACATACAGCTCAAGTACCATTTCATACGGTTAGTATTGGAAGATGGATAGTTGAAGCTGGAAAAGATACACACTAGCCAGAATCCTGCATATATGCTAACAAAAGTTGTAACTAGTGAGAAACTAAGAATATGCTCATTTTCAATTGGTCTTCAAGGATGACGATGAAGATGAGAAATAGCCAGGTCCAAAGAGGAGTCATTGTCCAGCAAATGAAGCAGCGGTGCAATTGCTACAACCAGTCTCCAAGTGGGAGATTGTTGGGTGTGGAGCCTCATTATCTTGTTTATTTTGTATCACAGCATTCGACCCCTGTACCTTAGACGCCCAAAATTAAACGTTGCTTGGGGGGTATATCTGGGTTGTTCATTAGGGGGATGATCTGGTGGTAGAATTTATGTTTATTTTAGGGTTTTTTTCCCTAAAAGGCAACCCCTCGCTTTGTATGAGGGTATTGTATTACGGCTGTGTATTGAGCGAGAAACAGATAGGGAGACTGTGAGAGAGAACAGAGGATATTACAGTAGATCTGTTGTAGGTTGTGTCTCTACATTTTGCTGGATAATAGAAAGGAAGTACTTGTTGTTCGGGGTGGACGTAACCCAAACTGGGTGAACCACGTATATCTGTGTCTCTCTGGTTTTATGTGTTTTGTGTGCTTGTGTTTTCCGCATATTTTATGTGTTTCATTGCTCTGTAATATATAATTTTCTAACAATAAGTTCCCTCCTTACAATCCTATTAATCACAATTTCTTACTTCTTGTGCTTTTTTTTTTTTTAAACCATGACTAAGAGATTCTAGATTAAGTAAAAATTGTAGTGGAGCTTGTAACAAGAGTACAACAAAAATCTAGTGGAAAATTTTTAAAACAAAAATAAAAAAGAGAGTCACCTTCTAGCATATAGTTGCTCATCCTGTCTATTTCAATAAATAAAACATCCCATAATAGCATAGTGATGTAGACTCTACAAATAAACATAAAAACCTGATCACTTTCTAAAACATATAAACATAACATAATGCAAAACAATTGATTGTTTCTTTCAATGTTGTTTTGGCTATATTTGAGTCCTTCTTGACAACTTCCACATGCTTAGGGAGTTGATGTATTGTTTTTTCTTCTAAATCCGCCCATAGTTTGTATTGATTCATTACACTTGATTAGATGATTTAAAATAATCACCCCTAGTCCTATTTATGACCATATTCCTAATCATGTTGCATTTTTCCTCCAAAATAGTGACTTAACACTTTTCTTTGAACCAAAGTTCCCATTATTATTTGTTGAAATTTGGGTGTTGACGTGATGATCTTGTTCATGAATGTTTGTTGTGGCCGAAAGGATTGACCATCTATTACCTTGAATATCACCCTTATGGTCTTGCAATGCAAGTGTAATATCTTGCAACTTGTTATAATCCATTTGAGAAACATAATAGTCTAATTCCCAAATTCAAATTTAAAAACTCAATACTATTAATAATTCCTTGCCTTTGATCTACTATTAGGTTATTTAAAGCCAAGAAAAATTGCTAGCTTGAATTAAGGAAATTGAAAGAAGCACCACCCAAATAATATTTATTCAAAATAAATAAGGGACTCAAATATGGCCACAAATGTTGAAAATTTGGTAGCTTCGGTCGGTATTTTCATTGGAAAAGTGAAGGAAAAATTATGATTTTATATGTTGATCAAGTCGGCTTAAATTTTCTCAACTCGTCCCCTCCTAGAACATGTTTTCATACCCAAAAGACATATATATTCGCATGGACAACAACTATATATTGAGCCTAATAGTTCTCCTCTAAGGCATATTTGTATGTCATGTATCTTCATTCTATGCGAGATTTGAGGTAACATTTCTCTATGAAAATATATGATCTGTTGTGGCACTATTCTTATTTGTTCATGCGAGCTTCTAAAGCACCATTATTCTATTTTCATGTGAGCTTCTATGGCACCATTCTTCTCCATTCATGTGAGAATTCTTTTGTGGTGCCTATTCATGTGAATTTTTGTGCCACCTCTACCCTTGCTCATGTGAAGGACTAAAGCTACTCTTTGTGGATAATATGAAGGTATATAATACCTTATTTTCAGATAAAAGTGAGGCTAAGAATGAGGTCAATATCCGTACCTTATGTAGACCATGCAAAGACCTATTTTCAAACCTCTTATGGACATAATTGAAGGAATTATTGTGCACATAATTGAAGGGTTGACTTGAGCTACTATGATGGTTAGTTTTTTCTATGTACCTTTTTTAAGGTTTATCTTTATGGCATATTGATTGATGTACAAATTAAGTAATTGGACTCTCTCTCTCATAAAGAAATATTTACTAGGTTTTCCCCTTGTTGGTTTCGCCCTGGCCTCTAGCATAATTTATTGTGTCTCTTGTCTCATTTGTTTACTATGATATCCTATACTTTGTATCGTTAATGGTTGTATATTTTCATGTGTAACTGCTTCATGATTTAAATTCTCTAAAATTAAAATTGAATGATCTAAATATGTCTACTATATCATTGGAAGTAGTTATCAGATTCAAAAAATTATACTAGTCTCGATTTCACTTGAAAAAAAACATGGTATCAGAGCTATGGTGAAGAAGAAGGAGCACTACGTCGCTCTCGAAGATAAGCCTTCATACGCTTGATAATATTGATCATCCTCTCTTAAGGAAGATTTGAAGAAGGAATCATATTTTTGTTTACTCTTGAAGACATAATTCTCATAAAACTCTATGTTTAATATGAGATTTTCTCAGCCAAAGGAAGAATAATGAAGTATAAAGTCTACAAATTTAATAATTTAAAGCTTATTATTTGTCTGAGTTGAAAGGCATGATTCTAATCTATGTTTTTGTGATAGTTTGAACTATTTCTTATCCAAGACTGAGTTCTATCCTAGCTCCTATTCGCTCTTGAAGGAGGTTCGAGTTAACTTTATGGAAAGGCATGAATTCCTTAGGTTGTTGAGGTTGATTCCTGTTGTAGCTCTCTAAGGAAAGGACTAATACTTTTGAATATCAAAGCCTTATTTTTGGAAGTTTGAAATCCTATACCATAGTTTTCAATAGGATTATTTATTGCATCAAAATTTGTTGACTTATTTGTTGTGAAGTTTCAATGAAAATCTCTATGGAAGGTGACCAAGCCCAAAGACTTTTGTCCCTATGTGATGTCTGATATTATCACTATGAGATAAAATTTGAGCCTATTATACCTATCATCTTTGAATATCAAGTCTTAAAGTGCAAGTACCATCTGAGAATTCATGTGGAACCATGCAATGTACTCTCTATGGAACAATGACAGTTTTTTATCTACATCACCCTGTGGAACTTTGCATACAATGTGAAGTCTTGTGACCAAATTCGAGGTTTTTTTTTGAACTCTTCTATAAATGTAATAAAAGTAAGAATCTATTCTAAGGAGAAGATTGAGCCTTTTGGAAGGCCTGAATTTTCCCTAGTCAAGACTGATTTCTTGTGGAGGACTAACATAACACCTGTTATGGAAAAAATCTACGATATCTTGCTATAATATTTCTCCTTATCCTAGGATGTATGACAGGAAGAAAAATTTTATGAGGTTCCTGATTCGAGCAATTCATTCTTGCAAATTCTAAAGTTTGGAGAAGGATTGGAACATAAAATAAAGGTATGTATTATTGTCTTGCGTTTGGAGATCAAGTATAGGTCTAGCATGAAAGGACTGGGTGTGTTTTAAAACTTGTAAAGCTCAAAAATAATTTTATAAGTTCAGGTATGATGAATTCATCTCATAATTTTTTTTAATTGATAGCACTCATGGGAAATATTTTTGATAAGTTATACAAAAATTTCCTTGACATAATAATGAATAATTTATATTTTTAATGCCTCCTTGATGCAAGACATGTATATCTATTGTCTAGAATTCTTGAGCTCGCGTTCTTTGTTAGGTAGGACTGAATATGAGCCTAAGTTTTGCATCATAATTTTCTTTGGTTTTAATATGCCTCAAGATTGTAATTGTTGTGATCTCATCCAAATATGAGTGGTGTGGA
Source organism: Pinus albicaulis (assembly GCA_034641835.2). Taxonomy (NCBI): domain Eukaryota; kingdom Viridiplantae; phylum Streptophyta; class Pinopsida; order Pinales; family Pinaceae; genus Pinus; species Pinus albicaulis. The sequence goes on along the minus strand of CM076574.1, from coordinate 133,422,788 downwards.
TTGATTTTAATAAGCTTGAAACATTATGTCTTGGAAGAAGTGTATCCATTTGATGATAGAATATCATTCCATAAATTAATGAATGTTATATAAGACATGGTCTTAGACATCATTTTGGAAAAAGTATCTCTTGTGGATGATCAATCCCTTTTTGGTGATTATCTCTAAATAATAAAGGATAGTTGAAGAAGGTCATGTGTCTTCTCAAGGTTTAAGTACAACCTACTTGATTGAGGAGCTAGAGGGAATCATGCTTTGAAATCTTGAACAAAATAATGTTAAGCCACCTTACTGAACTCTGCCAAAATATGAAATATGTCACTTGTGTAAGCCTATTTTCAAGCCATGAAGACCAAATTCTCTCTCTTGACAGTGTTAAGTGGTTGCATAAATATTTTTTGGTAAAATTCCTTGACCTGGGTGTTGGAACTTATTGATGTTGAAATAAGGGGTTCTTGATCAAAAATAATCATTGAAAAACTTAGGATTTTTGGGTTGAAAACCCTAGCAAGGGTTTGAATAAGGAATCACTAGAGTTTGTGGACAAAACCTTAGGACTGATCAATCATAATACTGATATTGAAATATGAAGTTATAAACGAATGTGTGTTACTCATTTAGGGTTTTTTTAGGGTTAGGATACAAAACCCTAGGTGAGCAGTTATCTCGACAAAAAGGGTTGAAGAAGAAAACCTATGGCTTATGGATTGAATGCTTACGTATGAAAGAAGAAACCTTAGCTCTTGTAAGGAAGATATGGCTTCATAATTATGACGTGGATGAGTTTGATTTTCAAGAAGGTTGAAGATCAAGAGGGAGTCAACATGTTCTCAAAAAGGATAATGAGGATTGTAGGTAAATGATGAAGCCTTCCAAGGTTGTGGTAATAGATGAAAATGTTGGAAGAAAAAATCTTGTGACAAGAATGCTTATATATTATATGAGCCTTGGATTCAAAGGGAGAAAACAAATAATCCAATATTAAAGATTTTTTTATCCATGATGATTAAGATGGACATAAGTACCAAGAAAAATATTACCTCACTAAGAGAGAGAAGATTATGAAAATACATTTTCTCTTGTTTCCAACCTCAAGGCTTTGAGATTCATGATAAAGTGATTCATGTTTGTAAATTGAATAAATTTGTGTATGGGCTTAAGTTGACTCCTCATGCATGGTACTCTCATACTAATGGATATATGTTGAGTCTTGATTTTAGCAAGAGTGATGCTAATTTATACTTCAAAGATGTTGAAGGTGAGTCCTTGATATTGTTTCTGTTTCATTGACTAGTGCAAGAGGGAGTTGATTGAAGAATCTTAAAAGATTGAAAGCATGACATGAGTATGGCACCAGCATAGATCCATCTTAAGTATGGATCTAACATGAGACAAGAGCACTCAAATTTCTTCAATTTCAAACTTTTTTAGAGTCCAAAATACAATGTGTTATTTTTCTTTGTTTAAATTGTATTTCTGAATGCTAAATATAGTATGTAAAGGACCAAATAAAAAATTAACCCTAAAAACTTAAATTTTTTTCTATATATAGATATATATGAAGTTGATATCCACAGAAATTAGTTAAATTAGATCTTCAAATAGTTTATTTAAATCTCTTGTTGAAATATTTTTGAAAAGTATAACATTTAAACATTCGATTCACACATTTTTTTTAATTCTAATTACTTTACAACATATTCATTTTCTTTTAATTATAGCTGACATTATTTTTCTATTTAGAACATAATTTTTATTTTTATTTTTATTTTAAAGGGGCACGGATGGGCGAATGGACAAACTTACACATCCCCTCATATTGGGTATATAATGAGCCTCTCGGCTCAATGATGGAGTGTGAACCCATTGACAATTCCATGATTTGAAGAAGCTGCAAAATTGTGTCTTTGATTGATTCATTCAACCTAATGTCTGATATGTTGTGAACTCATTGAACCAATTCTTGGTTGGGCCCCAACATGTGCATTAGGTTATCTCCATGGCACAATTGATTATGGTTTGAGATATTGTTACACAGCATTTTTTCATTGTCCCTGCAATCCCCATCTCGCACATTAGAGGGTCATTTCTGTGATCAATAAGTAGTGTCATGCCTTGCAAAGACCATCATTGTATCCCTTTACATGAGAGAAATATTCCTTCTGTTGAAAATTCCCTGAGCAGAGATTCAAAAACCCTTGTTTTTTCCTTGGCACGAGTAGTCAGTTCTTCCCTCAAGCCGATGAGGAAGATTAACGTTGGGCCCCGCACTAGTTGGCGCTCTGTCTCATTTCGCCACCTACGCCGAGCTGTTTATGGAATGTTTTTTTAAAATAGAGGTAGATATTACACTCCAACAACTTCGAGGATGAGTCATTGGGAGTGGTTGGACTGAATAACCATGGACTCCCTCCTTTATTTTATGGTTTCCACCTCTTATGGGAACCTCCTAATGGATAGGCCTCCCTCCCACCTTTGTATGGATCCTAACATCCTCCTTTTCCTCTATAAAAAGAAGTTATCTCTCTTTGCATAAGCTATCTAAACATGGAGAATTGAGTATAGTATAGCTGAACTATTGAAGAGATAGAATAAGAAGGAACTTCGATGAGAGAGCTTGAGTCCATGCCTTCATCCCATCTGAATCCCCTGACGAGCATTTGAGAGGTGCTTCGGCTGAACCCCGCTGGAGGATACTACGATGTCAAAGCATTGGTTGTAACTCTTACTTCTATCAATACATATACGTGACTATTGTTTGGTTCCCATTTTGTGTTATGTTAAATTTTTAATGAAATATGCTTAGCCCTCTTTGACTGGATATTAGCTATGAATGAAGTTATTATGTCATATGTTGTTCTTATTTGTTGATCTATGTGCAGGTATTTGAGCATGACTGCAGAAGGATTGTGACTTGCCGAGGCAGGAGCGAGGAGCCACCACCACTACAGCCACGACGACAGCATTGGATTCCAGGTAGGTCAATCTACCATGTCCTCTTAAAATTCAGTAATTAGGAATCAACACTCTAGCATGTTTCTTTGTTTCTAGACCCACTCTAGGGCTAGAGGGATCGTCTCTGTCAGCAGAGAGGATTTACCTGCTTAACAAACTGGCGACTCTGCTGGGGAATCAATGTGAGTTTGTCGTTTCATCTTGTTGGGTCAACTTCGGTCATTGATTTTCTTATCAGTCTTTTTTTGGTTTGCTTGCTTATTTGATATCCTTTGTTCAGCTCCAGAGTGTCAAGATTGACCTCTGCTCATTGGATTTTGGTTTTTCCCTTTTTCCCATAGTTATCTGGATTGGCGCGCTTTTCGTTTGAACATTCGCGCCAATTGACGCAGGTTGCTTTTGTTGCAGTCGCGCCAACCCCTGTTTGGCACGGATTACAGCCTTACAGTCGCGCAAAATCCTGTTGGATTTGGTTTGACTTCCTTGATGATTCTTTTGGTCAGTTGTGCTTGACTCTGGGTTATTTTTTGTGTGTAATTAGGCCTTTGGGACTGTTTTAACTGTTGTAGGCTTTTTTTTCTCTATCATTTGTCTATATTCCTATCAGTGTAAATTAAGGCCTTTAGGTTTTCTAAGTGTCTTGGTGCACTGAGCCTTATGTTTGGAAATAAAGTCTTTTTTATTATTGTCAGTCTCGTTCTCGGGTCGATTCCACTAATTTTTCTTGATCCTTTTGAGTGTTTTCTTGGATTGAATGATCATTTTTTTTCGATTGATTCTTCTCCTTAATGCTCCAAGCATAGATTACATTTCTTGTTTTGGGTCGTTTTGAAAATTTTCTTTTGGTTTGAAATATTGCAACATTAGTTTGAGTGCTTTCTTGTGTTTTCTTTGCATTTGATTGAGTCATTCAATTTCGATATTTACATTCACAATACTCAATTTAGTGTTTGTTTTCACTTTTCATGTAATTAGTGCATTATGTACTTTTCATTGAAAATTAAAATACATATATATATATATATATCTATATATATATATATATATATATATATATATATATATATATATATATATATATTACATTCTTTCCTTTTGCAGCAAAGTGAAAGCATTCTTTTTGCATATTTAGCATTGTGATCTAAGAAGTTACACTTTCATTTTCGTTTGATTGGGTTAGATGCATTAGTGGATTTCTTCACATACTTTCACTGTTTGCTATTGTTTGAAAGATCTCTATCCTTCTCGTAACTATAATTCATTAAATCAAAGATGATGTTCATTTGCATATAGCTTGCATTTAGGAAATTTGGGATGCAAATTCGGTAGGGCCTTGAAAATGAAACATAATCCAAGATCAACTTTAAAATTCATTCAATCAACCTAAGGAATCATTGGAACCTAATGGAACAGTTTTAGTGGTCTAGGCTAGAGACGTGTTCCAGCATCTTAAAACCTAATAGCTATCATTCGCCATTCGGCTTTAGATAGCGCTAGTATGGACTTGTGCTCCCCATACCGTCAAGTATATAAAGGGAGACCCCTCTAGGTTACAATCCTTTTATCCATAGGAAGCCGAGTCTGCCACCTTGTAACCGTAAAACACCGAACACAACATTCAGGGAGACTACCTTCACGTACGTTAAGTCCTTGGTCATTTCTCTTTCATTTGATCACCAAGGTGTATATGGTAGTTCACGAAAACCTGGTACACCCTCTTGCTTAGAGTACCTGAGTAGTCATTTTGATCTTTTCATGACTCTTTAAAAAGAGAAGAGATCGTCGAGCACTTTTCCTTTCACGCTCATTTAAAAATGAAAGTGACTAGAGTCATCTTTTGCCTGTTTCTCGACTCCTAAAACATGAAACAGCAAAATCTGGTTTCAGTGTCATAAAATTAATCACCTACGATCACATGCCCATTAAAATTTTTATTGCTTGGCTTGTTGTTATTTTCCTTAGTTTTTGATCTTGAAAGCCTTTGATTGGTTATCTTTTTTCCTTTCTATTTTTAAATACAATCACAGTGGTGGAACCACCAATTTCGTCATCCTCACTACCTCTTAGTGGTAGTTCTTTTCTGGACGTTTCTTTTGAAACCCCTTAGTCCACTAGGTCTACCGAGTTTTCGTAGCCTATTCTCCCGTCTGTCCTGCCTCTCGCTACTCGATCTCCCCCTAAAGAGCCAGTTGAATTCAATTGGCCTCCTTCTGGTGCTTGGTCTGGTTTTGGGGAAGAATGAGATTTTCCTCCTCTTACGTCAGGCTCACCATTTTATTTTATTTTTGTACCTCCTAGTCCCCGTAGTCTTTTTGAAGATCTTACGGTGGAGTCAGACATGGATTCATCTAGTCCTGCTGGTAGTGAAGGAATGCATGTTTCTATAGGAGAATATCAGCTTTTTCCTGAAGATGTCCCTCATGTTTCTACTCAGTCTTCTCCACCATCGGTGTCACTTCTGCATAGATATAGGTCCTTGAGTCAGATTATGTCTGGTGTTGCATCCATGGCACAATCCAATACATCAACTCCTCCTCAAAGTTCGGTCCTCCCTTCGTTAGTACTATCACCTTCGACACATGTTTCATCGGTTACTGTTACACTAGTCCCAGTCCAACCGACTATCTATGTGGCTTCATCCACACCAATTGTTACCACTCAATCATCAGGATCTTTTCACACTCGCAGGTCTATTTTTCTCAATCCTAAGTGGCCTGTTAATCCCTGTCTTAGTAGTTCATAATCTAGTACCACGAAGGCCCCACCTGCTTCTAGTGTAGTTTCCACTGCCCAAGTGATTCTTGACGGCCTTACTTTTGAAGAGTATCTTTTGGTTGTTCAGTAGTAGAGCTCTCAAGGTTCTCAGCAGCTCCAATCTCTGGGCAATCCTCGATTCCATCACTATGATGTTGTCGGTGATCCCGTTTATTCATTCCCACATCATTATGATGTACATGATAATCTTGTCTATTTTCTTCCTATTGATCCTCATCAGGCTTTTTATGATTCTTATCAGACCATTTCTCATCTTGGACCCACCTTACCTGTGCAACCCTCTAGCTTGCAAGTACAACCCTCATTGGGACAAACTTTAGCTCAACAGGGCTCTACCTCTGGTCCACAGGGACAACCTTACAGTCCACAAGGCCAACCTTCACAAGGTCAACCTTTGGTCCAACACGGTCAACCCTACGGTCCGTCTGGTCAACCTCAGAATCAACCAGGACCATCTTATGCTCCTGGGGGGAAAGTATATCCACCATAGTGACAACCTTTAGCACCAAAACCATTGCCACACGTTTCGTATGTCCAAAACTTTGTGCTACAAGGAGAACCCTATGCTCCTCCTCCAGGTCAACCTGGTTATCAGGGACAACCTGGTCCATCACAACCATTGGGCCAACCTTTCTCACAAGGGAAACCCGGTGGCCCTCAGTACTCGGCTCAACCAGCTCAGAAACTGATTCAACCTACTCGTCAGTCGGTTCCATCGTTTCAATAGCCAGTTCTACCCATTTATAGTCATCCAAGTTTACCTTCTCATCTGCCCACTCAATCTGCTCAGCAGGGTCTGCCTGCTCAACCACAAGGCCCTTATTACCCTCAAGGTTCATATCAGCCGGTATATAGTGCACCCCAAGTTTCTTACCCTCAAAATAAACCTGTATATCATCAACCTCAAATCCATGCTTACATTCCATAGTAGAATCCATACGCTGCTCATCAAGGACTCAATGGTCTACTCCGACTCAGTATCCTAGTCCTCAACCCCAGTATCAACCGAATTATCCTACTTCTAACCCCTATGATCTGAATCCTCCGGGACAGAATGTATGGGGATATAATCCCTCTCGGAATGGGTGGAATGTGAACACGGGTTCTTATCAAAGAACTTTGATGACTTTCAACACTCAATTATCATTTCTTGCTACGTTGGAATTACCTGATGTGTCAAAGTTAACGAATGATCCCATTCTTCATAACCCATATTGGCCTCCAGTTCCGACCAAGATTCCTGGCGATTATCCTAAATTTGAGGGAAAGTCTGGCGAAGACCCCCAAGCGCATGTTATGACTTACCATTTGTGGTGTTCCTCTAACTCTTGGGTTGATTATTCTATTCGACTCTGTCTTTTCCAGCAAACTCTTACTGGTGCCATTGCAAAGTGGTACATTGAGCTATCCCGTGGCATATTCCAAGACTTCAATTCTTTAGCCATGGAATTCCTTAGGCATTTTCAGTTACCAGTCCGTAATGAGACCAGGACGCACCTCCTCACTTCATTGAAACAAGACCGAGCTACTCATATCTCGGATCATATTCATGAGTGGCGACGTCATCATCGCATTATCAAATTTGAAATTCCTAATCAGCTTCTGACTCATTGGTTCACCACCTCCTTTGTTAATCAAATTGCAAAAGACATAGCTATCGAGGCATGTGTAACCGAGGAACAAGCCATTTCTTATGCCTAGTACCTTGATCTTGTGTACTCTCAGTCTGGCGCATTGTATGATATATTGCCTGATGCTCCCTGACCTGGAACTTCTAAACCTTCAGTGACTCCATCCGTCGATGGTATTATTGGTTCCGTGTCTCAGACTTCTCAGAAGTCTTCTTCTTCAAACTCTGGGAAGCCGAACTCTACTTCTTCCAATAATGTTGCTTCTTAGTCCACCTCGAATTTTGGTAAGACCGCAGAAGTTAATGTCGTTCATGCCAATCCAACGGATAATACTTATAAAGGTAAAAATAAGGGTAAAGGTAAGGCCAAAGCTGATACCCCGAAATAGGATTCTCAGAAACCTCATGCTGGCGATGGTTCTCAACGCAAGCCGAAGTACCCTTGTTTGATTTGTGATGAAGAGCACTTCACCAAGGGTTTTCCTAGATGGTCCGAAGTAAGCCAGTTGCTCAAAGGCACCTAGGGAACTCCGATGGTTCTTAAAGAACCCTTCCCATCTTAGCAGACCCAGATGGTAGAGCAACCTCAGTCCTCTACCCCATTTGGCTCTCAGGTGTTCATGATGAACGGTTTTGCAGCTGTTTCTATTGCTACTCGATCGAAAGATTATACTGGATCGCGTCAGGCAATGGGGAAGTATATCGTTGATAGTCCTCCTCCTCCGCCTGTTTTTGTCCTGCTTGAAATTGAAAAGCCCAATGTTGAATCCATTGTATAGCCACGATCCAAAAATTCTACTCCACAAGTCTTCTTATAATCACAACGCCCATGCCCCTCACCATTACAATATTATTTAGGATTTGGCTCAGGCACCATCCACGATGTCCACGTTAGAAGTATTTCAAAGTTGTCTGTCTCAACGAAAGGCTTTGTTATCTGTGATTGGTGGGATTGATCCTGTTGATACTAGCCTTCTCGCTTTTGATTTAGAGAATTTCGTTCCACAACTTCCGCATCAGATTGCACTCATTATCCAAGTTTTTATTAATGGTCTCAACATCCATCGAGCAGTTGTGGATGAGGGTGCATCAACCTGTGTCATTTCATCTTCTTGCTGGAAAGCTATTGGTTCTCCAGCCCTGAATTCATCACCAAATGCCCTTGAAGCATTTGATGGAAGGGAATCAAAGCCTGTAGGTGTTCCCGCTAGTTTACCGATTACTTTGAAAGGGAAGACAATTAATGTCGAGGTAGAAGTCGTTGATGCTAAACTCAATTATAATCTTCTCCCCGGTCGCATTTGGACTCATGCCATGTTATGTGTTCCGTCCACTCTCTTTCGTGTTTTGAAATTTCTGCACGAAGGAAATATTGTTACTATTGATCAATTGTCCTTCTTCACCTCTTCTTCCGAGAACAACGTTTCATATGTGGATTAGGTTCCTACTCCCTACGAGAGCGTAGGGCCAGGTATTTTTAAGGATCCTACCCTCATGGGTATTTTTCCTCTTCCTCCACCAAACACTGTTCAGATCAATATGATCTCTCGGTCTGATCACCCATGGATTATTCCTTCACCTGAACAGATCGATTCCTTTAGAGATTCAATGTCGTTGAGTCCAATTGAGATTGACTATTGTGAACTCATTGTGGCTTCGGAAACTCTGTCCTCTGATCATGCTCCTTTAAGCATGTCTCTTGACATTTATTCTCAATCCCCCTGGCTTGGCAATTTGGATTTGCCTGGTCCTTTAAAAGAAGTGTTTCCCTCCGATGAAGCCATCATGGAAACTATGTCTCTCGAGGATCTGCCGTGGGACGATGGTCATCACCATTCCTTGTGCATGCCTGGCCTCGGGGCCATGTCTACTTGTCTTGAGCATTTTTCATCTCAGGTTCCTTCTCCTCCACCTCAAATGCTTGTTCTGACACATGATGTCTTTACAGAAGGTAACTTGAGTAATATTACACAGACGATGCCTATTGACCTTTCCGTTAAAACAGGAATCATTGAGAACATCCATATCAGGGTAAATTGTTCTTCTGACGAAGTACAAGTTTACACTAGCCTTTTCCGTGAGTTCTGTGATGTCTTTGTGTGGTCCTATGAATAAATGCTCGGCATTTATCCTAGTATAGTGGTGCATGAAATACCTACTTACCCTGGTTCGAAACCTGTTTGCCAGCGTCGTCTTCCTCTACACCCTAGAAAACCTACTGCCATTAAAGGTGAAGTTGAAAAGCTTCTCAGAGCTGGTTTCATTTATCTGATTCCTTTGACAGAATGGGTCTCTAATATTGTTCCTATAGATAAGAAACAGAGAACCATTCGAGTCTCCGTTGATTATCATGATATTAGTCGGGCTTGTCCCAAGGATAATTATCCTACTCCCTTTATTGATCAAATCATTGACGACTGTGCCGGGAGTGAGATTGTTTCCCTCATGGATAGTTTTTATGCTTATAATCAGATTAATATTCTCCCTACTGATCAACATAAGTCTGCCTTCATCTGTCCCTGGGGTACTTTCGCATATAAGAAGCTCCCTTTTGGCTTAAATAATGTTGGGGCCATATTTCAGCGAGCGATGTCATATGCTTTTCACGATATTCGTCACATCGTTTAAGCTTATTTGGATGCCCTTCCCGCTCATTTAGCTAAGCCTATGGACCATCCTGACCATCTTCGTCAATTTTTTCTTCGTTGTCGACGTTACAACATTCGTCTTAATCCACACAAGTGTGTCTTCGGTGTTGATTCTAGTAGACTCTTGGGGTTTATCATATCCAAAGATGGAATTTGCCTCGATCCACTCAAGGTTGAGGCCATTATCAATCTCCCCTCTCCCTTCTCGTTGCATCAGTTTTAGAGTTTTCAAGGGAAGGCTAATTTTCTACGTCATTTCATACCTAACTATGCAGAAGTGGCTAAAGGTTTCACATGATTATTAAAGCAGGGCGTTCCATTCTGCTGGGACTAGATTGCTCAGAATTATTTTGAGGCACTGAAGACGTTTCTTTTCAATGCTCCTCCGTTGCATCCTCCAAACTATGATCGTTATTTTTCCCTATATTTAGTCGTCGCTTTCAGCATGATTTCCATGGTTCTGGTACAAGACGATGATGATGGTAATGAGCATGTTATCTATTACTTATCTTGTAACCTTATTGATCTTGAGACACGCTATGCACATGTCGAGAAGTTAGTGTTAGCGACGGTTCAAGAAGTTTAGTGTTTTCATCATTATATTATTTTGCATACTGTCACTGTGATTTATGATTGCAACCCTATGACCTATATATTGTCTCGAAAATTGCTGGGGGGGAAATAATCGAAGTGGATTGTCATCCTCCATGAGTTCGATTTGGAATTTACCACTTCCAAGTCGAAGAAATCATTATTCCTTTCTGATTTGATCTGTTCCCTCCCTTCATACTATGCTCCGTCTCGTTCAGAGGAATACATTCCAAACGATACGCTTTTCTTGATCAGCACCCTCGATCCTTGGTACGGTGCTATTATCGTTTATCTCCATACTCCTACTTTCAAATTTGAGTTGACGAAGGATGCCCGCCGACACATCCGACATCAGTCGCAACCTTATCGTATAGTCGAAGATACGCTCTATTGTGTCGGAGTGGATTCCATACTACGCCTATGTTTGAATCTCAAGGAAGCTGAGAAAGCCCTAAATGATTGTCACGGTGGCACCTGTGGCGGTCACATGTCTAGTTATGCCACTGCACAGAATATTCTTCGTGTTGGTTATTTCTGGCCTTCTATCTTCAAGGACTGCATTGTTGCAGTTTGTAAATGTCATGATTGCTAGATCTATCAACGCAATATGTGTGTGCCTCCTGTACCTCTTCATCCTATCATTACCGTTGGTCCCTTTGCGCAGTGGGGCATCGATTTTATGACATGTAACCCTCACTCGGCCGGGGGCATGCTTATATTATCGTAGTCATGGACTACTTCACCAAATGGGCTGAAGAAATGCCTACACTTCCCGCTGACGGTAAGATAGCTGCTCAATTCATATTCAATCACATCATTGCTAGGTTTGGTGTCCCTCAGGCCATTGCTACTGATCATGGTTCTCATTTTTGGCATTATATGGTGGCGGAGTTGACTTCTAAGGTGGTTCTACGCCACGACAGCTCAACGCCTTACTATCCTCAGGTCAATGGCCAGGTTGAAGCCGTGAACAAAGCTCTTGTCACCATGCTTCAACGTACGATTTGGATCCACATATCCAATTGGAATCTCATGTTATTTTTGTCTCTTTGGGCATACCGAACGTCAGTTAAGAATGCGATCGGATTCACTCCTTTTCATTTGGTTTATGGTTTGGAAGCTACTCTTCCGATTGAATGTGAAATACCTTCGCTCAAGTTGGCTATTGAATTACTACCAAAAAATTCGCCAGAAGAAGAGCATCTCCTTTACTTAGAAAGGTTGGATGAAACCCGCTGCTTTTCTGCTTTGGTTATTGAAGCATAGAAGAAGCGGGTCAAAGCTCATTTTGACCAATCCATTTCCCCTCGTTCTTTCGTTGAAGGAGATCTTTTCCTCCTGTACGACCAATCTCATGATAAGATGGGGGCAAGAAAATTTCAACCCATGTGGCATGGGCCCTACATTATTAAACATGTGTTGCAGAATGGGGCCTATGAGCTCATTATTTGTGTACATAGATGTTATTTTCATTTTTCTTGTACATGTTTTGATTTGGTGTGACTTGCGAGCATTTTCCTTCTTATTGGGTCTAGCTTATTTGTGTAGATGTCTATTAACCCTTATGTCGGTTCTGCAAATGGTGCTTCCTACAGTACCAGGAATTTGACTTCAGCAGCCTGGGTAATTTATGATCCTGCTGGTGAGTTGATAGATCTGCAAGGTATCTGTCTAGGAAACACTAACAAACAATGTCGTTGAATATAGTTTTGTCCTTGAACTATTAACCAAGAAAATCAACCACGGCATACGCACATTGCTTGTAAATCTAGATTCATAGCTTGTTGTTCTACAACTCAATGGTCATTATTCAGTTATAAACCCGTGCATTCTAAGATTGTATTTACGTGTTCGTTTTTTGGGAAGACATTTTGATTTTATCACATATCAACATATTCCTAGACGAATGAATGCATTAACTGATACAGTGGCTAACATTGTGTTAGATAGACATTTGCGTAATTTGTAAAATCATCATCATATGTAAAAGATCCATGTAGGAAAATAGAGATATATATATATATATATATATATATATATCAGATGTTTGCATCAGTGCGCATCATAAATTCAAAAACTATGTGTGTTTCTGTTACATCCCGAGACACCATGTCTCTCAAAATATGTAGATATAAAACCTAGGTGTCTAATCGGCGTGATGCTCATGGTAGCATGTCACTGCCCGTACGAGCCGCCTCAGTAAGCGGTGAATGTGGCTTGGCACCCCTTCAGTATGTCTCTGGTAGGCACGAGGAACATCGTCGAATCGTGCACAGTCTGGGACTCCATGTGTGATTCCCTCTAGGTTGCACATGATCTCCTCCCCCTCGCCTCCCTTGCCATGAGGGTGAAAATCGCGAGGGATTCGCCTCGCTATTGGAGACATGCCTGCGGTTCTCTCTGTGCCAACATATGCAAGTGCATGGATTTAACTTCAAAACATACATAATTAAAAAAATCATAACACTCGTGAAAATTAAAAAATGAGTCTTACCCAAATCTTCATCCCAATCCTCTCCCTCCGGGAGTGGGAGGTCCGGATCACCAGTAAAATTTGTACCAGAGTAGGGCCAGTCCTCCACGACGATCAACTATCGGTGGAGCCAATCAAAGAACTCCAGTCTCCAAGACATCTATTGACTGCCCCCTGCCTTTGGCATCATATCTGCCCATTGGGCCATCTGTGGTTCCCTTGCTAGTGGTGTTGGGACTATGACCTCTTGACGTTGAAAGATTGGTAGTCGTTTCAGGAAGAACAATACCAGGATAGACCCATAATTTAATTGCTTTAATTTGTTCTTCTTGCACTTTGTTAGTTGGTGTTTCATGTTGATTGTCACGGCCTTTGCCCAGTTGTAGATGGTCAGTGTCAAGTAGTCTACAGCAAGAAGCAATTGTGTCTTTTTTTCTTCGTGCGGTGCTTGCGATCTCGCAGCTCGTGTGATGGTATGTAGCACTACTTTTAGTGCCAAGTCTGGGATATTCTGGATATCGAATTTCCCACTTTATAATCCCTTCCGTGCCCCTGGACATACTCTGTCAATCACCATGGACATGCTCTCCATGCAAGGCTGGGTGTCGGTTAGGATTGGTGCCGCTCCCCTCCTCGATAATCCTGTTATGAAGTAGACATTAGAAACATCGATCTCAAGTTCTTGATCTCAAAGGATAAAATTTTCCTAATCCTCATCCCATATGCTGATCAAATACTTTAGCAGCTCCGATTGGGCTCGGAGACACGGTGTCAAGAAGAACTTCTTCAATCCACAGTCTCTAAGAGCTTCCATGCATCTCTCATTTTCCATGGCAAGCGCATCCTCTTCGCTGTGTTCCCGTTCTTTCCATTTGATTACCATTTTTCTGCTTTCTACATGTAAACATGTTCATATGGACAATATTAGCCATTTTAGAAACTTGGATTTGTAAAAAATGGGGCTTTAACTTGCATTTTTTTTAAACAAAAATGGTCTGCGCGGTTAGCGCGACTGTTCCTCAAATAGGCGCGCCAATGGGCACACCCTTGTTCAGAAAAATAAGCGATTAGTGCGAGTCCATGCCCGAAACTTGTGTCATCCGTCGTGCCCTAAAATTTACATTTCCTCCCCCATAACTCAAAATTGAGGGTTTCAGGTAGTAAAAGAGGACTTAAAATGAAGAAAGAGATATTGGCTCTTACCTGGAACTGACAGATTTGAGATTGGTCTGCCGGATCATCCGTTATTTTCGCCACAAAATCACAGTGTCAAACGGGTAACTATTGCTTCACAAGAGGTAAAAAGTGAAAAGTAATTATTTTTACCATTTTTGGCATTTTATAACTTTTCACAACCCTAATTAGGTTTTAAGAAATATTTTTCGATTATTTTATTATATTATTTTTGAGAAATCGGTTTTACACGTGTCTCTTGTGCAGCGACGGGTTTTCAGGCCACAGTGATGAACTAACGAGTTATATTTTATACTTTTTCGGACTCGGTAAAAACACGAAAAAGTCATTATTCGAGTCATATTTCAGCTCTTTTCTGACTCTCTAAAATTGAAAAGATTGTCGAGGCTCTTGTCGTTTTGAACTCATTAAATGGCTGTGAAACGTTATCTACCTAGTATATGTTTACCCCTTTTTCGGGCTGGGATGGATTATTTACGAAAAAAGGAATACCTTAGCCTATCGTGACTAAGAGGTTCTTTCAAATATTGTTTTCTACCTTTTCATATCTGAGAGACTATTTACGAAAAAGGGCCACGCTGGAGTTTTCTTCTCTGCCTTCTTTACAAACTCTCTAAACATGAAAAGATGTTGAGTTCTCCCTTTGTCAGACTCGTTAAACCCTGATGACATCGGACTTCGTCACCATGACATTACTCGATTTCCTCCTTCCTAGGGCTTGTAAAATGTACTAGATTGGATTTGTCTGAAGGAAAAACTTACAGCACAAGCATATGTTATCCCCTTCAAGCTTGTTTTCAAAAATAATTGGGGTACTCGCCAGAAATGGTGGGGGAAAATGGAACCAAGTTTTAGTTATGTTGGCAGTATGTCGCTCTCAAACATGGCACTTGTCTGCATTCATGTCGAGTTGGGGACATCTCATTTCGTCACTTTTTCCTCCATGGGTTTGGGTAATCTCTTTTGACCTCTCATCTTCTCTTTGCCATTTCATCATGACCTTAGATCCTTTGATTTCAAATACTGCCAAATCCAGTGTCGTGTCACTGATATGTTCAAGAGAAGTTTGCCTCTGCATTTTTCAACCTCCCTCTGATTCTCTGTTCATCCTGATTCACTATTATCTTGTTCCTCTGTCTCGTGTCGATGATGTGGGAAACATTATGGCCCTCCTTCGACCAGGTCACTTCCTGTCGACTTCATCTCATTATCCAAGAATCTGAACTAGAGACTCCCTTCTGGTACCTTGGAGCCTGCATACCTCAATGGTAGGTTCTTCACATTCGACGCAAGGTCCACATCATTGGCCTTCAATCGGGTGATTCGAGGGTGTTCGACACCAGATCATTGTTCACATTTCGTGGATTGTACCTGTTGTACCTTGAGATCCATTGTCATTATTGATGGTTTCTCTCATGCCAGTTAACAGCTTTCATCATTGGTTGGTAATTAGGTGATTTTCTTGCATGTTCAACTTCAGCTCATATATTCACATGCTTGAATTTGTACTTGTTCAGGTCGAGATGGAGCGCAAGACCCTGGGTTTTTTCTGATAAAATCCAGGCTGCGGGTTCTTGTGGATTATCATGACTTATTACATGACTCTTTTGATTGGATGGCTACGAACATACCTGAGTCTTTTTGTTGATCCTTACTACTGGATGGCTGCGTCCATACTTCGGGTCTCAGTTTTTATATACTCTATTATGGATGGTTGTTCCCATACCATGTGTTCATGTATCATAAATATCAGTTGTATTTGTAATTGCAGGTTTTTCGACAGCGATTTTTAGTTCAAACGCGTTCTCATGAAGCATTTCGCCCCTCCCTCTCTCTCGAACCTCATGCTTTAGGGGGCATCTGTTACACAGCATTTTGTCATTGTCCCTGCAATCCCCATCTCGCCCATTGAAGGGTCATTTCTGTGATCAATAAGTAGTTTCATGCCTTGCAAAGACCATCATCGTATCCCTTTACATGAGAGTAATATTCCTTCTGTTGACAATTCCCTGAGCAGAGATTCAAAAACCCTTGTTTTTGCCTTGCCGCGAGTAGTCAGTTCTACCCTTGCACCAATGAGGAATATTAACACTAGGGCCCGCGCCAGTTGGCACTCTGTCTCAGTTCGCCACCCATGCCGAGCTGTTTATGGAATGTTTTTTAAAAATAGAGGCGGAGATTCCACTCCAACAACTTCGAGGATGAGTCATTGGGAGTGGTTGGACTGAATAACCATGGACTCCCTCCTTTAGTTTATGGTTTCCACCTCTTATGGGAACCTTTTAAAGGATAGGCCTCCCTCCCACCTTTGTAGGGATCCTAAACTCCTCCTTTTACTCTATAAAAAGAAGCTATCTCTCTTTGCATAAGCTAGCTGAACATGGAGAATTTAGTATACTATAGCTGAACTATTGAAGAGATAGAATAAGAAGGAACTTCGGTGAGAGAGCTTGAGTCTATGCCTTCATCCCGTCTGAATCCCCTAATGAGCATCTGAGATGCGCTTTGGCTAAATCCCACCAGAGGAGACTGCGACTTCAAAGCATTAGTTGTAACTCTTCCTTCTATCAATACATATACGTGACTATTGTTTGGTTCCCATTTTGTGTTATGTTATATGTTTAATGCAATATGCTTAGCCCTCTTTGATTCGCTAGTAGTTATGAATGAATTTATTATGTCGTATGTTGTTCTTCTTTTCTGATCTATGTGCAGGTATCCAAGCATGATTGTAGAAGGATTGTGACTTGCAGAGGTAGGAGCGAGGGGCCACCACCACTACAGCCACGACAACAACATTGGGTTCCAGGTAGATCGATCTACTGTGTCCTCTTTTCATTCAGTATTAGGAATCAACACTCTAGCATGTTTCTTTGTTTCTAGACCCACTTTAGGGCTAGAGGGATCGTCTTCGTCTGCAGAGGGGATTTACCTACTTAACAGATATGTTTCTAATTGATAATGGCAATTGTATGGTCTTACTAATGTTGTTTGGGTTGGATGCACCAAATAAGACCTTTGGTTTCTATTTTTGGATTGGACTCTGCTATGATATCATGGTGGCCTAAAAAGTAGATTGTCGATTTGTTTGGACAGGTGTTGGAAATGACCATTGTATATTGTGATAATCAAAGTTGTGTGAGATTTCTGAGATTCCATTTTTTCATGACAGGTCGAAGCATACTAAGATCATGTTTTTCATGTCCTTATGACAAATACCTACCTTGATAGGAGATGATGTTCCTTTCTTAGTGACAGATGCCTTCCTTGGTGGCAGATGATGTTCTTGTATTGATGACAGATGCTTACCTTGGTAGCATATGATGTTCTTGTTTTGGTAACAAATGCTTGACTTGGTGGTAGATGATGTTCCTATCTTGGTGATAGATCCATGCCTTGGTAGCAGATAATGATCCTATCTTGGTGACAGATTTCTGTCGTTGGTGATAGATGTCTGCCCTTGGTGGCAGATGATGTTATTGTCTTGATGACAAATTCCTGCCCTGATGGTAGATGATACTTCTGTTATGGTGACACATTTTTACATATAAACTTTGCTTTCCTCTATGGAGAATTGAGTGGCTAACAATTCCTCTAAGATAGAGGGAGCACTGATTATACAGCATCATATGATGGCCAATCTTCCTTAGGTTGCATCTAGGAAACTTATGGATTGGTCATGAAGATTGTCACTCCCTATTGACGGTGTTGGAAATATGTCAACCAAGAGGGTCTCCCCAGTATGAAGACCCAATTATACCTCACATAGTTTCGAGTAGGTTACCCAACTAGGAAACAAGTTTGGTTTCCATTATCCTTAGGAATTTGCCTTGGCTACAATTATCATCATAAGAGATTGTACAAACTATCTTTAGGACAAGAAAGTAAGTTGGCACTATGAGGCATACAATTGCAATGCGTATAAGCTACTTTCACGGAAGGGGAAAAGAGAGAGTGCACCTCTAGAATAAAATTATTATTACTATCCTAAAAGAGACACACAAGAGCATGAAATAATCGTTGATTAAACTGCAAAGTATTTCACACGATAACAAAGATCGTAAAAGAAAGTAACAATGCACATTCAACAAGATGCATACTAAAGCCAATGAAAAACTTCATTTTCATTAGTATGTGTTGGCATAAACATTCACCACAAACAATGAAAGAATAGTCTCACAATCATTCATGACATATGCATGAAAGTGCGTCGGCTCTTAGAACTTCATATATTAAGTGAAAGTCCCAAAATACATTATTACAATGCTACCACACTATACCCAATAGTGGAACATTAAGTCACCACTTTCTCCTCCAAAGAAATATCTTCTCTCCTATCCCAAGCTAGAGAATCCAAAGTGAAAAGTCCAAAAGTCCCTTTTTTTGAGCTACAAGGGTGTATTTATAACAAATGAGGTGACTCTCCACCTCCCATGTGATTTTTGACCTCCCTCGTGACTCTTAAACTTCTACTATCACTTTTTGAATTCCTATGTGACCTTTGAACTTATACATGACTCTAAGGCTTTCTTGTGACTCTTTAAATTCCATGTGGGACCCTTGAGATTCCACACATTTTACATTTTCTCATTTTTTTGGAAATTACATAATTACCTTCCACATATAATGTGGCAAAATACATTGACACATATGACTTTGTATGACACTTTCAGAAGC
This sequence comes from Pinus albicaulis, assembly GCA_034641835.2. Classification (NCBI taxonomy): domain Eukaryota; kingdom Viridiplantae; phylum Streptophyta; class Pinopsida; order Pinales; family Pinaceae; genus Pinus; species Pinus albicaulis. The sequence continues at coordinate 133,403,845 of CM076574.1, read as the reverse complement.
CATGACTTGGAGATGGTGACTTAAGAATTCATTTCATAGATGTTGAACTCTTCTCCTTGCTGATATTACTACGACTTATTTATGATGGATCTTTGCTTATTCTTTATCTTCACCCTCCAATGGGTCCAGATGAGTGTCAGAACCTTCCAAGTCAGCATGAATTTCCATGTCTTTGTCTTGGTCCAAGATTTCTTTAGGTTCTTCATGATGGTCCTTCTGGTGCTTCTTCTTCGCAAGGTCCTTTTTGTAGCCTCTCTTTAATAACCTCCCTTAAGCATCACCTTGTCATGTTGAGATGATAATACCTGCAAATGAATTCCACCCATGATAATCCAACATCAGTCTAGAAATAATGTATTCTACTTGTGATTGATCGTGGAGGATGTTGAATGTGATGGTTATGTGCAAGGGGCGAGAAGGAGAGGCTTCCTTGGGTGTATTCTACAGTTTTTAGTTGCAAGGTTTGAAAATTCCAAACCGGAATCCTTTGTAGCATATGGAAATTATTCTCCTAATTGTTAATTTAATTTAACAATTTATTTGTTGTTTGCTACGACAAATGCTGAGTAAATCACACTGAATATACACAAATAAAACTGTGGAAGAATAAAACGTTGGACGACGAGAAATGCTAGCACATACACATAAAAATAACACAATTATTTTTGGACAAATTTCCTGGAAAAAACCAGCTCGGGAAAACCAGTGTAGCAGTGAGGGTTTTTATTATTATGCAGCATTGAAATTTTGAGTATAATCTGGATGCCTGAAACTGGAAATCCACAGCAAGAAAATTTTGGAAAAATTATTGAAGGGAATTTACCCTTCCTCCACAAGAAATCCTGGCACAACTTGCCTACAAAAAACTCGGCCTCCTAAAGCTACTGCATCACCCTCTGTGTTGAACTGCGCAGTCATTATGATGTCAAGCCTCTAACCAGCCTATGATGAAGTCGTTTTGCCTCCAGTTTTTTAGTAAATCATCTCTCCAGCCTACTGGGCCCTCTGCCTAGCCTCTGGAACTGAGATAGATTTTATCTCCAGCAAGTCGAACTTCCAATATGAATCTACTGCGCAGAGCTCTACATTTCCTCACTAGGATAACTCGACCCTCTTGTTGTTTCCCCTCCGGATCTGGAAAACTTCCTCTGAATCACTCTCCCTACCCCTCACTCACTGCTTCGATCTCTTGATCTCTCCGACAAGTGATTTTTGCTACTACGAAAATTGATCTACCAAGAAATCGAACTGCTGAAGTGTCTTCTCCATAACCACATCGACCTCCTCTTATAATCCTCAGTTGGAGCACCAACAGACAAGATTAAAACATAATCAATGGCTAGGATCATCTATGGATCACTCCATGTGAGTTTTTGGACTGTTATCACCTTGACGTAATTAATATTGATTAATTAACCTGTTTTCCTAAGTTTAGACTTAGGAAACATTAAAAAATTGGTTAATAATCTAATTAAGTCACTTATAGGTGGAATTTCCAGAAATGATTTATGGGTTCTAGAGATCTCATGTATTTAATCCTCTTCAAAACATTTCACGGCTAGAACACATCTTATGCTACAAAAAATAACACTCCCTCTAAGTGAGGAATGTGTTTTAATGCTACTGCACACCCTATAGCAACACCCTGTCTCTATATCATCTCTTGTCATGTTGTTGATGTCTGGTTGTTGTTTCCTGCCAACTACTGTGTAACTCTGATATACATTGCATTTGTGTTTCTGTTGACCCTGTTCTCAACAATGCATCTACATTGCAACTCTATTGTTGTTTCTACTACAACATTTTCAATAGAAAAACATCCAAAATACTTTATCAATTGTGATAAGTATAATGCATATGTCACATGAGTCTCTGACTTATACTAGATACTACACTGCCCACTAAGGACTCTACATTACTACTAACTCTGCAATGTGCCAACTGTACCGCTGCCAACTCTGCACTACGCTCCCCAGTATTTTATTGCTACTAGTCTCTGCATCTGTCACTCTGGCATCTGACAACATCAATTGTCACTGATCCATCCTACTACTGAATATTGTGGGACCCCGTAGCCAGGTGTTGATCCATGAGGTGGATTCCTCAAGGATCCTTCCCATATGTAGCACTTTGGGGCTACAACACCAAGTCACCCCACCTCACTCCTCTAGGTATATCGGCGAACATAGTGAAATCTTCCTCCATCCTAGAGTAAAGCATATCTATCTTTGTTGAAGCTGTCTGCTAGTCTGACTTATCCTCCTTGTCCTTCTTCATTTTCTCCCCATGTTGCTAACTAGGACCCTTACATGCAAGGGTCGCATTCTTCTCCCCCTTCACCATCTTCAATCTGTTGTTGTTACTACCACTGACGGAGCTCTTTAGCAAAGCTCATCTCAATTCCTCCTATTGCAAATCACCCCACACCTTGTCCCACCTTAGCAGGGTATCTCTGCCCAAGATACTTTGGACGCATACATGCCACTCCTCTGAGACACTGCTGAGAGATAATTTCACTAGCTCTAAAGGTTGAGGCGCTGCCCCAACAACTGTTATTTGGTCTAGGGCTTCCCGAATCCCGGTAAGGTATGGGTCTATGCCTTCTCCTTTTTGTATCCGGATGAGCCTCAACTTCTCCTCGATGTACATATTTCACTGCTCATAAGTACCATGATATAGCATGGATATATCATCCCACATCTCTTTGGCAATTCCCTTGGCTGTTATATGTGAGACTATATGATCTCGAACTCCATCTAAGATCAACCGCTTTTCCTTCGCCATTTCTTTCTTGTACTGTTTCAGTTGATCTGCATCCTGAGAAACCAACACTACATTATCAATGTAGGCTTTCAGGCCATATTCATCTAGAATGAAGGATATCTTTGCCTTCCATATGATGTAGTTGGAAGCTCCATCCAACCTGTCCTGATCACAAAGCCCTGCAGTGGCCATGTAAATGAACTGTCAAAAACTCCCTCTTTCCTTCTGCTCAGTTGTTGTTATGCTACTCACACTCCCTTCTAGAATGAGAATATTTGCTCACAACAATTTTCAATCTGCAAGGAAATATCAAACTTCTTGAGACTAAAATTTCTCTAAGAAAAAATTTCCCTTTGTGTGTGCTCTTCTCTCTTCCACCCCGATGATCATTCTACATAAGAAATATACTACAAAAACCCTTTGCGCTGATCTAGAGATCTGCAACACCTGGAAATTATTCTCCTAATTGTTAATTTAATTTAACAAATTATTTATTGTTTGCTACAAAAAATACTTAATAAATCACACTACAATATACACAAATAAAATTGTGGAAGAGTAAAATGTTGGAAGTTGAGAAATGCTAGCACACACACATAAAAATAACATAATTATTTTTGGAAAAAATTCCACGGAAAAAACCCAAATTCGGAAAACTGGTGCAATTGTGAGGGTTTTTATTACTATGCAGCACTCAAATTATGAGTACAATCTAGATGCTTGAAACTAGAAATCCATAACGAGAAAATCAGGGAAAAATTATTGAAGGGCATTTACCCTTCCTCCACAAGTAATCCCGACACAACTTGCCTACAGAAAACTCAACCTCCTAAAGCTACTGCATCACCCTCTATGTTGGACTGTGCAGCCACTATGACATCAAGCCTCCAACCAGCCTCTAATGAAGTCATATGCCTCAAATTTTTGAGGAAATCATCTCTCCAGCCTACTAGACCCTCTGCCCAGCCTCTTGAACTAAGATTGATTTTCTCCCCAGAAAATTGAACTAGCATTATAAAGCTACCATGCAGAGCTCTGCATTGCGTCACTGGGATAACTCGGATAACTCAACCCTCTTGCCACTGCCTCTTAGGATCTAGAAAAATTCCTTTGGATTAGTTTCTATTCCACTCACTCATTTCTTCAATCTCTTTCTCTCTCCGAAAACTGACTACTTCTACTCTAGAAATCGATTTTCCAAGAAATCGAACTACAGAAATGTCTTCTCCATCACCCGGACTCCTCTTATAATCCTTTTTTGGAGCACTAACGAACAATATCAAAACATAATTGATGGCTAGGATCATCTCTAGATCGATCTATGTGATTTTCTAGACTATTCTCACCTTGAATTAATTAACATGTTTTCCTAAGTTTAGACTTAGGAAACATTAAAAATTTGTTTATTAATCTAATTAAGTCACTTATATGCGAAATTTCCAAAAATGATTTCTGGGTTCTCGAGATCTCATGTATTCTAGACTCTCCACAAATTTTCATGGCTAGAAAACTAATGCAACAAAACCTAACAGAAGGGTCCAGGGATGCCTCACTGCTGACTGGAATGGCACAATGTGCAACAAAGTGAGGGCATCACAAGTATTCTGTGAATTTGGTAAGTTCAGGGGAAAAGGGTGGAGTGATTGTTGACTGTGATTTCACAATGTGTGGTTCTCAGGGAAGAGGAGGCATGTATTGTACAATTGAGGTTCACAGGGACTAAGGGATGACCCCATTTTCCACTGGAACTACGCAATGCATAGTGGGAGCTAAGACAAGGAAAGGGATTGCGCAGTGAGGGGTTTCAGTCAGCAAGAGAGAGATACTAGCCACTGTAACTACAAAATTCATAGTGATTAAGGGCAAGCTCAGTGAATTACATAGTTGAGGATTTTAGTGACCTATTTCTCATTAGAATTGTGCAATGTGCACTAGGAGGCCCCCCAGATGAAGGGATTGCATACTTGAGAAAGTTAGTGAAACAAGGAGGTAGGTTAGGATATTATCTGCACAATGTGTAGTAGTTGAAGAGGAGGCTTAGGAGATTACCCAATTTGGAAATCTAGAGCAGGAGGGATGATGAACTACATAGTTGGAAAGGTGAGACAGCTAGATTGGTGGTATAGATTCAAAGGTTGTTCAATCTGTAAGTAAAGAAGGACATTGTCATCTAAGATTTCATAGTGCACAATTAAAAGATTCGAAGGATGCCTCACTATGACTTATGACTACGCAATTCACATTTCCAAGTGGGAGAAAGGTTATCAAATTGTAAAGTTAGTGAATGCTTTGAAAATGACTGTGGGATTAGTGAGACAAGAGAGAACAAAGAATGCAAACAAGACCTGAAATAGTGATCTCACACTCATATAACATCAACACAAGCCAAGAAACTACAAAACAATCGAAATCTACATGCATACCTTGAAACGACAACAAAGTGACACTTACTTTTAAGAGCGCCAGTTGAAGCATAGCTTTGCGACACTTAGAATACAAGTTACAACAGAAGTGTCGATTGAAACCAGAAAGTGATAATTTGAGGGACAGTGTCCAACGTATATTCTTTTGATATATATGATAAAATAATGCATAATAATGTGCTAAATCAACCTACGTATATTCTTTTGATATATATGATAAAATAATGCATACGAATGTGCTAAATCAACCTTTAGTGGTGCACTAAAGGGAAACACATGCAGGAGTGAAAACAATCAAAAGTGACACTTGCAGCAATAAGAATAAGTGAAAATGAAACTTTCAAAATCTAAAGAAAGTGAAAGTGACACATGCCATAGCGATGAAAAATAAAAGGAAACACTTATTAAAGCGAAAGGAAGAAAAAGCAATAGTCATGAAATTGGAAACGACACTTGTGAAAGTGATGGTGCATAAAAGCGGCAGTTGAGAAAATTCACCTGAATGATGATATAATTGCAACTAAGAGTGGGAGAGACTATCAAATGATGTTGCACATTGACCGTCAGCATGGATTTCATAGTGCACTATCCTTATAGTTTGTGTAATCACTATCAATAGTGATTGCACCAGTACTATAACTAAACATTTTGCAAGCATTATTCCTAGAGACTGGGCAAGCCTTATTCTCAAGAATTCCTCAATGCCTACATTCAAGGATGCTCATTCACTATTGAGCTTGCTAGTAATATGTGTGCTTATGAATGTATCAAAGTTTGAGCATGTGTAAGAAAGTGACTTTGACACTTAAAATCTTTAGAAGAAGGATTAATCGCTTAGAAAAACATTGACCAGTCATGGAGTGATTATGAACAATCATGGAACAATGGATCGTAAGATCTCAAGGAGGCTCCAAAATTCAAGTGTAGGAAAAAATTTGGAGGGTTCTTGTCACAGCAAAAACACTTGGCGATACAATAGAAAAAAATAAGCTTCTCTTCTTCGGTCTAATCCTTAAGTGCAAGGTCTCATTCTTTTAGGAAGTATTTATTTGTTGTGTAGATTACCCTGGCTTTGGCACTTATCCTAATTAAAGTTATAGTTTCTTCCTTTCCTTTCTCAGCTTCCAAAACATTTACATGACTATTCATACCTCAATAGTTTCGATAGGGGAGAAGGATAATAACTATACCAAGCTTTTGATGTTTAGAGTTAAGCACTTCTCCAATGTTGCTTGACTTCCAATGAGCCTATTCAGTACCCTGGTGGAGTCAACTTAAGGAATAACAAGCATTGATTTGCTACCAGTAGGCCTATTCAATACCTCTATGATGTTATTTGTTTCACCTCTCAGTGCAGTAATTCTTTCTCTTCTTCACCCTCTATTTATTTTCAATATGCTTTAACATTTATTATACTATATTTCACTGGGGAGGAAGAGGGATCCCGAATTATTTTATGTGCAAGAGAGGTTGCTCCTTGTTTGATGGATTTCAATGATATCTAAAATTGATATGCTCGTTTTAAGTTTTCTCCTTCCCCTTATCTACTCGAATGATTTGACAGATCAGAGCACCATTTAATTACAAGGCTAAGTTAGGAATGAAGATCCTAAAAGACATAGGCTTCATAGTTTGGCCAAAGGCTTTCCGTTTAGAAAGAACATAGTTTCCATCCAGACATCATTGACTTTAAAGATATGTAAACCAAAACAAAGAAGAGGATAATATATTAACTAATAATTGTTAATCGTCACAAGTTCCCTTTCAAATATTTGCCACACTGTATTTTGAGCCAAACAAGAGTAGTTTTCATGCATGGACTTATTGAGAAAAACATGAAAGAAAAAACATGACAAAACACAAAAACAAAAACAAAAGAACAAGGAAAATGTAAGACTGAAATGAAAATTAGCATGTGAGACAAAAGCAAGAAAAATAAGAAAAGAGTAAATGGAGAGAAAATGCAGGGTGAAAGTAAAAAAAACTAGAATGCAGTTAGACCTACTCCTAACCTAACCACCCAGAAGGTCAGGGATAAGTGAAGTGAAATTTCCAATGTAGCCATAGAGGTTTCTCCCAGCCTAAAAGTATAATGATGCGATCAATTAAAAACAACATAAAGCAATGTAAAAAAGTAAAAGTAACAACTTTAATATCTTGCACAAGAGGTTGAAGGTATTCCCTAAAGGAATAAAACATTAACCAGTCTGCAACCTTACCTTTTCGATTAGAACAATAATCATACAAACCTTGACAGCTTCTTCTAAATTTACTTTCATTCATGTTCTCATTCTTAGCAAACATCAAGAAAGATCGAAAATTATTATTTATGGCAGTGCTTACTAAGTAATATGTTTCCAGCCAATTATAGATATGATCGTGGAAATCGAAAAAATCCTTTTAAAAACCCCAAAACTCTTCGGAAAATGGACTTTCAGTTAGTGCATTCGAATCATGGGGAGAATCTGGAGAAGAAAAGACAACTTGATCTCATTCAAAAACCTCGTCGAGATAGTGAGGACCTGACATAACCATCAACAAGGGCTGAAGTGGCCCAACTACTTAACAAGGATCCGAATAGTGAAATGATGGATCATAAGAATTTATGGCCTTGATGAGATCAACAAATGTAAAAAAACCAACATCATATATACAGGTGGGAAAATGATACATTGAACAACAACTGTTAAGGCCAGTAGTACAATCAAGTGGATCAATTAAGGTATAAGACTCTCGATTCTTGATTGGTCCCCTTTGCGTCGAATTACACATTAGACCCATAATATGACAACTTAGGGAATTTAAAAAAGTTGTTGGTATCTTAAATTCAATAAAATAATTAGGATACCAGGTTGACATAAAATAGGAATCATTTGGCAAATCAAATTCAGTATTTTTATCCAAGTGAGACTTTTGATCCACTAAATGATTCAAGCATCTAAAAACATTGAAAATGATAGATTGTACTAGAGCTAAAATAAAAAAATTTAGAACATTCACAAGAAATACTAGGATTTGATTGTTCACGGAAGAATTTAATATATGAGAATCCTTAAACTGATTAGAAGCTTTGTCATAATAATCAGAATCATAGGCTTCATAGCTTTTTTCATCCACGAAAGGTATACATTCCAAGCTTGAGTTAAATGCAATAGTTTTACACAAATGTGATTTTTTTCTTTTCTAAATAAGGCTACTTCTATTATATATTACAAAGCACATAGATACATTCATCATCCATCTGGAATTGTTGCGTTAGCCAATTTTGGCGGGAAATATAAATTTCAAAAAATAAAAAGTAGGGCTTCCCCGGCAGGGGCAACCAGCCCAAGAAACCAATCCATGTAGTAAGGAAAGTGTTGCCCTTGTGGGGACACCAGCTTTAAACAAAATTACACAGTGTGGAAAATGAAAAGACAAGAGAACTAGACCATAATAGAGAAGATCGTGACAAGTGGGAACCATGGCATTATGTTTGTTGCTTCTTACCATCCTGCAAAGGCTATTGAGGTGGCTCTTCCTCGATGAGGCACCTATACTCAAATATTTCGTCCTCGTGCTTGGATAGCTGGGGCTCCAGCACCAGAGAGGAGGTCGAGTGGGCACCTGTCTCAGAATATTTACAGTCCTCATCAAAGCTGAAACTTTCATCACTATTCGAGATGTCCTCTATTGACTTAACTGGCAATGCCACCATTTTGTGTGGAAGATTGAGGGAGGAAGGAGCCATCATGGACTTTCACATATGCTTCCTGGAGTGTGAGCCAGATGGGCCGGGTGAGGCTTTAGGAAGGTGCAGGGATAAATGGGCAAAGAGGCGATGAGGATCCAAGACCTCTGGTGCGTCTAAAGTCAATGAAAATTCCACAGTCCTCTCAGCCATGGCGTGAATGGGTGGATGGGATGGAGAGCCACGGCCTCCACCTTTGTGGCATGGCATACGGAGGCGTCGTGGTAGGGTGGAAACTGAATTTCAAGAATGCAAAGCAAGTGATGGGGATGGACAGGCTGAGTGACAGAGCTGCTTGGTGCAAATGGGCTAAGGGATGGTGTAGGGCCGCGTGAGGAGCAGAACCATCACAGGATATGATAGAATCAACACTTAGAATGACAGAAATGTTGAGGGAGAATTTCTAAGGGATGGTGCCATTGTCCATATTTGGAAAAGGTGGTCAGCTACCAGTACGTACCAGAGTAAAGACACAGAGGGTGGAGTAAATTTTCAGCTTGTGGACAAAGGAAGCAGCAGACATAGCATGGTTGGCTGAGTAAATAGCACCCATGCCACAGTAAATAACACCCACACCGAGGCCATGTGCCTCCACGTGACGAGGAAGGCTGCCAGGCGATGACGTGGCTAGGTGGATGATAGATAGATTGCTAGAGAGCACCCGCATCCGGGGCTACACAAAGGTGAATTAACCAAGGAAAAATTCTTTATTTGATCAAAAACCCAATCTTGAAAATTAGAAAATTTGTTTTGGAAAAAACCCAAAATCTTTCGATAATGAGTTTTCATGTAGTGAAACAACATGGAGAAAAGAATCACGCGAGAAAATATAGATCTAACCTAGTTCGAGGACCCCATCAAGATTGTGAGAACCTGACATAACCATCAATGAGAGTTGAACTGCTTCGACTCCCTAACAAGTCCTAAAATTTTCAAATGTTGAAAATTTATATTTTGAGATTTGAGTTAGACCTTGAATTGTATTTGGAAAACTACTATCATTTAATGCAACAAGATCACTATTATCGAGATGACAACCTTTTACATCAATGGTTTGATCATTTTTTTCTACCTTAACAAATATATTACTCAAGCCATAAGTTTCTTCTAACTTCATTTATGAGAATGTATAGACCAAAGAAATTTCATGAATAACCTGAACTAGAGAATTATCCTTACGCAAGACCGAAGATTGTAAGGAATGGAATGGATGATCAATAATTTGATTGTTTTCTTCTTCATCATGTGCAGTCTTAGTTCCACCTTGAGTCAATTCAAAATTCATCTCGTCGTATTATAGATTCAAAGAGCATGGCATATTTTCATCACAAGTTAATTCATTACAAGCAGTAGGACACAAGGGATAGCAAGATAAAGAATAATTTCCTACAATAATATCTTCTTAAGAAATCAAATGGTTGGTTGATATACATGGGAATTCATCAATGAGATCATGATATTAAAATGATGATTTTCCAAGACTTTAGTTTGATTAAACATCTTGATTTATTTTGATTGATCACCAATATCACAAGATTCTAGATCAGCCAATAATGAAGGAATCATATCTTGACAAGGAGGATTTTGAAAGAGAGAAGAGAGATTAAAATCATCTTCACATTATCATCCCTCTACTTGCATAATGTGGCCATTGTGCACCTAATCACCATTTTGACCAACATATTGAACATCAAGAGTATCTAAAGAACTATCTAGTGGAGCAATTAATCAAGAGAATCGGGGAACAAAGGGCCATCAAATGTAGATGATAGAGGATAGCAAGTATCCCTTGAAGAAGCAACACTTTCCATGGTATTAGATTCAAAATTTAGGTGATCTTGAGGAATTGAGGGATCAATCTTCACCTTAGGCTCCATGGATTTATTAGAAAATTCAAGGTTTTCTCATGCAAAGAGATAAAATGAGGATGGGATGAATGGATCAACAATCTAATTTTCAGACTTCTCAACTTTAACAAAAGTACCAGAGACAACCTTTTTAGGCAATGAAAAGGGAGGAGGACAAGGGACAAAAGGAACAGTAGGTTCCTCCTCTGAGATTGAAGGTGTCTTGTGATTAATAAATGTTGAGAGAGCACTATTAACCAAGGATTCAAATTCAAATTGTTTCAAGGAGATTTGAACCAAGAGCTTAAAATTTTCTTTGAATAAATCCCAATACATATCTTCTTTAGGAAACTCTTAACACATATGAATAAATATACTTTCAAAATCCTCTATTGATTCATCAAGCTTCATTCTAAGTTTATTAATTATTTTATAAACATAAAGTCAGTAATCATACTTGTCAAAGGCTTGATTAAGCTCCTTGAAAATTTGTTAAAATGAATGAATAAAAGCAGATGGTAAGGTATGACACCATAGTTTAACTCTTCCTTCGAGAGTGAGGGTTAATCATTTATAATAAACATATTCACAATTGATTTCATGAGATTCACAAAAATTGAGAAAATTAGATGTATGTTCAGCTATGTATATTTAACCCTCGCCATCAAACATTAATTGAGACAACTTCTAAAAAAGTTTCGTGAGAATTGAAAGTAAAGATTGGATCTAATAGAAAAACATCTTGGGAGTATGATTTGGGAACGAGCCATTTAAGGTTCGAGATTCAAAAAAGAATCAATAGGCTCAACTTATCGTCTAGCCCTCCTAGTGCAATTTTCTGACAGTTTCAGAAATCTGTCAACCAAGTGGGTCTCCCGGTATGAAGTCCCAATTAGACCTCACACCATTTGGAGTAGGAGCCCCAATCGGGAAACAATGTCGGTTTCCATTATCCGTAGGAATTTTCCTTGGATGAAATTATCAACATAAGATATTGTATAAATGATCTTTGGGACAAGAAAATAAGCTGACACTATGAGGCATACAATTGCAATGTGTATAAGGTACTTTCATGAAATGGGAAAAAGAGAGAGTGCGCGTCTAGAAGAAAAGTAGTAATATTATCCTAAAATAGACACACAAGAGCATGAAATAATCATTGATTAACTTGCAGAGTAGTTCACAAGATAACAACGATCATAAAAGAAAGTAACAACGCACATTCAATGAGATGCATACCAAATCCAACAAAATAGTTCATTTTCATTAGTATGTGTTAGCATAAACATACACCGCAAACAATGAAAGAATAGTCTCACAAAAATTCATGACATATGCATGAAAGTGTGTTGGCTCTTAGAGCTTCATATATTAAGTGAAAGTCCCAAAATACACGATTACAATGCTGCCACATTATCCCCAATAGTGGAACATTAAGTCATCACTTTCTCCTCCAAATAAATATCTCTCCTATGCCAAGCTAGAAACGCCAAGGTGAAAATTCAAAAAGTTCCTTCTCTTGAGCTATGAGGGTGTATTTATCACAAATGAGGGGACTCTCCACCTCCCATGTGACTCTTGACCTCCATCGTGACTCTTGAGATTCTATTATGACTTTTCAAATTCCTATGTGATCTTTGAACTTCTACGTGACTCTAGGACTTTCTTGTGACTCTTTACATTCCATGTGGGGCCCTTAGGATTCCACACATTTTTCATTTTCTCATTTTTTTGGAAATTACATGATTACATTCCACATGTGATGTGGAAAAATACATTGACACATATGACTTTGTGATGACACTTTGAGAAGCCATGACTTGGCGATGGTGACTTAAGACTTCATTTCATCAATGTTAAGCTCTTCTCCTTGTTGTTATGACTTTGACTTATTTATGATGGATATTTTCTTGTTCTTTATCTTCACCCTCCAACGGGTCTAGATGAGTGTCGAAACCTTCTAAGTCAGCATGAGTTTCCATGTCTTTGTCTTGGTCCAAGCTTCCTTCAGGTTCTTCATGATGGTCCTGTTGGTGCTTATTCTTTGCAAGATCCTTCTTGTAGTATCTCCTTAATAACCTCCCTTAAGCATCACCTTTTCATGTTTAGATGATAACAGCTACAAATTAATTCCACTCATGCCAATCCAACATCATTATGAAAACAATGTATTCTACCTACACTTGTTCATGGAGGATGTTGACTGTGATGGGTTTATGCAAGGGGTGAGAGGGAGAGGCTTCCTTGGGTGTATTGCATAGTTTTCAATTTAAAGGGTCTAGGGATGCCTCATTGTTGACTGGAACTACACAATGCACAATAAAGAGAGGGCATGAAAAGTCTTCTGTGAAGTTAGGAAGTTCAGGGGACAAGGGTAGAGTGACTATTGATTGTGACAACACAATGCATAGTGCTCAGGGAATAGGAGACATGGATTGTGTAGTTTAGCTTCATAGGTACTGAGTTATGACCCCACTATCCATTTGAATAAAACAATGTGCGGTTGGAGGTAAGACAAGGCAAGGGATTGTGCGGTGAGGGGTTTCAATCAACAAGAGAAAGAGAGATGAGCCACTATAACTGAACAATGCACAATGATTGAGGGACATGCTCAATGGCTTGTATTGTTGAGGATTTTAGTGACCTAATACTCACTATAATTTCACAATGTGCAGTAGGAGGCCCATAAAATGAAGGGATTGCACAGTTGAGCAAGTTAGGGAGACAAGGAGGCAGGTTAGGACATTGTAATTGTGCAATGTGCAGTAGCTGAAGAAGAGGCTTAGGAACCTACACAATTGGGCATGATAGTGACATAAGGATGGCCCATTTTCCACTACAATTTCACAATGTGCAATCCATAGTAGGAGGGATGATGAACTGCGCAGTTGGAAAAGTTAGGTAGTCAAATTGATGGCCTAGATTCCAAGGTTTCTCAATGTGTAAGTGGAGAAGGAAATTTTCCTCTAGGACTACGCAGTGCGCAGTTACAAGAGGCAGAGGATGGTTCGTTATGACTTAATACTGCACAGTGCACAGTTATAGGATAGATAAAGGTTAGAAAGTTACAAAGGTGGTGAATGCTTCGAAAATGACTATGTGTGGGATCAGTGAGATAAGAGATAACAAGAAATGAAAATAAGACCTGAATAGTAATCTCACACTCATATAACATCAACACAAGCCAAGCAAATTCAAAGCACTCAAAATACACATGCATACCTTGAAAAGACAACAAAGTGACACTTATTTCTAAGTGTGACAATTGAAACATAACTTTGCGACACTTAGAATACAAGCTACAACAGAAGTGTCGACTGCAACCAGAAAGTACGTTAAGCTAAGGGAGAGTGTTTAACACATATTCTTATGATATATATTATAAACTAATTCAAATGAGTATGCTAGAGATACCCCTAGTGGTGCTCTAAAGGGAAACACATGCAGGAGTGAAAATAATCAAAAGCGACACTTGTGACAGTAAGAATAAGTGAAAACGACACTTGAAAAAGCTAAAGAAAGTGAAAGTGACACATGAAAAAGTGAAGTAAAAGAAAAAGTGACACCTATTAAAGTGAAACCAATCAAAAGTGACAGTTGTGAAACTGAAAAGGACACTTGTAAAAGCGAAGGTGCACAAAAGCGACAGTTGAGAAAATTCACCCGAATGATGATACAATTACAACTAAGAGTGAGAGAGATTGTCAAATGATGTTGTGAAATTACCATACGCGTGGATTTCACAATGCACTATCCTTATGGATTGCGCAGTCACTATCAATAGTGACTACACAAGTACTATAACTAAACATTGTGTAAGCACTATTCCTAGAGACTTCACAAGACTTACTCTCAAGAACTGCGTAATGCCTATCTTCAAGGATGGTCATTGACTATTCAACTTGCTAGGAGTATGTGTGCTTATGAATGCATCAAATGCGAAGCATGTGTAAAAAAGTGAATTTGACACTTAAAATATTTATAATAAAACTTAATCTCTTACCAAAACATTGACCAGTCATGAAGTGACTATGAACAATCATGGAATGATAGATCGTAAGATCAAGGAGTCTCCAAAATTCTAGTGTAGGAAAAATTTTGGAGGGTTCTTGTCACAGTGACAACACTTCATTAGGTCAATTAACCAGGAGGCCAGTGAGTCTGGTCGAGGAGCTTGGTTTTGAGGCATAGAGTGATCACTTCTGGGAGACTAGTTTTGTTGGGGACAATGACTGTGTGATCTCTCCCTTGGGAAGTGGCTGAGAAACCTATGGATTGGTCAGGGAGATTGATCTTGAGTTTCCTCCCTTAGGCTATGGGTCGAGAGACCTATGTATTGGTCAGGGAGGTTTATCATGAGCATGTGATTGGTTTAGCCTTATTGATTGATCCTAGTGGTCAATAGGGAACTGACTTGAATTCCTTAGGGCTGGGGATTTTTGGATGTGTTGAATGTTATGTATCTTGTCCTATGATGATATTTATGATCTCTCCCTTAGGTTATGGGTTAGGGTACCAATGGATTATTCGAGGATATTAATCTTGATAGAGAGAGATACTTGTACTTGTGATCTCTCCCTTAGGTTCTAGCTATGAGACCTATGGACTGGTCAGGGAGATTGATCTTGAGATAGAATTAAAAGTACCTCCTTAGATAAGATGAAGTGTTGAAAATTTGGAAGTTTCAGTCATTATTTTCACTAGAAAAGTGAAGGAAAAATTATGACTTTATATGTTGATCAATTTGGCCAAAAATTTCTGAAGTCAGCCCCTCCTAGAAAATGCAACCTTCCCAATAGACATGTCTATTCTCACGAACAGCTATATATTGAGCCTAATATATATCCTCTAAGGAATATTTGTATCTCGCTTATATTTATTCTATGTGAGCTCTGAGGTAACATTTCTCTGTGGAAATATGTGAGCTTATGTGGCATTATTCTTCTATGTTCATGTGAGATTTTGTGGCACCATTCTTCTTTTTTCATGCGAGCATTCTTTTGTGGTACCTCTGCCCTTGCTAATGTGAAGGATTGAAGCTACTCTCTATGGAATACAAAGGTATTTAATACATTCTTTTGTGATAAAGCTGAGGCTAAGAATGGAATTAATTTTTGGACCTCTTGGAGACCATGAAAATACCTAGTTGCAAACCTCTTATGGAAAAAATTGAAGGAATACTTGTGCACATAATTAAAGCATTGAATTGAGCTACTATGATGGTAATTTTTTCTATGTACCTTGTTGAATGCTTATGTTTATGGCATATTGATTGATTTACAAATTAATGAATTGGATTTTCTCTCTCATAAGGAAAGATTTACTAGGTTTTACACTTGTGGATTTCACCCTATCCTCTGGCCTAATTTTTTATGTCTCTTGTCTCATTGATTTATTGTGATCTACTTTGCTTTGTACTATTAATGGTTGTAGTTTTTCCATGTGTAACTACTTGATGATTGAAATGTTCTAAAAGTCAAATTGAATGCTTTAACGATGTCAACTATATCATTGGAAGTAGTTACTAGATTTGAAATATTATACTAGTCTAGATTGCACTAGAAAAGACAACAACAAAGAATCCAAATTAATAACCTCCTCAATGTAAGGACGAAAGAAACCATGAAAAATTGAACTACCAGAAGCATAGAGTAAGCTCTTCCCTCACACAACGCCCTAATTTGATCTTGATGGGAGTCCAAATTGAAAGAGGGTTCACTCAAAAGGAAAACATCTCCTAAAGATAAATAAAATTCAAATAGAGGAATAACAAGTTCTTTAGAGGATGAGACTAAAAGAAGGACTATACCTTTAGAGATAAATCTTGTGACAATCCCATTAATTGCAAACCCTTTAGGAAAACAAGAAAAAAAAGTGGTAGTTTACTCATAATATGGAAGAGGATTAATACCACTCACACAATCCATACCTAATTACCAAAATTCACAAGATAGAATCTTGATCCTATCAGCCATAATCTATGCACATGAAAGTTGAACAACAGAGCCATAATCCCAGAATGGTAACGTAAACTACACTCCATGAATTCAAGTTCATGTTAATCAAGTTCTTAAGGTATTTGAGGAGATTAGAAGAGTCTTCTTTCACAAAACACTATGGCTTATAATGAACTTATAGATTTAACCTTGTACAATTAATTGTTGCAAAGAAATTCATAATAAAATAGAAACTATGCAATGACAAACACACAAATTAACATAGATACTTTATCCTGGAAACCCAAACTGGGAAAACAAACAAGATTTTTCAATATAATCTTCTATATATTATTACAATACATTATATATATATATATATATGGTAGCATCCATAAATTTTTAATCCATTTACCATGGTTTAGAATATAATCGTAGTTCCTTAATCAAAACTACAAATCCATGGACAAAACCGTCATGTTCCACAAAACTAATAAAGGTGAAAATCGTGTATTGAAAACCACCGAAAATGGACGCAAAAAATTGCCCAAAAATTATTTTCAGAGGTGTTTCCCTTGAACCTCTATGCAAGGGGGATTTTGTTCCCGAAACACCCCCCCCCCAAGTAGGGGGTGGGGGGGGATTCATCCTCCTTGCACCTAGCACAGCATACAATGTGTGAACATTGTCGTATAAAAAATATAACATGTAACAATCATTATCCCACTTGTTGTTATATTTACACACAATTGATCACGGGAGTACATAATCAACAATCCAGGGAAATAATTCCCATTATTTTTCTACACCAAGAGAAATTCTTCATGCTCATAAATTTTGGTAATGAATATACAACATTATTCAAATTTTCCACCTTATTTTCCTTAACCTTATAGCTCACAAAGTGATATTTAACATCGATATGCTTTGTCTTAGAATTATACATTGGGTTCTTTTTTAGGAATATTAGACTTTGACTATCACAATCTATCCTCCTGTGCATTATACTAACCCAATAACTAGAACACAATCTCTAAAATCATACTACTTCCTTTATTGCATGAGTAGCTTCAATTTATTTAGCTTTTGTAGTTGAGAGTGCCACTACATATTTTCTCTTTCTCATCTAATTGATTTCTCTTCCAAATAGGTTAAACACATACCCATCTGTAGTTATTCTATGATCCATATCTCCAATCCAGTCTGCAAAAACAAAGCCATGTATGTCCAACACTCTGTCCAATCCTAGTCTTCCTTGGTAGCACAATCCATAACTATTAGTGCCATGCACATACTTGGAAACCCTATTTACTATTGTCTAATGCTCCGTCCTTGGTTTTGACATATACCTACTCAACACTCCCATTTCATGTGCAATGTTCGATCTAGTACATACCATTGCATACTTCAAAATTACAACTATACTATCTTATGTAACACGAGACATGTCCTCCTCCACTTCCCATGTTTTGGGACATTGTTATGCAGATAAATTTAGATCTATAGGAATATGGACCTTAACTAGTTTACATTCCTACACATTAAACCTCTACAAAACTATCTCAACATATTTCCTTTGATTTAACTGTAATTTCTTATTTTCCCTATCTCTTTTAATTTCCATACCCAAGATGAAATTTGCAACACTAAGATCCTTCATGTAAAATATAAAGGGCAACTAAGTTTTCAATTCCTGGATGATTTCCCTATCATTTCTAATCAACAACGTATCATCCATATACAACACTAAATAACTAATATGATCACAAATTAATTTGAAATACACACAATGATATGCATTGCTTCCTGTGAAGCCAAGTACAATATAAGTATCAAAAATTTTATACCACATCCTTAGTGATTTCTTTAACCCATACAAGTACTTTTTCAGCCCGCATACCAACTCTTTATTTCCTTTAATAGCAAAAAATTTTGGCTTCTTCCTGTATATTTCTACTTCTAAATTCCCATGTAAAAATGTTGTCTTCACAACCATTTGTTCTACTTTAAAACCAAAGGAAAAAAAAAGAGATAAAATAAATATAATAAAATTTAACTTGGAAATAAAAGAAAAATCTCACCAAAGTCAATTCCCTCTACCTAGGAATAACTTTTTGCTACTAATCAAGCTTTGTATTTCTCCACTCTGCCTTCTATGTTCAACTTGTTCTTAAATTCCCAGTTTCTACCAATAGGATTTCTTCTAGCCAATAAATCCACTAGATCTGAAGCCTCATTCTTGTCCAAGGATTCCATTTATTTAACCATGGTATTTTTCCATATTTTTTCATCCTCTAAATCCATTATCTCCCTAATAGTTTTAGAATCATCCTCAATAACAAACAAAGCAAAATTTGAATGGAAATTAGGTGGAGTATACAATTTTGGATACCTTCTCTCACGAACTAATCACCTCATTACTAGAGTATGTGGTTTTTATTATGATTCATGTTCTTCTATAGAATCTAATTCATCATCCTTCAATTCAAAATCTATCTTTTTTGGTTCGTTCTCCCATGGTAGCACTTATGGTTTGACAAAATTCTTGTATTCTCTAAATACTATGTCTCTACTATACCCTACCTTCTTAGTTTCTAGGTTCCAAAGCTTATAACCTTTCAAACCATATTTATATCCAATAAATATACACTAATAATCTCCCTCATCTAACTTAATCATATTCTCCTTTGAAATGTGTACATGGGCATCATAACTAGTTGACACCTCATGTGGAGTGTTATCATCCAACGTTGATGAGGGTGATCTATTTACCAGGTAACATGCAGTATCCACTTCCTCTACCCTAAATTCCTATCCTAACCTAGCACCACTAAGAATGTTCCCTGCTTTCTCCATCACCTACCCATCTTTATATAACTCCATTATGTTGAGGTGTGTATAGAGTAGTATTTTGCCTTACTATACCACACTTCTTATAGAATTCTTTGAAATCATTCCCCTTAAATTTATCCACCTTTATTTGTCCTTAACACATTAATTTTCGTGTCTATCTAATTTTCCACAAGATCCTTAAATTCTTTAATTTGAAGAAGAGAGTGTAAGTGGAATATGATCCATAGTTCCATTTTTAAGTTGATGTTTCGAGTGCAGAACATGAGCCATCGTTAATACATAATTGAACCATTATTTCCCAATTATGGGTATTGTTCTAGACTTGAAACATCAACTTAAAAAAGGAATTGTGGATCATATTACAGATACATTGTCTTCTTCAAATTCGAATCACAGAAGCTTAAAAACAGGAACTCTTGAATTTTTCAAAGACTTCGTATTTCTTCCTAAGGGATTAAATCCATGTATTCCTCAAGAAGTCATCTAAAAATTAGACATAGTACACAAATTTACCCAATGATAGAACTGACATAGGTCCAAACACATCATTATGCACCAATTGTAATATTATCTCTAACCTTGTAGAACTAGAGTAGAATCTTAACCGATTTTGCTCCCAAACACATAATTATGCACCAACTGTAATATTTTGTCTCACCTTATAAGAGTAGAGGAGAATCTTACCCAACAATTTTCATAGAAATCAAAATCCAAGGAATAATTAGACATACTTTCTATCATACTAGTATCTTTCTACCATACTATTACCATGTAGTACTTAAAGGCCCTTCTCTGATACATCTGAATATGTAATGCCACAAGATAGTCTTTTCTCCAGAGACTTAAGGAATTTTTCCTTATTCTGCTCCACTCTTAGGAACAATAAAATTGTTCCACCCATCACTAAAAATTCCCCCTCATAGCTTATATATAGAGTTCCAATTTTAACTCCCCTCAGTAATATCATTTCTCCTCAAACCATCCTACAAGTATCTTTTCAAACATTGTTTTTACACCTACATCGCTCATCTTGATCACATAAATCAAATTTCTATCCAATAATGGGATGTGCAGAACGCTAGGGAGTGCTCAAATCCATCTACCCATGAGATTCAACTTGACTTTTCCTCATCCTAGGATTTTGGTTATCAGGTCATCTCCTAAGAAAATATTACCACCATCATATCTTTCATACTCATAAAACCACTCCTTATGAGGATCCATATGAAAGGATGTTCCTAAGTCAACCAATAATGCCTCATGATCTACATGTGTTCTTGAAGAATCCAAATACACCTCCCCTACTTCATATAAGGAGGTTTTTGCTTCTGTGAAGGAGCATCATCATATCCCTTCCTTTTCGCAACAATTTTGGATTTACAATCTTTCTTGTGATTCCCTTCTTTTTCACATCTCTAACATACCTTTATGAATTTTCCTTGAGATTTATATATTCCTATAGGTTTAGATCTCCCACTTAAGGATTTTTTTTTTAATTCTAGGAGAATCCTCTTACAAACAAGCCAACAATGTTTTGACTTTCCGTATTTTTCCATCACATATCCTCTAATAACAAGGTTGAGACTATATCATCGAAACTAGAAGTATTTCAATTACTGCCTATGGAAATAACCAAACTATCCCACGAGTCTGGGAAAGAACACAAAAAAATGATAATCTTATCTTCATTTGAAATTTTGATTTCAATAGATAATAGTTGACTCACCTAGTACTAAAGGCGTTTAAATGCTTTGTCACTAAGTCCCCATCCGCATCCTCAGGTTATATAATTTCTTCCATATGAACGATTTATTCACCAAGGACTTAGACTAATAGAAAGTCCCTAACTTATTCCATAATGCCTTCATTGTAGCTTCTCTTGAAATGTTCATTAATATTAAGTTTGAGAGACATAATTGTATTGTGGTGTTTCCCTTTTGTTCCAACTTGTTGTAGTCATTTTTTGACATCCTTGTTGGTGCAGTACCTAGATCCACAATAATCCACTAATCTTTTTTCACCAACATATCTTCCATTTTGAGCTTCCACAGCTCAAAGTTTTACCCATTTAATTTCTTGATTGCTATCTTTGAACTACTGACCATTTCCTTTCACCATAAGATATCTCCCACTATAACAGGGCCTACCACAATCCCAAACAAAACCCCTTAGCCACACAATCGTTTCCTTGAAGCCAAAATTGTTGTAATACCAAATGTAGGGTTTAGCCCTATACAATTAATTATTGCAAAGATATTCTTAATAAATAGAAAATATGCAAAGGTAAAAACACACATTAACACAAAGATTTTGTCTTGGAAACCCGAAACTGGAAAGCCAACGATATTTTCCATTACATTCTTCTATATACACACACACATATATATATTGTGGCATTCATAAACCACCAATCCATTTACAATGGATTAGCTATAGTTAATTAATTGAAACTACCAAACCATGGTAAAAAGCACCATGCACCAAAAAACTACTAAAGGCGAAAATTTTGTGTTGAAAACTGCCAAAAATGGATGGAAATAATTGCCGAAATTTTTTTCAGGGGTGTTGTGCCAGTGCAACATAGAACGTGTGGACATATTCGTGCAAATAATATAACACATAGCCAACATAACATGCCTTAAACTTCCTTATTTAATTGATATGTTCCTTGTCCTCCATTAATATGTCATGGGATAGGTTAGGTGTATACCTTGCCATCGATGACACTGTTCCCCACTTTTATCAAATAGTTTTGATTGGAAAAAATTTCCACTAAGGTGTTATTATTCTTAAAACATGAAAAAAATGCACCATGAAAAATGGTTTTTCTATTCACTTTATCCACTCTATCCCTAATGCCAAGATAATATTAACTAGAATGGTGTTCAAAAATATATGATAATTACATTTTTTTAATACCCACCATAATCCATTTTTTAATGCAAACACTATAAGGAAAAGACCCTCTAGCGGATGTTTTTGAGGAACCCCTTATAAAAATACCCCAGACATTCGTTTCTAGTGGAGGTTACTAGAGGAGGTTGGCAGGTGGAGATGTTTGCGGATGTATTTCATCCAGTGCGCTTATCACCATAAAACGCACCAGTGCGTTCAACATGAGAAAGCACCGGTGCGCACAAAACATTAGCACATCGGACACTATGCGCTCCGTACACACCTGCCCGGTGCGTTTCATTTCTGTAGCGCACCGGTCCTTTACAACACTTCCACACCGGTGCCTCATAAAAAGCGCGCGAAAACAGAAACCGCACAGTGCAGAACGAAGAGAACGCACCAGTGCACCCATAAACCCCGCACACCGGAACGGGGTTAAATAAAAAAAAAAAATTACAACCAAAAAACCACACAAAACATTGGCACACTGGACACCGTGCGCTCCGTACACACCCGCCCGGTGCATTTTATTACTATAGTATCCTGGTGCTTTACATAGCATCCACACTGGTGCCTCATAAAAATCGCGTGAAAATGGAAACCGTCTGGCGTGGAATGACGAAAACGCACCGGTGTGCCCATAAGCCCCATGCACCGGAATGGGATTAAATAAAAAAAAATTACAGCCAAAAAACTGCACAAAACATTGGCACACCAGACATTGTGCGCTCCGTACACACCTGCCCGGTGCGTTTTATTACCGTAGCGCCTCAGTGCTTTGCAAAGCATCTGCATCAGTGCCTCATATAAAGCGCGTGAAAACATAAACCGCCCGGCGTGGAATGACGAAAACGCACCGGTGCGTCCATAAAACCCCGCACACCAGAACGGGGTTAAATAAAAAAAAAAAATTACAGCCAAAAAACCGCACAAAACATTGGCACACCGGACACCTTGTGCTTCGTACACACCCTCCCAATGTGTTTTATTATTGTAGGACGCCGGTGCTTTACAAACCGTCCGCATCGGTGCCTCATAAAAAGCACGTGAAAACATAAACCGCCCGATGCGGAATGAAGCAAACACATTGGTGTGCCTATAAAATCTCTCGCACCGGAACAGGGTTAAATATATAAAAATTATAGCCAAAAAACCGTATTTTTCACTTTTTTCAGTGTTACAGAGCTCTCAATCACCAATGCAATTTATCCTTGTCTGAGCCGCCCTGACATTGGTGCTCCCATTGCACTCATTGCATGCACTGTTTTTGTGCATTTCCCACCAATCTGTAGCTTGAATTTTGCAAAACAGTGGAAAAAAAAATTATTTTGCAAATTCTATAGCCAATATGCCTCCTCGACAAGCAAATGTATAGGTATTTTTCTTGTTTTTCCATAATTAAGCCTTTTAGCATATTATAATTTCAAATAACCTTAAAATTAACCATTTAAAAGGAAAAAAAAAATTGTCGCACGATGCGCTCGAGCCATTCTGCTCGCACTGGTTTGTGGTGCTGCCTGTAAATTTATAGGTCGCATTGAAGCTGGTGCTAATGGTATCCGCACTTGTTCCGGGGCGGTACCGATAGGCGCACCATGTTATTTTTAAAAAATTTAAAAAGTGTGGTGCGATCGTTTACCAAGTCGCACCGTTGACAATGTGGAATAGTGGCAACACGGTGCATTAACTAAATTATCCGCCCCGGGGCTGGTAATGTTTTCAATGCACCATGTTGCCGCTATTCCACATTGTCAACGGTGTGGCTTGGTAAATCGGTGCTAACGGTATCCGCACCAGTTCCAGGGCAGTACCAAAGGTGCATCGTGTTATTTTAAATTTTTTTTAAAAGTGTGGTGTGGTCGGTTATCCGGCCGCACCATTGACCTAGTGGAAAATTTGTGACGCGGTGCATTGATCAAAATAGAAACCCCGGGACGACTATTTTTGTCAACGTACGGCTTTCTGTATTTTCCCTGCGTCAATGGTGCGGCCTTGTAAAAGGCCGCACCATTTACTATGTCACGATGGCAAGAGGTCCGTCCGCTGACTTAAACATATGCCACAAGGCATAGAGTTTCGTCAACGCACCACCCTCCTGACACCGTACATATTCATCGGTGCGCTATAAATTTTTTTGGAGCACCGTCCTTCGGGCGCTTAATATTATAGGCCGGTGTGCTCCATAGAAAGACGCACTAGGACCGGTGCGTGATTGTGTTTTTGGCACACCGACTGTTTTTTTATTTTGTTTTCAAAAAAAAAATTATATATGTATATTTCTAAATACATGTCTCATTTATCAAAAAAATTGTGTTTAATATGTCAATCATTCAGAGACATGAAAGGAGAGAAGAGGGGGAACAAAAACAACAATAGGCGGAGCAGTATAACATGGTTCACCTGTGGGAGGCACGAGACAGGGAGAGAGATGCGTACCCTCACTCTATTACAGCAGCTACGCAGGGGCTCCTAAGGCAGGTAGGCCTCCTCAAGTTCTATGAGGAGGCTACTTCCCTAAAGGGCCATAGTTTGTTTCTGAGACATCTTATCCGAAGGTGGAATGCCCAGCAACATGCTTTTCGGGTTGGTATCAACTAGTGGTACATGCCCATTAAGGAGGATATATACTTCATTACAGGGCTATCGAGGAGAGGGGTGGATTTTCCCTCGTTCCCAGAGGTTATGGCTGGCTGTGTAGCAGGGAGTCAGTAAGTTTACTCCCAGAGATACATTGAAGAAAATGTAATGTCTCCTACAGAGTTTCGGGTTGCTGGAGGTTAGTTACGTATTGGTGCATTTGGTAGGGAGAAGGTGCAATGTCTCTCACTTATCATTTCGACCATTTCGCACAACACCAGTGACAGGAAACGCGTTAGTTGCTCGCTTCTATATTATGTTGATTCTTTAGCACAGGAGCCACGACTTGTTAGGGGGTCTGCCATTTTTTTGCGGCAGTTATATACAACCTTAGATAAATGTCGTTCTCATGCATAAGGGAGGGTGAAATTCCCTTTTTCTTCAGAGCTTTTTTGTTTATTTTTTGAGAGGTTTCCAGAGACGAGGCCTACTTTTCTTCGACAGCCTTGTAGGACGACATTTGAGGCACGTATGCACATGTGGAGGCAGATGATGCCCAAGAGGGGGGACACTAAGTTTTTCGCAAGGATATAGCAGGATGCACTAGAGTTGCTAGCCAGTGTTTATGAGCATCCCTTCGTTATGGCCCCCTATCCTTACGTGGGTTTGGATTGGCAAGGGTGTGCCAACATCCTCTTCACAGCTGATGAGCCGCCAAATGATAGAGGTAATATTACTGTTTTATATATTTAAATTTATTCTAGCATGTTCTTTAACTTGATTTTCTTAAATTGTGTAATGAAATTGTTTAATTATTGTTGTGTACTTGTACATATTTTGCAGACATTGGCTCTTTTGATGGCGAGGAGATGCTAGCACCACCACATGATCTAGGTGTGGATCCTAATGATGATCAGGGCATGCCAGATGCTGGGGATCATCAGGAGGCCAATGCTAGGTGCAGTCGACTTGATGCAAGATACAGGATGGAGTTGGGCGACCAACTCAATGCATTAATTGTTGAGGCGGGCATCAGGCCCGCTCATTACAGATACATAGAGGCCGATGATAGGCTATTACAGATGTGGAGAGGCATGCTGCGTGACATGTATAACCTGATGCGGCATGTCGTAGGAGTTAATACAGTTGTTACGTGACTAACGAGGACTGTTGAACGTTATAGGCATGGTCGAGACGCAACAGGTGATGGACAGTCCACGAGCAGCGACTCTTCATCTCATGATCGTTCACCTCGCGCCACATCAGATGAGCATGAGCCTCCACTAGCATCCAGCAGCAGTCATCATGGAGATGAGGCTGGACCATCGGCCACGTCCAGTCAGCAGCCTGCAGCATCCATCAGTACTCATGATCATGAGCAGGCTGGACCATCGACCGTCGAGGCTGCACCATTGACTGAGCAGGCCTCCACTAGTACTGATATTGATGTTGTACTACCACAAGCTGATCCATGACATTTATATTACAGTTGTATATTTTTAACATTATTCAGTTATATATATGTGTGTGTGTGTGTGTGTGTGTGTGTGTGTGTGTGTGTGATCCATGTATTTTATGTTCATGTTGCAGTTGTACTTAACTTACATGTTGGTGATCATCATGATGTGTATATTGTTAGGTCATGTTAGATATGTTCATTTAATGTGCAGCTTGCAGATAGATATGTATGTGATGATAGCTTGAGTTATTTGACATGAGATGTATATTTGATGTTTGTGTTGTGATGATGTTAATATATAATGTTAATTGTGTTTTGTAGATGATAATGATCACGATGATGTTAGCGATTTTGAATGCGTTTTTTAGTCAAATATGATGTTTGTACGATGGTTATCATGAACGTGATGTTTATTAATTAATTTAATACTAAATGATCATGATATTGTAAAATTGTAATATTTTTAATTCTAATTGTATGTTAAATTCTAAAATTGTAATTGTAATGGTATATATGTAAATTTGTAAAATTGTAATTGTAATTGTAATTTTTTAATTTGTAAAATTGTAATTGTATATATGTAAAATTCTAAAATTGTAAAATTGTAATTCTAATTCTAATTCTAATTGTATGTAAAATATTTGTAAAATTTTAATTGTATTACTGTGAATTGATTATAATTATAAAATTGTAATTGTATGTAAAATTCTAAAATTGTAATTGTAATTGTATGTGAAATTGTAAAATTGTAATTCTAATTGTAATTCTAATTTTAATTCTAATTATATGTAAAATATTTGTAAAATTTTAATTGTATTAATTCTAAATGAATTTATTAAAAAATTAAATTTGTAAATTTGTAAATTTTAAATAATTGTAAAATAATAAATCTAGAATAATATGATTTATTGTAACATAATAAAGTTTAGAAAATAATGCAAATAAATTCATGTACTTTAGAATTTTGATTATTTTATTATGATCTTGATACAAAAAAAAGAACTAATTTATGCAGTACGCCATTGTTTTTGAGATCAACATAATTGCAAATTATCAAGTGAATTATTGATTTTAACATTAACACAATACAAATTACCAATTAATTCAAAACACATATTATAATGTTTCGAAAAACCCATCTTACAAAGTATAAATATTGATGAAATAACACATGTACCATATCACTCTGGGTTCTCATGATCACCCTCATTATCTTCCAGCTCGCATGGCATGATAACACTATTGATCTCAAAAATATGTTTTGATCTAGGGTCATGTGTCAATACGAACCACCAATCCCTATCCAACACATCTGGGTAAAAAAACACCTGGTTGCAATGTTTAGGGAAAACATAGGGCTCCTTAGCTTCATCTCACATCTTTCTAGAGTTGATACATATCAGCCTACTATCGCGATCTTGCTTTACATTATTCTGATCAAAGGTGTCCCACCACTTGCACCTAAAAATAACACATTGGAAAGAAGAGAAATCCACTTCAATGATCTCTTGTATCTTTCCGACGTAACCTAACGTCCCTCATACTAGGTTTTGATCACAGTGGCTAGATCAACTAGATTGATCGAACTTGACTTCCACTCCACAGTCTTGTGTGATGTTTCCAGCATCGACATTTTCTGCACGAAAATGGTGTCCATATGCCCACACAGATGGGAACAAATGCACCTATTATAAAAAAAAAAAAAAAATCATAGTGTCATGTGTCTTATAATAACCCAACAGTTAAAATATGAAATTTAGATGTCTTAATATAAGTTTCAAATTTACATATAAATTAAAAATATTATTACCGAGTTGATGCACCTAATCCCTACGTTTAGCGCATCCACTTCAGCATGCGGGTAACGACTGGTAACACCGTATTTCTCTCTTAGTGGTCAGCAACCCAGCTGTTGGGGCATATTTTTGGCATATTTTCTTTTAAATGATCGGGATAAGGCACACTTCTACCATTCAACCGTCTGAATTCTTTTCTTTCACTATCCCATTTCGTCCTCTTTTGTTCGTATAATGCGACCCACAGTTGTGTCGCTTCAGAATTGTAAAGAACGAATTTATTGATTGCTTCAATTTCTCATTCGCTAATGAAATCAAACCAACATTATATAGTACTTAGAGATCAAAATATACATTATACTGAAGTTCAACATGAATATTAATTACTTTTTGTAAATTTTAAAAATTATAAGTCGCTTACTCTTTATCAAGCGCTTTTTTCCACTCACTTGGAGCAACTCCCCTTCTCTTTTGTCTTCATCCCTTTCATCGTCCCAAATCACCACACTCGGTCTGTTGTCGATCTGCTTGATATACTCACTGCAATAATAGAAAGACTCATACGATATGTACCCCTCTGCCATAGACCCCTCGGGTTTTGCCCTTTGTCAAACAAAACCTTTCAATTTCTTCATGTACCTCTCTAAGAAGAACATCCAACGACAAGAAACCACCCCAACTAATTCAACCTCATCTACTAGGTGGATTAGAAGATGAACCTGTAATTCCATGAAGCTCGTCAGCAGTTCCTTCTGAAACATACAAACAATCTCAACTATCTCTTGACGCCACCATGGAATGCTAGCCACGTGAATCTCCTTCGACATGATCCAACGTAAAAATGCAGATAATTTAGATATGGCATGTCCTAGGTCTTGAGGGAATTCATGTTTCACACACCCACGCACGAACAAAGGATAATGACACTGCAAAGTTATAAACACGTGCAATAATATACAAAATTAGTTATGTTTTATGATCCCCGCATGGGATAAAATTTATTAATATAAAAAATAATAAAATCATGCTTTTGACATTATACGTACTCTTAGAAGATTCAAATGGTCATGGGATTTCAACCCCGAAAAATGGTCATCCATGATGAAGCAGCGCCGTAGTGAAGACTCGTATGAAGTTGGCACCCTCACACCCATTATAACTTCCTTTGCCAAAGAAATATCATCTTTTTTTAAAATCCATGGGACATCACCTTCTTTGAAAAACCATGAATTAGAGGGACCAGCGCTTGCCTCTGATCCTGTATTTTCTAATCGTCTTGCCCAATGTTTCTTTTTAGTTTTTGAAGTAATAAGATTTTTCCTAACAACCAATGTGTCACTTTGTTTCGATGATATGTGCCTCCATAAAGAAGATGAAAAAATTTTAAATATATGCATGGGATCTAATAAGTGGGTAATATTAAGATGATCCCAATATGGGAGGTCATAAAAGATAGATTTCCTTTTCATCCCAATGGGAAATTTCTCAACACAAGTGTTGAAGAAATCTGGATCATCGAACATAGGCTCCCCATGATCCAGGTGGATATTGGTGATCACCCGCCTATTCCACTTGGGGCTCCACCATTGTCTATTTCAGTTTTTCAGTTTCGGCACAGTTTACTATTTTTAGCAGTTTTTCGGGTTCTAAACTTCTGGAGCCATTTTGAGGCCCTAAACGACGTTTTTTGGGAAAACGAAGAGCAACATGGGTCCATGGACCGATGTTGCTCGTTCCAAATCTGTAGTCCTCGGATAGATCTTTCTAACGAGGTATGGTACGCGTCAAACGGAGATCGTATGCCAAAGTTACGCCCCTGGGAAGTTGAAACACCAATTTACCCAAACGGGGCCCATAGTTTTGGCGCTTCATCTCCTAGGGTTAGGGTTTTGGTTGTTTAGGATTTCCCATTGTTTCTAAATAATAAATAGGTCCTCGAGCCTCATTTTAACTCAGTTCAGAGGCCTGTAGCCGCCACATCTCTTCTCAGAGATAGCTACCAGCGCCCTAGCTAGTTTTATTTCCATTCTGTCTGTAAGCAAATTTCAGTTCTTTGATATTAATGAAATGAAGTGTTATTTCCGCTGCATCTCTGTATTTGTGGTCATATGTTTATTCTATTGCGTTCCTACATAAATCCGGATCAGTGGTATCAGAGCGGTCTGCTTTTTCTCGATCCTTCTTTGCATGTCCCCAACGAGGTCGGGGTATAAGGAGCTAGGGCTTGATCTGGTGGAACCTTTGCAAGATCAGCCTCGCAAACCTCGGCGGACGCCCATGGGGGACGAAAAGAAAGATGAGGGAGCAGGAGATCCTATCAAAATATTGCTCGAGGAGGCCCTCGAAAAACAAAGGAACACGATGATGGATAGTTTTGCTCAGATCCTTCAACGGCTGCCCACCGGCAGCGCATCTGCATCCAGTAGCCACTCTGGAGTTGCGACTCCCTTTAAGGTACAAGTAAATTTTGACATTCCCATATTTGAGGGTAAAATAGACGCAGATGCCGTAAATAGATGGTTGAATCTATTAGAAGGATATTTCTCTGTTCATGACTTTTTAGACTGGGAGAAGATTATTTTTGCACTCCTCAAAGCTACCCCCCATGTTAAGGACTGGTGGGAAACCTACTGTGAGAACAAGGACCAGACAGAACCCTCTTTGTTCTCGGCCGTACCAACTTGGAATTCTTTCCGAGACGCCGTCAAGGAACGGTACTATCCCGTGGGGAGCTATGAGGACAAGTACATACAATGGACCACGCTGCGACAACAAAGGGATCAAGATGTGCATGAGCTGACGAATCTGTTCCATACCCTGCGCACAAAGTTGGGTATCAAAGATTCAGAGAAACATCTGGTGCTAAAGTATCGCAGCTGTCTACATAGATACATTCAGGAGGAAATGGAGTTCCTCGACATCTCCTCGCTTGGTATGGCATACCGGTATGCTGCCAAGATTGAGTAGAAATTCAAGCAGAAGAAGCGAGACTTTGGATCTGCGAATCAAAAGCAAGGGAAAGGTGCTTCCAAACCGCAGAACAAAGGACCGAGCCAAGGCATGGTGGCTAAAGACAACTCATCGAAGCCACAAGAAAAGAACAGCACCGCAAAGCCAAAGAAGGACACGGGAAAGTGGTGTGAGTTCCATAAGAGCTCCACTCACAGCACAAGTGAGTGTCGGGCCAAGCAGTCGCTAGTGGCCGAGATGAGGGCTTCTGAGTCAGATGCATGCTCTGACTCCGAATCAGAACCTGAAAAGGCGAATGAAAAAGGGAAACAGATTATTGATGCGGAGCCCAATGCCATTGTTGCCACTGCAAAGATCCAAAAGGAGGAACCAGAAGATCCAGAGGAGGAGGAACGTCTCTTCCACTCCCAGATGTGGGTAAAGGGCTCCCCGGTACGGTTCATTGTCGACAATGGGAGCCAAAAGAACCTCATTTCAGCAGACGCCGTGAAGCGGTTGGGCTTGCCGACCACAGCTCACCCACATCCATACACCATCGGGTGGCTTCACCAAGGACGAGATCTCCGCGTCAGCCGGCAGTGTCGCCTTCCCTATAGCATCAAGCCCTTCACGGATGAGGTATTATGTGACGTTGCTCCTATTGATGTTTCTGATGTATTATTAGGACAACCATACTTGTGGAAGTGTCATGCTGTGTATGAGTCTCGACCTCGTGTTGTTATTGTTGCTTTGGGAAATAAGTTGTACAGGATACCAGAGGTACCACCTCCTGCCGCTATCTCTTTGGTTACTGCAAAACAATGCAGTAAGCTCATTTCCCAAACCAAGAAATTTGTTTTCCTGATGATCCGCCCCCAGGGCAAGAAGAAGACAGTGGCCACGACCTCCAGACAGGGCCCCTCTGCACGACAGCAACAAATGGATAAGGTTGTGGAGGAGTACGGGGACATCTTCACCTCACCCACAGGGGTTCCTCTGCACTGTCAGGTCAAGCACCCGATTGATCTGACCCTAGGTGCGCCACTACCCAATGGACCGATCTATCGGCGCTCTGTTCTGGAGAATGATGAAATCAAGAGGCGGATTCAGGAGCTGTTGCAGAAAGGTCACATCAGACCAAGTTCATTGCCCTGTGGGAGCCCGATTGTGTTGGTACAAAAGAAGGATGGGACGTGGAGACTCTGTATTGACTATCGAGCGCTGAACAAGATCACTGTCCGGAATAGGTACCCAATCCCACGGATTGATGACCTTCTGGACCAACTCAAAGGTGCAAAATATTTCAGCAAGATTGACCTGAAGTCTGGGTATCACCGGGTACCAATTGAACCCTCTGATGTGTGGAAGACTGCCTTCAAAGCCAAGGACGGCCTTTTCGAATGGCTGGTCATGCCTTTTGGGTTGACGAATGCTCCTGCCACCTTCATGAGGATGATGGATGACATCTTGCGGCCATTCACCAACTCATTTGTAGTGGTGTACTTGGATGATATTCTGATCTTCAGCCAGACTTGGGAAGAGCACCTTCACCACATCCGACAAGTCCTCCAAACACTGCGGCAAGACAAGTTGTGTGCCAATTTGGAGAAGTGCACTTTTGGCATGACCCAGGTTCAATATCTGGGATACATTATTGATGAAAGGGGGGTGCATGTGGATCCAGCCAAGATCCAAGTCATTCGGGATTGGCCAGCCCCAACCACTATAACAGAGCTTCGCAGCTTTCTGGGTCTTGCTAATTTCTACCGGAGGTTTGTCTTGGGATTCTCTCATATCACTTGGCCCTTGAGTCAAGTCACCAAGGGAGGAGCGAGAGCAAAAATTTTTTGGTCGGAACCTCAACAGAAGGCATTCACAGAACTGAAAAACCGCCTCTGTTCTGCCCCAGTGCTCACTTTACCAGACTTGCAACAGCCATTTGAGATCGAGACAGATGCCTCTGACTATGCTATTGGGGCAGTTCTTACTCAACAGGGACATCCAGTGGCATTTCACGGTGAGACATTGTCTGACACAGTTCGCAAGTACCCCACATATGAAAAAGAAATGTACTCCATTGTGCAAACTTGTCGACAATGGAAGCATTACATTTTGGGGAAGGAAACAATCATCCATATAGACTACAGGCCCCTGCAGTTCATACAGACACAAGGGAAGTTGCAGAATGATCGCCATCAGAAGTGGTCTACATATCTGCAACAGTTTCATTTGAACATCAAGTATAAGAAGGGTAGCACCAATCATGTTGCAGACTGCCTCGGCCGACCACCGATCGTGGCGCTCACCACTGTGCTCAACTCTTGTGGGCACGAGACTTCTGATTGGCCGCTTCTCTATGAGAGTGACCCAGAATTCGGCCAAACTTACAAGGCACTCTTGGGGGGTACGCAAGTTCCAAATTTTCATCTCCAAGATGCACTTTTATGTCACATGGGACACCTTTGTGTTCCTTCAAGCGAGCGTGCAAAGATGATATGGGAAGCACACTACAGTCGAGTCGCTGGGCATTTCGGGGTCGAGAAAACAGTAGCAATCCTGCAGAAGTATTTCTATTGGCCGAACCTTCGAAAGGATGTCGAGAAGCACATCAGATCCTGCACTGCTTGTGCCATTGCCAAACCGACCATCAAGAAGCAAGGCCTATATGCTCCTCTACCTACCCCTAGTTGACCTTGGGAATCCATATCCATGGATTACATGTTGGGCCTGCCTTCTACTAAGCAGGGAAATGACTGTGTTTTTGTGGTCGTCGACAGATTCTCGAAGATGGCCATTATGGCGGCCTGCAAGAAGAATATCACAGCAGAAGCCACTGCTAAACTCTTCTTTGAACGAGTGTGGGTGCACTTTGGGATCCCACGGTCTATCATATCAGATCGGGATAGCAGGTTCCTCAGCACATTTTGGTCCAGCCTCTGGTCGATGTTGGATACCAAGCTCACCAAGTCCACAGCTTTCCATCCCCAAACGGATGGCCAGACAGAGGTCGTCAACAGAATGATTGTACACATTCTGCGCATGTACAATTCAAAGCATCCACGCACATGGGACGAGAGCCTCCCTTATGTACAACATAGTTATAATCGGGCTCTCCACGGTTCAATCGGCCATAGCCCCTTTCAGGTGGGCTTGGGATTCCAGCCACTATGTCCCATTGACGTAGCCATGCCATTTGCAGCTGCTCAGGCCAATTCAGCTCATGTCCAGTCTGAAGTTGACAAAGCCAGTAGCTTCATCGAGCGCATTCAACACATCCGCCAACAAGTTCATGATATATTGGACAGAGCCAATGCCAAGTACAAGCAACGCCATGATCAACACCGGGTGCCACACAACTTCCAAGTGGGTGACAAAGTATGGCTACATTTGCAGAAGGAGCGCCTCACTGGACCCCACCGCAAGCTTCGCCCGCTCCGATACGGGTCGTACACCATCACCAAGGTGTAGGGAACAATGCATTCGAGCTCAGTATTCCACCATTCCTTGGTCTGCACCCAGTCTTCAATGTGGATCGCCTTCGTCCTTACTTCCCACCTCTACTGGACACCTCGGACATTGCAGAACAACTCACACCAACTGAGTTAAATCCAGACTGCATGGAACAGGCCACCACAGATTGCATCATGGACATGCAAATCAAGAACACTCGCCGGCAGAAGATCCAACTATA